>VWZP01005834.1:51681-340739 GCA_013396995.1 Dicaeum eximium
AACCGTATTTTTTTAAAAAACCTCTTTTTTTTTTTTTTTTTTTTTTTTTTTTTTTTTTTTTTTTTTTTTTTTTTTTTTTTTGCAGCTACTGATGTAGAAAGAGACCTTTGCAAATTCATTAATTCACAACAATCTGCATGGTCACTACAGTTTCTTGGATAACAGAAAGATAATATTAACTTATAAGAGTGGTCTGATAGCTATTTTGCAGTTTCTCAGATTGTTTGCACTCAGCGATCCCATCCCAGCAATAACTCACAGAGTTCATATGTTTGATGCAGAACCTCATTAACACACAAGAAACAAGCAAGAGAATGCATAAATATGCAGTGAGCTGCAAAGAAGTATTTATATACTAAATCATACAGATATTCTTTCTGGTCCTACTGCTGCTGACATCATTGGAGGTAATATTCTCCACCTGACTAATTTTCCCAAATAAAGTGAAGCATTTCTGTTTAACAGTTCCATTTTATCAATATATTTTCACTTATTCTTAATAGATTTCTAGGACAGTTGAATAAAGAACAACTTCAAGCTATTTTGGCATGCTCTGAGAGATTGATCAAGCCTTTGAAATGGCTCTGTATTGCAGGGGTCATAATGAGCTCTTTTAGCATCCTCCAGAGACACTCTACTATGTGCAGAACACTGTACAGCTCCTGCAGAACATTCCGAGACATCAATCTTTTGACAGATATTTGTAAAAAACCCAAAGCTTTTCAAGGCAGCATGCAGTCTGTTCCCTGACCCAGATCCATTAGTGTGTGTTAGACTGGTGATGATGACAAAGGCTGCAAAGCTCTGGCAGCTCTTTTCCAGGAGTTTAGTGCTGCTGACACTATTGGAGCTGACTTGAATTCCATGTTCTTGTGTCAGAGCTCTTTGCTCTTTGCGAAGTCTCTGCAACCCTACTGTCAGATATATGTTTCCAGTCAAAAACATAAGTAGTCTCCAAAATCTAAAGTGGAAATATGGATATACATTGAGTGATATTGCCAAATGGAAACACCAGTGAGCTATTTTGAACCTAACTAAGCTTGTCCCACCTTTGAATTCTCTGTGGGAGCCATCGGAACCACATACACAGAGGTTGGATACTTCTTGCTCTGTACTGTAATCAGCCATCCTTCTTAACTAGTAGAAACATGCTATTCACAGTAATTCTATTTAGGATTTTTTTCAGTGTCCCCCCACTGTGTATCCTCTTTGAGGATACAAATACGATTCCTTGATGTAAAATCTCTTGATCTCTTTGTTCCCGGAAGCATGAGATTATGATGATGAACAAAATTGTCTTCTCTTTTATTTTTTTCTACACAATATTCAACCTGCATTATCTGACACTCACAATTTAACAGCATTTTACATTTAAGAAAGCATATCAAGACCTCACTGTTATTTTCTCAAAAAATACGAGTTAATATAGCTTTGTGGCTTGTCTTTATGTGAAAGAAAAAAAAATATTTTCCTATTATGAGTTTAGACAACTCGTAGCTACTTAAATAAGAGGTATTTCTATAGCACACTTTAAATGATTTTTCCAGCTATAAAGATTTTATTTACAGTTGGCTTTGCACTTAAGTGATCTTGAATTTACACATAAATAAAAGCAGTCTCCAAGACTAAATTCTTCAGGCCATTAAATCCTTGCACATTTAAAGTATTAGGATGCATAATCTTCTTGTGACCTTGATGCAGAACTACATTACTAGCTAGTGAAACAATGAAGACATTATATTTAATTCCACAGGTAGGAATATCTTTCATTTTTGGCACAGAAGTGTAGGATTTATCATTACATCTGAATAAATAACTTGCCCTTGAAAAATAGTATAAAAATGTGATATTTCAGGACATTTTAAAAAACCCTATTTTTGTGCCTAATTTGCAAATAAATTTGGCTTAAAAAATCAGTTCTTTCATCCAACCAAACATTTCATCTGGAAACAAAGATTAAATTTAAAAGAAAAACACTTAGAAAATTCCAAAAGCCAAAATCAAATGGTTTAGAGTGAATGTCATTTTGACCCAGCAATTAAACCCTAAGCTGTTTGAATGACAAATTATTTTGTATTTTGAAAAACTCTTAGATCTGGCTTAACAAGAAACTATTCATTCATCTTTCATTGGTTGGTTTTGTTTTGTTTATATATAACATATCATTTAGCTAGGAGACAGGGTAGTATTTTTATTAAGGAATTAATTCCAAAAGTCCAAAATTTCTCTTACCATTTAGCTCTATCACAGATATTTTATTTTTCGTTTTTTAGTTTTGAATAAGGTAAAATAATAAAGAAGACAATAAATATAGTGGTCTCACAGAGATTTTTGTCCATCATAAAATATGTTTGGGGATTTTAGTCTCTTTTAAAAATTGAATTCCAAAATCCCAGGAATACTGAGTGCATGTAATTATATTCATGTAGTCCTATAGGGAAAATCTATGGGGAAAATCACAGATAAGTAAAGGTTTGCTATGGTAATTGCAGTGTCTCCCACTTTCAGCATACTTTGTTCTAGGTGCTTACTGAAAGCCATATCTTTCACACAGGGATTGCTCAGCGAGTCTTAAACCATTTACAGTGACTCTTAAACCAATTTGTTTACTATCTAAACTAAACAAGCCCTCATTTTCAGTTTTCCTTAATTCACCAAATGCAATTTGCAACAGTTTAGGAGCTGTCACGCTAACCTCTGAGCTGTGCCAACTGTCAATACAGCGAGACACTCCAGAGGGGTTCTGAAAGCTGGAAAGCTGCTGCAAGGAACAACTTTTCCCAGCTAAATCATTTCCAGGACAGATCACCCTTTCCACAGAAATCCAGTGCTCACTGAGGAGACGAGCCTCACTTAAATCATTAGCAATGACCTAAACGCAAACTGAGATACAAGTATTAATTTATTACTTATTAAAATTTAATAATGTCTTAATTATCATTGAGGTAAATTGTTTCATTGAATCTCACATGGGCTCGTAAAGTTCAGGCTTTTTTTTTTTTTTTTCCTCTTTGAGCTCTTATGATAGCATCTTTTGGATAATGTACACACCTTTGCTTAAACCTAAGATTGTTCTGAAGACATATACTCAACCAGTTCAAAAGTAGTTATAAAATTCATTATTAAGTCATGAGAATGTATTTCTTTTCTGTAAGATGGTTTTCATTGATTTGCTTGTGAATCTGTGTGTATTATTAAGATGCAGCAATGTTACACTGGGCTGAGCAGCTCAGAAACCTTCCCTAGGGAAACTGAGTCACCATTAAAGAAGGAAAACCATAATCATATATTTTCCTTAGGCAGCATTCCTAACTACACAAAATAAGATATTAATGTTACTAAAATCACAGTGTAGTAGCTCACCTAAACGTTTCACCTAAAAAATCATTTTCCATAAGTAAACCCACCATGTCAGTAATGGTCCCATTTTTGTAGCTGCATTTGCATCTGTTTGCAGCTCCTAACCTGTGGGCCCACAGTGACTCTACTCCAAAGTAGCACCTTGACAATCCGAGCAGCCATCAAGGCCAAGCAATGCTTTTCCTTTGCCCTTCTAAAGCAGCACTTGGAAAGCTGTCAATTTTATGTTTTATTAGTTACTTCAAACCTAGTCTGACATGCCTATTTCCATCTCATTAAATTAACCTCCTTAAATCCTGATAAGAATAATTAGTATGCTAAGATTTCTTGCACTGTACAACTCCATTTTAAATGTCTGGTTGATCAAGAAGACATTGTAACCAAAACATGTTCTTTCAATATAGAAATTAATGAATCTCATGATTTAGCTCCCTCTATAAGATCGAAACACTAGAATTAGAACACTGGAATTCCTACTAAACAGAATTTTAACTTGAAGTGGTTCCTCAGTAGTAATTCTCTTTTCAGTTGTCACTCTTGAAATAATGTAATAGTGCAAACTCTTTTTGCTGTACTACTGAAAGTAAACAACTACAGACCTAAAAAACCCAAACTAAGTGATGCTTATTCTTCCTACCCTTTAAACAAATTTGTTTTGGTAATAACACAAAATGAAAAATTAAATCTCTACTCCCTCAAATCTTGGAAAACATATCACTTCTTTTGTTTAGTGCTTTATTTTGAGAAGCACTTTTATGCTGATTATGTAAGTAAATGAACTTTAGGACATAAAATGAAAATAATATATTATCAAAACTATGTGCATTAGAATCATAACAAGATAAAATGTAGCAAGGACATGAAAGCTTCCTTTGGATTTATT
Organism: Dicaeum eximium; assembly: GCA_013396995.1. NCBI lineage: Eukaryota > Metazoa > Chordata > Aves > Passeriformes > Dicaeidae > Dicaeum > Dicaeum eximium. The sequence continues at coordinate 55,925 of VWZP01005834.1, forward strand.
TCTGAAAATTTTCCATAGACAGAACTATAAAAACGAGAAGGACTGATACTATAGCTCTGGTTTTTTTCAGTTTTTAAGGTGGGCTTTTTTGCTTTTGGAAGGTCAGGAGTCTCTTGTGGAAACAAAAACATTTTGTTAAATGTTCAACTTGTTAGTTGCCTAAAATTCAGCTAAATATCAATTAGTTCAAGTAAACTGATCTTCTTCCAAATTAAACTTTATGTAATCAACATGCTTTACTCTGCTAATAGAGAAAACTTTAAAATGTGCTCCTGTTACATCTTAGTAGTTGATTGGCACAACAGGTATTTTAAGAAAACACTTTCTATACTAAAACTGGCTTTGAGATATTCAGTGTATGCCTGGAAACCTGAACCAAAATGATACATGCCTGAGAGACTATTGTCCTAAAATGCTCAGGACAGTTTATTCTGGCTTTTAATTTCTCTGAGAGACAAAGATATAGACTAATTAAAACTATTTTAAATTACTTTTCAGTCGTGACATTAACCTCCTTGCCTACACAGATACAAATGTCTGAGAGGCATATAGAGGATCATTAACCTTCTGAAAAAATGTTTTCCAATAACTGAAGAACAAATTTAAAAAGTCAAAAATCTGACCAATTTTCTGACTGAAACTAGAAAACAGCTTTGAGTTCAGGATTATCTGATCTCTTTCAAAGCCTAGAAGGCAAGAAAGAGCTCTGACAAGAAAATCTCTAAATAGCAAAGTCGATGGAGGATAGATCCTTCAAAATGGAAGCAAATCAATTACAAGGTAATTCCTAGGATAAAACATTACGGTGTTATTACTGCAGATTTATTTAAAAAACAGTCACTACCTTCTTTTTTTTTTTTTTTCTAACAAGGATTTAAAGACCAGGCTGTAGTGGAGGGGTTTTTTTGTTTGTTTGTTTGTTTTTGTTGAGTTTTTTGTTTGTTTGGGGTTTTTTGTGTGTGTGTGTGGGGGGGGGGGGGTTTTTTTTTTATTTTTTTTATTTTTTTTTTTTTTCCAAGAGGCATAAAATCAGTCTCAAGCTGCTCCAGCTCAGAACTCCTGACAATTTGGAAAACATATTTCTATCCAGGGACACAAGTCAGTGGACTGGGAATCACACTCTAGGATCAGTCCCAGCTAAACCATCTTAGAAAGCAAAATTACATCAACCTTGGAGTTTCTATAGGCAAAAAATGAAAGTACATAAAAGCGTTTTCAGTTTTGATTATTTTCTTACAAGTCTGATGAATAAGAAAATGCAGATTATGCTTCAGTTCATATCAGAATATTTCCTCTTTAGGTAACTCTTAACCGTAGTATAGTAAAATAAACATCATGTTTTCTACAAGAGTTAAGCAAATGTTCAGCTATAATGTTAGTAGCTTTGTTATGTAGAGGCTTACGGATAATTGCCATCCATATGAAATTAAAACTTCATCAATTGTGTTGTGCCTGGTTGCATTCCTAAAAACATTGCAAGTAGTGCATTTCAGCATCCCAGAGACCGCAAACTAGTAAAAAGTAATTAGACACTTTAATATCACTTTGGCTAGAGCATCAAGAAAACCTAGTAATAGGTTCCAATTAGTTTTTTTTTGCATGGTACATACCCACACAAACACCCACACAAAGCAAATCCTTGTTTAGTGCAGGGCTTTTATTCAGTTTTGTAGAGCAGAGAAGCAATCACTAAGTGCTCATGACAGGTTTAACCACTACCAGACTTGAGTTTAGTCAGCACTTCAAGAAACTTTTCTACTGTGAAGTACCTTAGAAATATTTTCATACTTAGATATCACTTGAAAACACACATGAGCTCTGGTGAACTACATTTCAGTGAGCTTAGCACTGTAATTTTTGTAATAGGGATAGAGCTTTTGACAGGAGGATCTTCTCCTCTGGACAAGTGCACACTGCATTTGCCTCATCTTGTGATTTAAACCATTGGTGTTTTAGCAGCTGGCACAGAGATTAACATCATCATCAAATGACTAGTAAATGTCTAGAGAATTGTGTCCCAATCACTAACAGACAAAGGAGACACCTAAAACGTTAATGTAGAAAAGTTATGGGCTGTAGAAGTCTACAAACGCATACATTAAAAAGAAAAAAATCTAACAGTGTGCTTGGCTGGTCACCTCTGAAAGAAAGGCCCTGCCAGAAAAACAAGTTGTAAGTTTTCTCTTGTATAAGTCCCATCGCTGTTAAGTACTCAGATTAAAACCCACTACTGAGCTTAAAACATTATGGGCTTTTTAGTATAGTATTAATCAAACTCAAACTCATTATGATGCTCTTCTTTATTAGCAAATGTTACAGTAAAATGCAGAAACAAGAATCCAGATTTGCCCTTAGGCAGTCCTGACTGGAGACAGATCCAAAAGTGTGAAATGTGTCTAGTTTTCCCTCTGTCAGAATCTGCTTGTGATATTAACTTTATTAAATTTTAAGGCACTTTAAACATTACATGGTTTTAATTATTAAAATATAAATATTCAGGTTAAAATATTAAATTAAAATTATCCAAGTATACTTAATGTACCAGCTAGAAATATGCATAATCTACTATATGCGTATTAACCTCCATGATTGAGACTATCAATCATAAAATGATATATAAGATAACTTTCTAATGTGTTAATTCTATCTAATAAAGTTGTTATTCAAAATTATTTTAAGATATATATATAATTTCCCCAAAGAAGCCTCCCAGTAATTTTGGATCAGGCACCCTGCGGCTTCATGTGGTATTGTTAATAATATACCCATAAAAATAAGAATGAAAAAATGAGAACTTTCATAAGATTTTCAGAACCAACATTTCTGAAAATAAAATTTCTTCCTTCATCAGTTCATGGCAGAGCTTCTGAATGAACTGGTTTCCATTGCTTCCCCTTTATTGAATTTTATCCCACTTCCTTCTCAGTCCTAATTTCACTTTCTTATCACACACACACAAGTTTAGTACCATGACTAAGACATTTCTGGGTTCAACATGTATGCAAATTGTCATATGATATGGTAGTAGCAATAAATTGCAAAGTCATATCTTCAGAAGTTGTTTAATGCTAGAAAGTTTCAGAAGTACTCAATGACTTGAAAATGTGGGTAAAATATAGTTTAGATATAGTACAAAAATGATTTAAAGGATGACTGAAAAATTGTGTTTTATTACTGCCTATCCTTATAAACTCCTCAACTTTTCAATATTTTGACTTCCAGAAATTCAGTTGATTATTTCTAGAAACAGCTGACACATACCATCTTCACTGAAAGTAATGCAGCAGCTGAGTAGCCAAGCACACCTATGTTCTCCTTTCTTTTTCTTCCTCTCACTCCTGCAAATCAGCTAATAAAAATAATGCTTTACACAGTGCTTAGGAAGTGAATGGGGCCCAACTTACCTCATCTCTGCTACAGCTTAAAATTATTCCAAGAGAGGAATCCTTTCAATGTCCCAAAGGCAATTATGGCTCATTGGGATAAAAAGAAAGAGCAGCATCTGAAACAAAGTCCCGAGTTTATCTAGCGGGCACAAGAAAACATGGAACCCAATATGCTAACCTTTGCTGCAAAGATGAAACAATGTCACAATCTTTTGTATCTCAGATCTGCACAGCTCTTCTCCTCGTGCCAGGCAAAGGTCTACTGGTCACTGCCCTTGAGCTCTTCCTGGAGTTCACAGTAGCTCCAAAGGGAGATGTGGGGGGCTTCCCTCTCAATGGAGCATTCTTCATGACCAACATGTTCTCCAGAGAAGTGAGAAATCAGTTGGGATTGCTTCAGGATAGAGGTGAATAACTATCTGGGATTCTAATGTCCCAATTAGTGCAACCCCAACAATTAACTGCATAAAAAGAACGTCACCTTTTCCTCTGGTTTTTGAGCTTAGACATTCACACTCTGATGGAGGTTAAGGGCTTTTAGCTGCACCTATTCTCTTCTGGAGCTCCATCTTGAGCAGTTTGTATCATATCACAGCTTTCCAGGCTGAATTAGTTGGGCCAGGGAAACTGAGCATGCTGCCAAACAGAACAGAGGCCTGATGCAAAAAACAGGATTAGCTGCCACAGCTTAAAATGCCAGACTTTTTCCATGGGCAATTCTGATTTGCCTGATGAATCAGGTATTATTAATTGAGCAAGGGAAGTAGATAAGTTATTGTAGTATCACAGTTAGTCTGTGCAGTTGATGAGAATTGGGGTTGCTTAATTCCTAACATGATAAAGACTTTAAAAGTTAATGTGCAGCTTGTACTGAATAATAACAGGAAAATATTATAATGAATAGTTAATCATCACTTAATTAAATTTTCAGGATACAAGGGCTACTAAGCAATTAAGCAAATATTTTGTACTTAAGGGCATAATTAAAGGGCCTTCCTGCTTCCTGCATATAACATAATTTCAAAAACTTCACATTTGTCACGATCATTTCCACCAGGAAATACCTGTGAGGCAGAGAACAGATTATGCAGCAACATTTCATTTTCTTCCTCAAGCTGTCACAATTGAAAATAATGTTATAAACAATCTACTAAGTAATCATTCATAAAAGCAATTGTTTATTAGGTCTAGCATATTAAGGGTCAATGCATTATAACTAGATTGCTGAAATAATAGAATGTGATCTTTACAACAGTTTGATACCTGTGAATGATTCATCATACCCTCCCATCTGTAGCTAATAAAATCTAACTGGCACTCAGCTTTTGAACATGTTAGCTGTAGAATTTATGTGATGGAGTGTTATGAGACTAGGTGTTGTCTAAGGACAACAAATATGTATGCAAATCATAATATTTTAGGAAAAAAGTCAAGATTTATAGATCAAGGTTTTTTGAACCTAGCATTATTTATCAGAATAAGTTCTGGTTTGGAAATCCACATAAGCACTCTGAGGATTCAGAACATTTAAGTCAATTTTCAGTTTTTGATTTTCAGTAGTATGAGTAAAATTAACACAAAAAGACATTTCAAATTAATTCATTATAAATATATCAGTTGATTCAGACTCACAAATTCCTTCTTTCTCAATTTATACTGCTATTTGAAACATTCTTGTCATCATGGCATCATGAGCTGCTAGAAGGAACTCGAGACTTTTGCAAGAATTCAAAAAAAGCAACCATCTCCAATTCTGTAGTATCTACTGTGTAACTCTGTTTGTAGAGGCCTCATTAAACTGGTTCAGTAGGATGCTATGACAGAGGTATTGACTACCCTGGTTTACATCAGACTCATTATTCCCTTGGTCTCTACAACAATAACATCTATTCCATTTCTCCTAGTCATCTTGCCACCCAACCAAACTTCTGTACATTCTCTGAAATATGTACATAAAATCTTCCTAAGTTCTACAGTACTGGGAATAATGAAAAATCTAATGTGGTTATGCTCCTTTTTTATGTGCTATCTTTAAAAGAATCCTTTAACTGTATCGTGTCAGGAAACAATGGCCAACTGAGAAAATGCAGGAATGAAGGCAGCAGATTTTCACAGTTACTTTGTTCTATTTCTGACTGACATTGTAATGGATATTTCTTTGGGTTTCCTCCTGCAAGGCAGGTAGGGCATGATTATTCTAATTTTAATGTGTGAAGTGGAAAATGAAAAGTCACACAAAGAAAGAAGTTCTTCATTATTCCTCTTCAAAATCTTATGAACTGAGTGAGTCATCAGATTACTTTGCTATTTATCCTACCAGAACAGTTTATTTGGATGTCAGGAAAATCATATCTGAATCCCAGTCTACACTTTGTTACAGAGAATTGGTTGCACAGTTCTTCCCACCTACTCAAAGTCTACTACAAGACCCAAAAATACAACAAAAACAACAAAAACAAATTACACCCCAAACAAACTAAAAAAAAAAAAAAAACACTCCAAAAAAACAACCACCTTCACACTTCAAAAACCTCAACATTGTAAATCTGCCAGTGCTTCCCTCTGTCTCTCACTTTCCCTCTGGTTAAACACTCATGTCATCACTAGCATAAACCATCTCATCTCTTCATGAAGACAGCTGCCAAGACCTAAGCTGCTGAGACAGCAATGACTATAAAATAAACCAGGCAAAAAAGAAAAAAAAAAAGAAAAAAAAATTAAAAGAGGTTATACTTTTCTGGGGCTTATCTCCAAGTTCAAATGAGTGCAAAGTTCACACACACTGGTGTCCAGTCTCAAGAAGAGGAATTAGCAGCTGTCAGAAGCTATATGTTATTGACATAAATTGATCTCCTGTTGAATCTTTCTTAGGATCTTCTGCGGTACATATTAGCATTTAACAGTCTACTACTGTTTTTATGAACAGAATGCTAATGCGACAGCACACCTACCTTCACTCCTTCACAATTTTCTGCATAATCCCTACAAAGCAGAATAAATTTTATAGCAACACAGCATTTGAAAATTTCTTGGAGGAGTTCTATTTGAAACTTATTACACAAATTTCTTGCTTACTCAAAACCAGCACAAGCATATTGATTTCATGAAGGTGCTTTTCATTAGTCAGCTGGACATCTTTCTGTTAGGACACAAAAGCCCTTTCAACAGCACATTTTCTGGAAATTTTTTGCTTCTTCAGAAAATGTTCTGTTGGTGTTATCCAAGTAATCCATTCGAAGGACTTAAAGCTATTCTAAGGCAAGTTGGCTAAAAATTTGAGATCAATATACTAAAGCCACTAAAATCAAAGATCTCTTTTCATAAAATGTTTCTTGAACCTCACTTTCTTAGCATCTCTGTCAGGTCATTCATTTGCCAGGAGCCCACTCATACTCCTAGATACATTTTTCTTGAGCCTGTAAATTCTGAAACTGTACAGCTTCAAGGGAACTGTGTGTGCTTGGAATCCTGGTTTTATAACAGCTAGTTCAGTTAAGAATTAAAAAATAAATATACTGCAATCCTTTTTGAATCCCTTTAAAATCTACAGTGGAAGGTAACATATATGGTCAAGGCTTGCAGAAAGCCATATACATGATCTATTGGATTCCAGTATCAATTAGGAACTTCAGAAGGGTTTTTCTGCCTATGAGAACTCTATTCCATAATTAACAAAATAAAAACAAGAAGGAGGAAGAATATTTGTGTCACTTATATATAGGAACCTATTGTAGTATGCAAAAATGGCTCAGCCCCTTTTAGAATCCATTGGAATTTAACAAAAAAAAAAAGTTATAGGAGCGGAGTATTACAAATTATTCTTTGGATACTCCTCTATATCTTTCATTCATTTTTTCCTGACAATAAAGAATCTACAAAGTAGTAACTTACATGGGTGATATGGATGCTGCAAAAAAATCATTTTAATGGATGTATATTTTGGCAATTGAAGAATCTGATTTCTGTATTTGAATGAAAACAAGCCGTAAACCTTGATATACTTTGTAAACCCTTCATTTTTGTAGTCAGTCTTAGCTATACACTTTAACATCAAAATATTAATGATTTTGTGCAATATTCAACATTGCTGATATTGAGTATTAAGGGATTTTCAAATCTATTGCACACATGAATCTTAAAATCAATGAAGAAAAGGTAAATTTATATAGGAATAAGATTGCACAGTGTGCTTTATATTCTCCACCACCTGAAGTCTGTATACTAAAGAAGGAGTAATTTCTAAAGCCCTTTCCAACCACAGCTACCACCAGAATTCATATTTGAAGTAAGCACATGAACAGGATTGGAATGAAGTGCAAGGTACAAATGTGTAAGGATGCCAAAACATTCCTTCTTTCCTTTCGTCTCCAGAGAGAGACCTGCAAGGCTGACTGAAGTCATTGTCACTGCTCCAACCAGCAGAAGAGTCTGAGTGTTAAGTACCTGAATAATAATAAGAAGGAAGAAAGAATGCACTATGGCATTTTCTCCTTTTTTCCCTTGCTTTTGTGTATCACCTTGATGTTGCATAAACATCTTTTTATTCAATGATTTTCTCATCAGGAAATTCTGAGCTTTTGAGTTGCAAAAGAGCCAGGGGATTCCTCTTCACAGAATTTCATTTGTCTTTGTGTCTGCAGTGTTTGGTTTTAGAAATACAATACCAAAAGTCTGAAATATGAGCATAAGTAACAGCAGCAATAACATACTCAAACCATAAACTTCTTTGGGCATCTTTGTGAAAAAATATCAATTAAACAAGAACTATCACTGGTTGCCTTATGACATAGCATTCCCTTCTGATTGCATACCATGCTATAAGCAAAATCAACAGATGTTCAGAGTATGTTTGGATTTTTTTCTCCCAGTTATTTCTTCCCCAGCTGTTATTGAATTTCTCTCTTTATCTATTGTTCACTCCTGGGTTTCCATCCAAGATATTTGCTAAATACTGCTAACACTGTTTTACATTAAATTGAGAGTTCCCTTTATAAGAAATCTTTCCAAGCCTTGTTTTGTCTTACTGGAGTAAATGTTGAAGGAATTTCATGTTTACTTAATGCCAGTTTTAATGCTGGCATACACTATTTTAGAAATATAACCTAAGCAACCTAAGCATAATTTGTCAAATGAAATTTTCAAAGGAAGAGATGATGCTTTTTAATCCAGGTTGATACCGTTATGACTGAAAAAGTTTAATATCATTTATGCCAGACCACATAGCTTGCTCAGCTTCTTTGATATTTCTTTTTCTTTTTGTTTTCAATGATATAACAAAAATGATTAGGTCAACATAATACTCATAAGTCTTCTCACATTAAGGATATAGCTACTCAGTAAAACAGAATGTTAATGTATATGGCTTATTTTTCTAGTTCATATTTGTATAAGTTTGCCTTTCAGATGCTCACTTTAATTATATGTAATGTATAGTTATGAGTGTGATTACTAGAATATAGATTCTAGTGTGGTACCATTATCAAAAAGATTGTTACAGTCCTTGGATACCTGAACAAGGGAAACATTAATTAGGCATGGATCAGGGTTTTTTCCAGTTATTTTTAGTGGTACTAAGAACATTTTGGAAATGGTTTAAAAAGTGTAATGAAAAAAAATTGGAGGCAGTTCAGAAACAAGGATCTGGAATGATGAATGGACTGTAAAATATGATATTAATACCAATTCAGTAAAATTCACCGCAAAATCTGTGTCGTTTATCACATTGTAATTAAGTAGTTAATTAATCACCCCTGATTGCTAGCTTAATATAACCAAACCCAATGGTTGATAGTGAAAGTTGGGTAGATTCTTACAAAGGATTGAAAATACTTTTTTTTTGAGTCATGACAATTTTCTAGTAGAATTTTTAGTAGTTGTTTAACCTTCCTGTTAAAAATGGTTATTGAGATTTTTGAATTCTTAGGAACTTGTTTTATTCAGTTTGGTTTCTAAATGCAGGTTCATTAGGTCTGATAGCAGCAGATTGAGGTCCTATGAGCTCTGTTTGCATTCATGGCTGTTCTACTCCTCTGGACTTCTAGTTTGTGACTCTGCAGAAGGACTGTGAAATTAATTCCCTGAGCTGTAATTTTACAACTCTGCTAATGATGAATGACCACTGAAAACTGATGGCTTCATTCTGTGTTCCCCTTCATGATCTGCTTGAAAATATTGCCTGATTTGGATTGGTCATTGTAGTTTCTTTTGGGCATACCACTATTTTCCTTTGTCAAGGAGAGTTAATTAAGCCTCATAATTGAATATGCTTGTTACACTACTTGTACTGTTAATCTAAACATCCTCAGGCAGAATCTCGGTATCCTCTTGCTCCCTTTTGCTTTTAACAAATAAAAAGGTGTATAAAAATAATTTTAAGATTTATTCAGTTCCAGTTCACTGAATGATAGCTGGTTTTTTTATGTTTACTGACGTAGAAGAATTTTCTATAATATTGTAATAAAGGCAATTACAGTCTCTTTGTATAAGAATCTAGAGGTTAACATCCACAATTGACAGTTACTGAAAGGAGAAAAGAACACAAAATATGCTTGCAGAGAGAGTTGTGTTTCTCTTATATGCAGAGCAAAGAGAAAAATCCATATAATAAGTAGTTTTAATAATGCAAGAACATGAACTCCCAGATTTAGAGGCCCAGCTCTGAAATGCTAAAGACATTTTTTTTAGTAAAATGAAACATTCCAGAATAACAAAGGTGATTTTCATCAAGCATAGAGTTGCAGGCACAAGAAGACTGGGAACCTTGCATCTGATTTAGTACTGAATGAAAGCATTTACCAGGCAGAATTTTTTTCAGGGATAAGAACAGTCAAATGCAATCAGAAATTGGTCTTTTAAATTGAGAACTGTAGAATGTTATAATTATCTGAAAGAACTGGCAAGCTTGGGCTTGATGGCATTACTGATCAAAAGTAACCTCAGAGGTTTCTAAACTTCGTTCTTATTCTGAAATTTTAGAGATTTATTATTTCAAACTATTATTTTTCTGTGTCTGTCTCAGTTCTTGTTAGACTATTGCGTGAAATGCTTTCTAGATTACTTGCAAATTCTTTTATTGCAATTATTTAAAGGTAAAATCAGGCTTTACATATAAAATCCCAAACTAATCCACCCAAAAATTTATGTCTAAAAATCCTATATTGTAAGTAAAGTCAGTCATGTTCACAAGCACAGAAAACCTTTCTTCTGCATGACAAAGAGAAAATAACATTATGTAAACAAGAATAGAGGTTCTACTAGCATCCCCTCAGCTTGAAATATTTCAACACTCAAAAGATAATCACTTGATCTAATCAAAGACTAGTTGCCTAGTTGCCTAGCAAGCCTTCATTAAAAAATGTTTGGATACATTTTTGCTTTAACCTATCGCAATTCTCCTTAAAGAATCATAGAAGCATAGGACCTTATAAATTAGCTAGTTCCAGCCATCCTGTCATGGATAGGGACACCTTCCACTAGACCAGGTTGCACAAAGCCCCATCCAACTTGGCCTTGAGCAGTTCCAGGGATGGGGCATCCACAACTTCTCTGGGCAACCCATTCCAGTGCCTCAACACACTCATAGTGAAAAATTTCTTCTAATAATTTCTAATATAAACCCACCCTCTTTCAACTTAAAGCCATTTCCCCTTGCTTATTACTACACACCCTTGTCAAAAGTCCCTCCCCAGCTCTCTTTTAGGCCCTTTTAGGAGCTGGAAGGCTGCAGTGAGGTCACCCCAGAGCCTTCTCTACTCTGGAGTGAGCAACCACAGCTTTCTCAGCCTGTCTTCATAGAAGAGGTGCTCCAGCTCCCTGATCATCTTTGTGGCCTCCTCTGGACTTGCTTCAACAGGTCTGTGTCCTTCCTACATTTGGGGCCCCAGAACTCAACAAACTACTCTGTGTAGAGTCCATCCATCCAATTCATGTCTTTACAGTTGAAAGACAAGGATGTCATGCTGGACAGTATCTGCTGGACAGTTCTGCACAAATCCAGGGAAATTATGTCAGTTGCACTTCCCCTATCTACCAATGCCGTAGCCCCATCATAGTAGGTGACCAAATTTTTCAGGAGCTATTTTGTCAGCCATGACAGCCATGTTGGCTGTCAGCAGTCACCTCATTATTTACCATGTCTTCCTGTAGCAGAGCCCCAGACTCTTGGCTGATTCTTTTTCCATCCCCAGGTAGACTCCTCACACTCCAGCTGGTCATGGACACAGAGGGCAACACCACCTCCTCGCCCCTGTAGCCTGCCCTTCCTTGTATCCTTCCATTCTAACAATCTAGTCACAGGAACAATCTCACCATGTCTCCACAAGATTAATAAGATTAAAGCCCTGCAGGCATGCATATCTCAAATTTCTGGTTTTTTGGTATGTGCTTTGCATAGAGGCATTTAAATTGGGGACCCAGTGAAGCTGGCTTAGTGGCTGTAATTCCTTTTCACTGCTTTTCAGGTACTTTTCTGCTGACCTGTGACCTCTCTCTGCAACCTCTGTGCATCTATTGCTGGCCCTGGCCTCCAGCTCTTAGGAGCAGGACAGACTGAGGTGTAGGACGGATTGTTCCTTCCCTGGCTACTTTAGTTTAAAGCCTTTTCCACCATCTTGGCAACCCTATGACCAAATATGTTCCTCTCCTTCTCTGACAGATGAACCCCATCAGCTCCCAACAGACCACATTTTTCAAAGTGAGTGGGATGGTCTAAGTAGAAAAATCCCCGACTGTGCCTCCAGGTCTGTGACCATTTGTTAATTCTACAGATTTCACCTGCCTTTTCAAACCCTTTCTCTTTGGGAGGGATGAGGAAAAAATTCCCTCATTGCCACTCCCAGAGCTCTGTAATTCTTTATATTCCTCAGTCTGCTTGTGCCTGTACTGCTGGTGCCCACATGAACAGCAGATAACAGTCAGTGGACTGAGGGAAAGAAGTTTATTGCCAGCCAACAGACCAAATTTCACTGTCTACTTTTTCCTTTCCTCAGCTAGAAAGCTTAGTGGACACTGAACCGAGGGTAAATATTTTTGAATGTTGAGACACAGACAGCATGTAGAGTTACAAGCTTGCACTTAACAGATTTATTTCTGGCTGTGTTTACATCAGTTAGGTGAATAAAGAAATATTTCAAATATGCGATAAATAACATGTCTTAAATAATTTAGAAGTTAATAAATGAGGTGTTTCACTACTAACTGGGAAGTTAAAACTAGCTAGTAGCCTCTGCTCAGGAACATTAGAGGGACCAACAAGAAGCACACCCTTGGCTGAGGCACAGGCATCTGGCAGGCTGCCAGGTAGGAGGTGTAAAGCAATATCCTCCACACGGTCCAACGACAGAAGCAATTCCTCCCACTTTCTAGACTATGCCTTAGGCTCTGACAGCACAAGATGAACCTTAGTTAAAGGCAAAATTTCAGCAAAATTAATACAACTTCATGCAGACAAAGCTGAGGTGACACATCTATGCTTTACCTTATGTATGCAACTTAACAGTCTGTTTAGCATCACTCCACAGTGCAGCTCATTTCCTGCATCAAGAGCCAGAGTCATGAGAGCAGTTACTGATTTCAGTTCCCAGGCCTGGAAATCCTAGCAAAGCAAGTAATTTGATCTGATTTTCCTTTTTGCCCTGTGTGTTTTTAAGACTACGATTTATCACATAAACTACTCAAAACAACACTCTGTAAAATCTGTTAGACACAGGCATAATGCTATTTTGGTGAAAATAAAAGACAATTGAAAGGAGCAAAACTATCAGAAATTAGCATGCCTTTTAACAGCAGTATTCTGTCCAAGGTTTTATCTGTTCAAGCCTTTTGCTCTACATATTCTTTTCTCCTAATCCAAGTTCTAAAAAACACAACTGCATGTTTTTACTTTTTTTTTTGAAGTCATGAAGGAATAATATCATATCTGATCCTACAAGGCAGCTGAACTCAAGTAGTGTGTGCTTCTCTATGATGACTAAGAAGGGATTTTGTAGAATTAGCTCAGATGCAGACATGTATATCATAGGCATGTAATCCTACCCAAGAATATTTGTGATATTCCTCTGAATGTGTCAGACATGCACAAGGCCTAAGTAAGAAATGCAGAAATACAACTATTTATTAATATCAAAAATATCTCCTCTGTGGAGTGTCCCTGGGTTTTGGATATAGAAGGAATTCAGGAAAGAAGTTTAGTACTAAATTAAATGTAATGTTTCCTTTTTGTTTTACTTCTAATTGTTTGGCACAGTCAAGAGATGGGTGTTACTCCAGAGAACAAAGAGTATAATTTGCATTATTTTACTACTGAAGGCTGAAACTTCTGACACTGAAGTTACCATATTTGGATAGCTTATTTTTAAAGTAACTGATAGTTTACAGATTCCAATTATAGGTAGCTTGCTGGATTAGATGGAGAAGTAATGGGCAGAAGAGGACAAAAAGCTTCTGCCTGAAGCTCAACAGTTCTGATTGATTTATCTTCCTAGTCAGGCTGAGCTTACTAATTTAGCTTTAAAAAGCCTTTCGCTTCATTCATTGCTTCCCCCATCCCAAAATCCCCAATTCCATTTTACATCAATGATGTTCAGATCTGGAAAGGACAACCACCATATGCAAATTCAGCACAATATATAACATCCACTTTTTTTTTTTTAACAGTACAGTAAGTGTTCTTTTGTCCCTTAGAAAATCTTACTCCAACTCATATGTGTTTGCTGTGTGTCTTACTCCAATCCAACCCAAGCCAAACCAAAAAGTTTGGATTTTTTTCCTGGCATTTTTTAAATTTTGAAATATTTCTTTATGTTTTTATTATTTATCTTTATATTAGAAAAAAACCCAACCAAACAGCCTTAAAAGTATTCTGTGTATAATCATCCTTGTAGAACAAGCAATATGAGTATCTTGATGTATTCTACTCAGGGAGCTATTTCCATCTTTGGTGTATTTTTACTTCAGACTAGCTCCAGTGAATCTCAAATTTTTAATTTGATAGCTATATAGCTGGCTTCTTTTTTATATATGATAAGCTATAATTTTAATTGAAAGCTTATTTAAAGAATCTACATGATGTTGCAAAGAAGGGACTGCAAAAATTATTCCTTAAGTAAATAAAATACTTATTTACTCTCAGAGTTGTGTCTTTCTCTTACAATAACAGAAAGAATTGTCATTTTTATTGTTGTTTGCTTTTTTATGCTCTCAGAAACAATGTAGTGTTTTTAAAGAAACGAGACAAGAATTTTCCTTAAATCACCCATTAGTGGAATTATTAATTGATTTGGTTCTTTTCTATATTTCTCTACTGAAATTTCTCAGTACTAGACAGCTCATTCTGGCAATATTAGTGAGGAAAGTCCTGCAAATTAAGAATGATGGCTTTTTTGAACTTAGTTTACAACATCATGATTAAATGTCAGCCTCATTAGTATAGGAGTATTTTCACTGTTTCAGTTATTGCAGCAGCAGTGAAGAACGATATGGGAAGCAGATCACTGTAGACAACAATTTAATTTCAATCTGTATGATCTGCATAAAAATCAACCGCTCTGGTACAAGTGAATGAAGCTAGAATAATAATTATTGATGGATTCATATAGGAAAATACAAGAACCAAGACAATTTTTGACTAACAATATGAGTTTCTATGTATGCCAGATGAGCAAAAAATATGTGTGTGTTGTTCTTCTTGCAATTGTGATTTAATTCGGAAGTCACAGAAATACAAAGAATCACTGAGACACCATGAAGATGAAATCATTTCTTCACAGGAACAGCAGAATCATTCCTATGTTGCCACAATGGAGAGATGCTTGTCCAATATTTGCTAGTGGATGAGTAATTGCTATGCAGTGATTGAAGCTTATACAACAAATCACAATTACCTGTCATTAGTATTTCATTGCAACCACTGACTGCAAGTACTTTTGGACAGGAGCTCTCTCTTCTATACAAAACCCAAACTCTCATAGTAAAAAGGAATCAAAACTGTAACACCAGTAAATCTGAAACTAAGTAATTTAATTAACACATTTGCAAGCAGATTTAAGGTATTATTTCAAAAGTGGCTTAACTGAATGTGAATCCTGAATTTTAAAGACATGTGCTTGTTTCTGTTGCTTTGTAATTTAAAAATAAACTTCACTATTTCGACCTAGCTAAACACCTCTGTGAAATGAAGAGTTTGTTCTTATAGCATTAAAAGTTACTTTGTATGGAGCTGTGATCCTTCGTTTTTTATTATTTTTCGGTGTATCTGAATAAATGCATAATGATTCTACACCCATTTGTTTTCTAGATTCAATATTTTTCTGGAATGCTCATCAAATGAATTTTAAATTTGCCTCCAAGCTCTGTCATACTTTCATTTCCCTAATTTTAAGATAGGCTTTGTTGGCCAGCAGTTCCCTCAAGATACTGCTGGAGATTCTCAGATTTAGTAAGTTTATCAAATACGTATGTCAGGAAATCTGGAATGATGATCACAGTGAAAATCAGCCATTTCTCTCTGTAATTTAAGAGCTAAATCTATTTCATATTTCATATTTATGTCATATTTAATAGTTATTAAAGGTCCTATTTTGATTGATCCTCTTCCCCCTGTCTCGTTGGTACAGTGGCATTTCATTATTCCCTCTAATTCACCAGCTGATTCATGTTCAGAATCAAATTGGGTGTGCTTGAATCATGCATCCGAAACCTGAAAAAAAGAGACAATATCTTTTTATAGGATGTTTTTAATCTGAATCATTTTTTTGAACATGAAAGGTGCACTCAGAATTTGAGTATACAACAAGCCTGCAAGATAAAATGACCCTAAAGAGCTTTTGGGTCATATTTGGTAGAACATCTGCAAGTAACTCTACTTTAGGGTCTGGTCATAGTTGCAAATGAAACATTTATTCAAATATTGAATATGTCCTAAGGCCACAATGAAGGTGAGATTGTGCTTTCATATTTGTTTATTTTCCATTCCAATTAACTAAGAGCTTTTCTTTATTTCCCACAATGAAATAAGCAAAAAAGGTACCATGTGAAGGAGACAAATTTAGGACAGAGAGAAGAAATTATTTCTTAAGAGCTTCTAGTTTTTACAAGAAGAATAATACAACTCAATATTCTTTGTGGCATAGAGCATAAAAAGTCATGCACAATATCTCATGGTGCTTCACAAAACTGAACACATGTTAATTGTCTGCTTGTGAATGAAAGACTATTTTACTTTTTAGTATCACGTACCTATATTTTAATAAGCATGCATTTTGGTAACAGTTTTTGTTTTTATTGGCATACAGAATGCTGTAAATTGAATTTTTAACTCCTATATACTATGTTTTTTATCTAAGTTAACTGTTTTCTTCTTCCATATATAAAAGAAAATATTTTCAAATGAAAAAAAGAATGTCCTTTTTCAAGGTTTTATCATGAGTGTTCCCATAACTGTGGGTAAAAATGCAGTGGCTGTTTCAAAGAACTGGTTCATTCATTTTCTGGGAGTCAGGTATGTGTTAGTGTTTCCTGACCATATTTTTTCACCTTTGTATGAGAGTCAAAAGGAGAATCTGCCTGCATTTTGACTCAAAAAAAAAAAAAAGTAAATCCAGCTAAGTATTCAACTTTCTAACCTGGGGAAAAAAAATAAAAAACCGAACCAAACCCCAAGAACAACAAAAACAAACAAACAAAAAAACCCTGAAATAAAAACACCCAAAAACCAAACCAAACCACCACCCAAAAAAAACCAAAACCAAAACTAAAAAAACCCAAAAAAAACCCAAACCAAACAAACAAAAAAAACCCAAAAAAACCACAAATAAACCAAACCAAAACAAATGAAAAACCCAAAACAAACCCAAAACCAAACCAACCCTGCCCCCAAGAAAATCAAACCAACCAAACACACATAAAAACCCAAACCAGGAAACAAATAAATAAACAAAAAACCTCCAAAACATTTTCCGCAGCACTTTCCACCAATATTATCTTCTGAATTTGAAATAAAACCCCAACCAAACCCATTATGACATGAAAACACAGGTCAAGGCTGTTATGTTTAATTTCTCTGGAACAGTGTAAAATAAAGCTAGGGGTAAAAAAAATGATCAAACCTCACCCTGTTTACCACCTGTATAATCTAAAAGAAAGTGGCACATACAAATTGTTTTTGATTGTGAAATTATACAGCAAACCACTACACATCCATGAAAGAGAACACTAATCTCAGCATTTATGTGTTAAAATCCTGTATGTTCCCACAGCACTAAAAAATAAAGAGATCTATAACAATAGATATAAAACGGTAGATTTCTATTTTCCTTTTGCATAACTCTTCAAAGTAAATTTCTGCAGCTAAACTGCTGCAGAGACATTTAATACATCCTCAAAATACTGAAAAGGGCAAAGAAAATGCATACAATGCTGTCCAGAAATTGGATATGTCCAAAACCTTGGTAATGATTAGGGTGCCCCACTTCATCACAGGACATCAGACTCCAATGTCCTCATCTGAATAATGTGATTTAAATTACATATGGCTTTTCATTTGTATTGTTCAATTGTTAACTCATGAAAGACCATCACTATAATTAGATGAATTAACTGACCCTGAACCAGTACTCCAGGAGCCTGTTTTGATACTTGAAGAAGAAATGGTTTATTTTGTTCCCCGAATGGGCTTTCCTCTCCTATACTCTACAATTAAAGTTGTGATACTGGGCTAATGAGGAGACCTGGAAGGGCCACATTTTCCACATTTCACATAGCTGAATATAATCTGCCATATAACTTTGCCAGCTCATATGCAAGATTTGGAACGACAGGGATTCCTTTTTTTGGCTTAGCTCATACATAATAGACAGAGATGAAGTTTGTGTCATGAAGGACACTGAAAGTAGCTGCAGGGTGTAGAAGACTAACTGCTCTTGGTCAACAAAGCCCAGTATAGCAAATGAAGACCACTAGGGTTTTTAGTTCTATTTCAGATGGTTACAATGCAGAAACTTTAGAAAGCATTTCTTCTCATATTTTAAGGCTGTGACAGACCAATAGTCTTGGCATGCAGTGCTCCCCACCTGTAATGGCTGCTATCTGAGACTGCAAGCAGGACTGAATGAGATAAATCTATTTAATACTGTTTTTTATTTCTTCAGATATATAAGTAACATAATAAAAAACCTGCCACTATCTGAATTTTACCTTATAATGTCTCTTAATAAATGCAATTATATTCCTGAGCCATTTCATCTTTCAACATTATTTTTTATTAGCCTTTATGTAGCCAACAAAAACATTAATAAAATGCAATTTAAGCAAACTGGGGTCTCTTTCTTAGTATGATATATAAGTGGAACCCATGGCAATTTATTACAAGGGACAATGTGTCTCCATGCACATGAACAATAACCAGTAAGTCACATCACCATAATAGCTCCATGCTCTTTTCCATCCCACTTGCTTTTGCTCCATGAAGTTGGTAGTTCTTTCATATATCCCTGCCCCAGTTTTTTCCATGTTCCCTAAAATATATCCTGATGTACACACCTCCCTCTTTTTCCCCCTAGCTAGAACTAGACCAGCAGCAGTGTCTCTAATGGCTATGGGAGACCCTGTTGAGTGGTTTGAGTAGCAGGTGCTGGCTGATCAGAAGGGTGGGATTTTATGTCCTTTCTGATTTATTTTATCTTGGCACAAAGGTCTCTGTAAGGTTTGGAGTGCCCACAGACTATTGGCTTTGGTGGTCAGACCAGTCTTCTACTTGTGGAAAGGCAGTCCATAAATTTATCTGACGAGATCGCTTGAAAATTTATTTCCTGGATTGCTGTGTAATGTCACTGAGTTTTTTAAGAAGCTATCCCTGTGTGAGACGAGAAGATTTGTATGATGGGAAGGTTTACAATGTGCTTCAAAAGAAGAGAGGCAGCACCAGTGAGCAGCAAAAACACAGAGAGCATTTTTGGGGCTGAAATTCCAGTGTCAGAGGCAGGTAGAACACTGCCAGCTGAGCTGTCCTGTCTGTTACAGCATGGAAACACCTCCAGTAGATGTTGATAACTTGGACTTGGCCTGCCAGTTCATTAGTTCACATTAAGTAATAGAAAATCTATTGCCCATGGCAAAGAAAAATAAATGTTACATTATGGAAGATCTATAGCCATGTAGCTGGTTTGATTTTATGAACCCTTAGTGCCCTGCAGCAAGTGACACGAGCTCAGCGTGCTGCACTGCATTACTTGATGTAAGATACTCCTCTGTTTGCTGCCCAGGAACCTACACAAACCCTTGTAGTTTCTTTGAGTCTCCATTTTCCAGTCAATTTGCACCACTGCCAATATGCATTTTATAAAACAAACTGAGGATGTGTTGGAGAAAGACATAGTAGGTAAAACCATTATAATGTTGTTTGCAAGCAGTGAAAAGATAAAATTAGTCACCATTTACTTTTTAATCTTTATGTCTAGCACTTCTAAAACCATGAGTAAGCTTTCACCTGTATCTGCACCCACCTGTCTCACTATTTGTTAAAATAATACTGATTTTATCTCATTTGCCTTTTCTGCTAGAGTAACACCAACAATACTGGACATTAATTTTTTAGCTAAACTTTTCTACAAACAAGTTTCTTTCCACTGATTCAGCAAATTTTCATACATAGACAAATTTTTACTTTAATTTTTTCATTATGTGGAAACATAAATAAAACCATGTACTTTTAGAAAATGAGAAAAATCTAACCTAACATTTCCCTACTGAAGATATGATCAAATATGTAATACTTTTCTTACAACGCATATATTGAGAGACGGAATTTTTTCTTGCTGTTCCTCCTGTTTATGTGTGCTTGTGCATTTTAACTATTGAGGATACATAAAGTATTATAGTCTATATTACACAGTCAGTAAACAGACATTGTAAGCTGTACTGTAGTAAATGCCCACAAAAAAGATACTACTACAATCTGAACCAAATTTTAACACTTTATTGAGACAAGTATGAAGAAAAAAAAAACCTATCTTGAGCCACATGTCGCTCTGCTGAAGATATGTTATCCAAAAAGCAATATTCCCTCATAAGAGAAATATATGTAACAAACAAGAAAGAGATAAACATGTTTTTAAAGACTTTGGGCAAGATCGCCATAATTTTTGTTTTCCACTATTTCGAACTATTCTACCTTTACATATCTTCATTTTTATATAACTATACAAATATTTTTTCCACAAATTCTGCAATTTCTCTCTTTTTTATGTGGGCTTTTTCAGGATGGTACATCAAATGACTTGTCAAAGCAAAGCTTTTCAGGAACTTTAATCTGTAAACAACATAAACAATAAAAATGCTACTGTGGAGGATACTAGGGATGTCTATCTGTACTTCATCCTTATGACATATTATTACACTATCTTAGCTATAACGTTTTATTAAGTCAGCTTCAGGCTACTCTTGATATCTTATAAATGGGAAATATTTTTTTCTGAATGAAGGCAGTCTTTTTCCTAATGATTAATCATTGAAATGGTCCACAGAGAAAGAAATAGCAGATTCATACCAAACTTGCATTTTAAAAACAGAGATTAAGAAACCCTACCTAAACAAGCTGGGAAAGCACTTTTACCTTAGAAATTAGATGTAAAATTTTAATAGTCTAGACTTTTATCTGCAATTTGCTTATGAGAAATATATAAAATTTCTTGAAAGAAAAAAACCTGCTGCTTCATGAATTATCTTTCATGAAATATAATTATGAAAATATTAAATTTTTGCATTGAATTAGAAGGATAACCTTAGAATTAATTAGAATATGGACCTATAACCTGTTTAATCATCAGAACAGCTACTTATTTTCTCTCTCCTTTTCCCATAGATGATTCAGTAAATCCTCTCACTGACCTAGCCTGCTCAGATATCTGCTAGTTTTTTAACAGATTAGTTGTTGACCCTGGGGAAAACTGATCCATTCACACACTTTAAATCAAATCAGGATCAAAGTAATTTATTGATTTACTAGTGACATGTATTTAATCAGCAAACACTATGCTCAGGATCAGAAACACAACAAAGCACACAATATTAGACACATGTATGCATACTTTCAGGTTTCTAACTTCCATTTGTATTTCATTCCAAGAAGCTCCACCCCAACCCACCTGATCCCAGTGAGGTTTCCCCCAGCTGTGTGGGCCAGAAGTTCACCCCCACCCCAGGAGTGGGTCCTGCTTGAGCACACCACTGATTTGGGACAAGTGGGTGCCCTGATCTTTTGTTGCTCTTTTCTGTACTCTTCATCCACTGACCCAGGTCCTGAGGAGAAAGCACTTCACCCTGGTGGGGTCACTGACCTGTTACCTCTGTAGCAAGGTCTTTTCTTCCGTGTCAGAAATCTCTTTGCAATCCTCTGCTGGCTGTTTAATTTTGCTGATTATTTTTTGATTGATTTTTTGATTGATTTTGCTGGTTGCTTTCCACTTTAGTGTGATCTGTGTGGGGCAAAGGCCCTTACAGACAGCTTTGAGTGCCCCCAGCCTCTCACAGGCAAACACACAGAGCTTATTTCCACTTTCTCATTTTATCATCTGTGGTTGTAGAAGTCTTTTTGTCAAGGGATAGGAATGTGATCACTCTCACATATTTGAATCAACGTCTAAGAGACAGAGCATTTCCAGCTAAAGCTGGGAAAACTTTTGCAGTGTATCAAATACAGAGGTCCCAAGAATCATTCAATGAAAATCTTAAGTACTTTAACTGCTGTTTGCATCTCTATAGTGACACTTTGCAGGGCATCTAAAACCAGCTCTTATGGCAGAAAAAGAGAAGGCAACCTGGAAGGATCTTAACACAAAGGAGTACAACTAATTTGCAAGTCCTTGTTATGCTACAATGAGGTAAAGAAAAAGCATACAGGCCTTGAAGGTTAGCAATGTAGAATGAAGGGATGAAGTTATTAACTTTTGGCTGTCTGTCACCTAAAGTGAATCTCAAGTTCCAGGTGCCCAGGAGCTTTCTCCAAGGGCCCAGGCAGAGAATTGACGTACTCCAACAAGACTGCTGCTAACACAGACTGCAGCACAACTCTAATTACTGAATTTCAGAATAAAAGCCAAAGTAATTTCTGTACTAAGTTAAAAGGTCCAGCTAGCAAGAAAATACTTGGCTAAAATGTGAATGGCAAGGCAGTGGAAGAAATAATCACAGCCAACAAGCAGTAGAAGTAGGAAATCCCTTGAAAAACTGAAATCAGTGAAGGACAAAAAAATCAGGGAGGCGATTATTTACTCTTGAAGGGTGTGACTTGACCAAGGGTTAGGTGAACATAGGGGAAGCTTTTGAGTAATGCATTAGGTAAATTATTGTTTCCAAAACAAATTTAGAACTAATGCAAGTTTTGTTAGAGTCTTGGAGGCCTCCTGTTCTCCCTTTCTCATTCCCTCCCTCTCTCATCCTTGCTTCCTACCTTTTCCTCAGTGTATTTATGGTATTACGTTAAAATTTAAAGAATTATAGCTTTGGACAATGAGACAATTAGACAATTACAATATCAATAGACTCCATCTAAGCTAAATCTAGGCTGAACAATTCTGAAATTGAAAAATTAAGCCAAAACTAACAGAAAATTGTACGTTTTAATTCTTTGCATGTGAACTAAGATGCCTGTTGGTTGTTTAAGCAAGAAACAGACTGTCAATGTTCTCTTTTACATGTGGTGACTTCTGATCTACATTCACCTACAGCTTTGCACCACCTTATCCAGTATCTACGAGTTCATCGAATTAGAATTGGAGGATCCAGTTGCTTTTCTGTTGCCAGCAGCTTGAGCAAATTACCTTAGAGGATCAGATCCTCACAGCTCATACTCACTTTGTTACATAAATCTTCACTAGAATTTCAGTTTTCCATGGAGGAAAATAAGTATTTGTGAGATATAAAAAGGCTAAGAGTTCATTAAGGAAATTCTAGAAAATATTTGATAAATAACGGTTTCTATACATCAGAAATACTTAAGGAATTTCTTCTGATAGATTTATAGACCATCTTGGTAGGGAGTTATTTCTTGGAAAAAATGAGAATGAGTGTTGACTTACCTACTTTAAGACTAAAACTGATCCCACATTTCAGGTCCTCAGAGATTGACAACAGGCAGAAATAGGACAGAAATTACCTCTTTACTTCTCTGACATTTTCATGCTAATTTATATTACACAACAAATTTAACTGCCAGCAATAGGAGCAATAATTAAAATAATATCAATGTTATTACTAAATTTTATTATAATAATTAAAGTGTTTTCCCTTAGGTTGTTGGGGAATACTGACAATTTTGAACTGGTGAAATGAGAAAAATCTAGAATAAACTGGCATTGTAATGAAACTACTTACAGCTATAAGTCTAGTGCTCTTGTGCTTTATACAATAAATACAGGTACTCAGTAGTACTGTGACACTTAAGGATCTGTCATCATTTCCATTGTAAATTCAGTTTTTCAAGGATTAAAAGTCAGCTGTGAAAACTTTCTTCTTACTGAGATTTGGCATTGAAGATTCATCTTTTGAATGGATTTCTTTAGTGTCAGATATCTTGTGCATCTTGATAGCCCTATATCAACTCTTGAACATCATATTTGAAGTCTGATAAGGAGACAAAAATCTTGAAAAATAAATTCTGCCCTCTAAATTGTTTTCTGAGTATGTTTGTGAGGAATGCAAACAGGAAGACTGAGGGTCAGACATAGTGTGTTATGAGCAGCATCAAGTAGCTTGGGAAATAGACCAATATATGAAAACATAATTTGGACTACTTCATTTGAACCAAGGTCTTAGTATCTCTCCTTTGAATTATTCTGTCTATCTTATATTTCTCTTGTGCTGTGTAATCCAGATCATCAGAATCACAAAGTATCCAGAAGTAGAAACTAAAGTAGGTTTTACTTATCCAAAATTCAAATGTTAGGCATCAAACTTTAAGCTAAGTCTCCACATTTGTCAGAGGACAGACTCAACGCATGAAAAATTTCTTTAAAAATTGACATCTAGGACAGGTTACTGAAACTAAATTATTCAAATGTGCTCTACTAAACAGGGTCAAAATAAAGCAAGAACTCTATTCTGAGCACGTTAGCACTACTTTTCAATTATTTGAAAAATAAGAAATTATTAAAAAACTCAGTTTATATGTTATTTCCAAATTCATATCTCAGAATGTTACTTTTTTACTTGCCATCTCTTGGAAGCATTCAACAATCCCATTTACTAAATATGAAAAAAAAAAAGAAATTATGCATCAAACCAGCAGTTTTGTGATGCTGATTTCTGTGCTGCATAAAATGAGCTGAATTATCTGCAAAATTCTTTATCAAATTGAAGTCATCAGGAAATGTTTAATGATTTGCCTAAATTGCAACTTTCATAGAAATTGGCTATTTCCTCAAAAGTCAAGAAAGGCTTGGCTGAGAGGCAGCTGTTTTTAAACAGCAGCATCCATCAATATTCACCTAGCAGACCCAGGAGATTTATAATTCTCACAAAGTCTGTTTCAGGATGAAATTTGAGCTTTGGCTTCCTGAATCCTGGGGACAGCCCAGACCAAGGACCACTGTACGGAATAGACAACAAGGAAAAATATTTGACAGGTCTCATTTCATCATGGAGAGGAAGTGGAGGCCCTATTAGATATCTTAAAATTTTCTAGTTAACCTTCATGAGATATTTTTCTTTATGTTTTATACTCATCACCAATTCACTTTGTGAAAGCATACTCAAGATATCGTTATAAAATAAGAAAAATAATAATTAAAAAAATATTTGTGAAGGATTATTTAATTTCAACTTCAAAGAAAAGCAGACCAAAAATATATAGGTAAAATGCATTCATGCATTGAGATATGCAGATATGTGTATACATACATATTCATATTCATATTTAGATATAAACCCCTGTTTATATATGTTTACACACAGGTATTTGATAATTTTTTTCACCTCTGCAGTGTCTAGTATTGTCAGACAAATTCAATCAAGAAGCTTATTCTTGTATTTTAGGTAACCTTTTCAGAGCTCTGCTGTTGTACCCATGTGTGAGCTGGGGAGAGTGAGAGGAAGAGGTGGGGGAGGATGAGACTGACTGCTTTGGAAGGATTCCCATTGGACTACACCATAAATCATAAAATAAATGGATCAAACACCATCTTTCTTAATTGAACTAGTCAGTCCTTTCTTATGTGGGCAGTCTGCAGGACTTTAATAGAGCATTATTCATTAATTTAATTAGGAGTTCTTCAGGAGTAAAATACTGAATGTAGGGAAAGTGGAGAAAATATGAGGAATCAGGGTGTTTAAATCAGGTCTGAGGAGTTGTCTCCACTGATGTTTTATCACACTCAGCTTAATGAAAGAGTCAAGAGAGAAATGGAGTCACAAAATCTGACCATATCTGACCATTGTCTAAATGGCCAACACTCAAACTTGTATTGAAAGCATCTGAAATATATCTACTTGCCTCACAGTGGTAACTGCTTATGTTTTTTCTCCTAAGTGTTTTGAAAAGAAATTACAAAAATTATGTTTAGAAATATATAAATGCATATAGCAGGCTTTGTGGCAAAGCCAAGGCTCTTTCTAGGCATTGAAAATTTCACTCCTAATATGTAGTGATAAGAGTAAAGTTCAGATAAGCTACCAGCTATAGATAACAAAAATGGATGGGCTACAGCCACTCTTGGCTGTTTTTTTTTCCTGAGTGCTTGTGATGAACATCTGGGATGTTCATAAGAACATTCTTCACTCCTATATCTTCTCTGCAATCTATGTAGGGCTTTTTCCTCATTTAGGGGAGAGATAGGCACTTTTTCTGGAATAAGGAGATACACTGGAAGTTCAAAATACTAGCCAATCTTGCTCATCACAGGAGGTAAGTACAAAAATATTGGTGTTTTCTGTCTTCATATTCTTAGCATAGTCACATAGCCTGAAGTTCCAGACATTCATGAACTAAAACACTAGAATATCATGGAGGTACTTTCAGTGTTGTTTAACTTCTTACAGGTTAAAAGAAAAAGAAAAAAAAACAAGCCATAAGTTTTGAGGAGTGAACAGGTACTTAGAATTTTCATGTTAAGACATGTACAGAAAGTCTTTAAAACCATGCTTAAACAAAATTGGTTCCATCCTTGTCAGCTTATATAAGTAGGAAGAAAACATACTTCTACTGCAAAACCAGCTTGTGATACTCAGAATTGGTCCAAGCTATAAACTTAGTAAAAACACAGCCTTTCATGAAGAAATCAACTCATCACATTAGTTTTATTGCTTCATATATGAAATAAAAAGTTATTTAGTATGTATGCAAAAAAAATTCCAGTGAAAACTGTCCACTATTCAGAGCTTCAGTATATAAAATTGTTTCAGTGAGAGAGGTAAAAGGAATCAATTCTGTAGGGACGTGTGGGCAAGAATGCTGTTGCTCCCCTCTTATCCTTTTCTCTCAACTCCTAAATAGTGGTAGAGAAATTAAATTTACTCTTTTCTGAATCATGTTAGTATTACTGTCTCTAAGAACTGTTAAGAAAAAGGTGTGGTGTTGGAAAGCCTCCAGAGCCAAACGTATGACCACATTGCAAGAGAAGGAGGACATCTCCAGTGAGAGAGTGACAGGATGTGCATCCTCTGTATTATGACAGATTTTTTTGCATCCCCATGGGTCAAAATATCTCACTTCAGCTCCTGCCAGAGTAGTGCTCATGCCCCAGTCCTTATGCAAGATTTAGACAACAAACCACCATCTGTCCTGGAGCTTATGTGTAATACCACTTAGCCAGGATATTAGATTACCATTCAGTTATTTTTTTCCAGGTAAACATCCTCTCTAGATATATTTCTTTTTACAGTTTTCAGGAAAGTTTAAAGGAACTCAAAATTTCAAGCCTGTAATACTAATGAAATGTGCATGTGCACGTGCACATATAAAACAAAGCCTCTAACAAAGCCTTTATCCCAACATGCTACAGCTGCTCTTTAATGCTGGTTTTATTTCAGAAGTATCATTCTGAATGTCCTGTTGTTTCAAGAGTTTTTTTGGGAAAATACCTAATATGAGTTCTGTACTTTCAGAATTGTTATACTGGTTGGATAAATGAGGGACTTTGTGTTTTTCTAAAAGTGGCTATCACAAATCATTGTTTACTTTTGATGATAATATGATGATTAAAAAATGTATTGCTTTTCAGGTTTAACAGAATATAGACCATCCAAGGAGTTCATACTTAAGACCTAGAGCTACTCTGAAAGTATAAACTAGTGTAGATAGTGGAACTGTCTGACGAGGAAACCCATTAAAACTGTAGTATTAATTTTTACTAAAGTATTTCAAAATTTAGCCATTTAAACTAGCATTTCAGACTTGTAAAGGATTTATTAATTATTTTGATTGTTTACTTTAATTTATTTAATTGAAAAAATTACACTGGTTAAATTAGTGCACATTCCATTTTAATAAGTAAAAATAAAATTAGGATTCATGCCCCTTCCTTCAAAAGTTCTCTCAAAGGCACTGCAATTGATAATTCACCTATGAGAGATAAAATAAAGATTTGCAGGCCTATATAGGGAGTCTCCCATTTATGGTTTCAAAGGGAAAATTCTGTCTTCTTGTGTTGCTTCTATTATTCTCTGTTCTGCAGAGGCTATTGCAGTTCTGGTGCAGCATAATCATATTCCTCTCCTCTCCTAACAGGGATCTTTCACTCCTTCTTATTATCTTGGCAAGACTGTCTCCTCATTGCTTCCTCCCTCCCCGTGCCATCTCTTTTTTTGAGGAGTTCCTTCATAGCTCCCAAAATATTCTTTTCATTAAGGATGCTTTCATGGAGCAAAGGCACAGCTCTGATCAAATCAAGAGCTCTGGAGTAATCAGGCAGCCAGGGAATCCCTGGTGATTGTAGAAATGAAGTAAAGCAATTCCCCTGTGCTTGCAGAGGTAAAGCCACAAACAAAACCCTTGCTATGGACTATGTGGATATATGTTATAGCATGTGTTATTAACTTATATTACCCTTAGTTTCCTGGGGGAAAAAAAAAAGGTTATCTATTCAGGTGAGGCACACCATGCAGCACAATACGCAGACAAACAACTACACACACTTGACAACCTCTGGATAAAAAGGCAATGTTTGGCATAACAAAACCACAGTAAATATTCCCAAAGTGACCAGGCACTGGCAGAGGGCTCTAGACATTGCAAGAAAATGGACAAATACATACAAAAATTAAAAATATTGGAGAAACATAGAGCATAATATCTTCAGAAAACTATTTTGCTGTGCATGTAGGACGAATAGGAGAAAAGATTCTGCCCCATAGAAGTGAAAGTTCAGAATCTTGGCCACAAAAACAAAGGGCTGAACTTGATTCAAGAAAAGTGAGTTTGGAACTACTCCCATGTGTCTATATTCAGAGACACAGAATCTCAGAATAACATGATGAGAAATACCTTAAATATACTTCTTCAAACTGCCTGTCATGATGGTGGTGCCACAGCTTTTCTAATCTCTGGCGGGGCTTTGCTGACATTCTGGACAAGCTGCAGTGTTAAGCCACCATTCCTTGTCATATCTCCACTGGATACAAAGACAATTCCCTCCCTCTGAAAATGATCTCCTTTTAATTTGGCACGCTTATATTGAAGTAGATAGGCTAGATAGATTAAAGCAGTACATTTAACAGGAGTGGGTGAAGGACTATAACTGTATCTTTTCCATATGCCAGCTATGCTAAAGAAAGAATTTTGCACATTAGAGAGCATAAAATAATTGCACACACAACTGTTATCAACAATCAGCATTTCTCTGTGCCTCTCCTCACCACCACTGTTCTCTACTGCAGCAAGTAGAAGTAAAGCTGAGATTTTGGTTGTTGTGAGAAAATATTCTGGCAGCAACTGCTGTTATTCCACTAATTCAGTGTAAAAAGGTAGCCATGATCACTATGACACCAAAAATTATACTAAAGAACATGTTTTGAGAAATGGTACATAGTCAGAAACAAGGCCATCCAACTAATTTTAGAGCATTATGGAATACATAATTAAGAAGCTTTTCCATATGATAAAGGCTCATCATTCTGGCATTCAGCTGTTGGAATCATTGCTAGAATGTTACTTAACCCGTATTTTAGAACAGAATTTCACAGTAATAAGTACTTCCTTCTTCCTGAGTCTCCTTTCTGGATTTGAAAGAGGAATATTCAAAGCACAGATAATAGAATATAATAAAAGTGATTCCCTAGTTTTTAGAGATCAATTTGGTTTGCAATGCTTTGGAAATGATTAATAGAAAGAATAACACAATGGCAATGTGGCATTAAATTAGGCCATTTGTCCAAACAAGACCATTACTTTGATTGTTAGATACATAACTACTTTGTACAAATTTCTCTAGCAGATGTTGAAAGCCAATATTAAAAAAAGAGGAAGAAAAAGAATGAAATTGAAACAATCCTACAACATTTTCTTCTGACTTAAGGTTCTTTCATTCATTGTTTTTTCATACAACAAACACTCCTAAAAACAATATTTGATTAATGACATTTTGGTCTCTCAGTACCCAACTCTGTGCAGGAATTTACAGGAGTATTCATATGCTCCCTCCTGCTTCTGTGATTGTGCAATTACATTGAAATTAAATTTTCCAAAGAGTCCAGCTTTGAAACCTGGTTTTGTACAGCATTTGGACAAGTACCTTGAACTAACACCCAAGACATTAGGTGTGGATTCAGACTGCCTCTAGATCAAGAACAGTCTTAAAGACAGGCTCCAGAGAAAATTTATAGGTCATTCATAATGATTATTCCAGTGCTGCACACAAGGTGAACTTCTTAGAGAGCAAGATGCATTCTCTCAGGAAAAAAGGCTCAGTAGAACAGTGAATACTTGTGCTTGGATGCTTGGACCACTTATGGTGTTACATCACCAGGTTGTAGGTGACAACCTGGGAGTGTCCCATCTATCCATTGGTGATATCACATGAACAAAGTTGTTAACTACAACCTAGAGACAATTACAATATTTCATGGCAGAACTAGCATTCTGCCTGCCACAAGGCAGATTTTTTTTTGTAAGAAACCCCTTTCCAGCCTTTTACAAGAGCTAATTGGATCTGTCCTGACATGTCTCAGAAATCCATTAGGATCTCCACACCTTTTATGTCAAACTGAAGAAGGCAAAGTGCTCACAACTGAGATGACTCCAAAGTTGTTTTCCACATCTCTTTTTTTCTGATTGTCCACATGACCTGAGAAAAAAGCATGAGACACTGAATACTTGTCCTCTCAAATATCCACTTTTCATTCTGCCTTTAAAACTCTGACTCAGCCTCGATCCCAAAACAAACCTGGAAACCTAGAGCTGAAAAGACTATTCTCTATAGCTGAAGGAAATCAGGAGAGTGATTTCCTGGCCATCTACCCATTCACAATTATGATGATTGACAGTAGTTTTTTTAAACCTGAAGTACAGATCTAATATATAACTCTGAATCTGTAACAGCATGCTTTAAACATGCTATTTATTTAGATTTAATCTAAATGAAATCACTAAGCACTCATGAAACTTCACACTAAGCTATAGTCCACTTGCTGAACCACAACTCTACATTTGAATATCTTAACAAAGTATATCTTGAATATGTCACATAGTTTTCAACTTCCTGATGTATCTGAAACTCATTTTCAAAAACCTTATGCTTTTATCATACTTTAGTCTTTGAACCAGAGACTTGGTTACCCAGGACATGGAGAAGGCTGAGGTACTCAGTGACTTTTTTCCTCAATCTTCACCAGCAAGTTCTCCAGCCACACCATGCAATTTGCAGAAGGCAGAAGCAGGGACTGGGAGAATGAAGTACTGATCACTGTAGGATAAGATTGGGATCAAGATCCATCCTCAGGTCTTGAGGGAACTTGCAGATGAAGGGGATAAACCACTAGACAATATTTCAGAATATTTGAGAATTCATGCCTGTCCAGTAAAGTTCATACTGACAAAAAAATGGGAAACTCCCCTATTTGTGGAGGAACTACAAGACAGTCGTTCTTAACTCTGCGCACAGACAGATCATGGGCCAGATCCTCCCAGAAGTTTTTTTAAGGCACATGAAAATAAAGAGGTGGTTGGTGACAGACAAAATGGCTTCACTAAGAGTAAATCATGCCTGAAAATTCTGGTGGTCTTCTGTGACAGGCTTAGAGCTTCCGTGGATGAGACAACAGCTGGCATAATTTCCCCGGACTAGTGCAAAACATTTGACAATATCCAACACAACATTCCTGTCTGTTAACTGAAGAGATATGGATTTGATGGATAGACCCCCTTGGAGTACTGTGTCCAGTTCTGGGGCATACAAACACAAGCAGAACATGGACCTGTTAGGAGTGAGTCCAGAGGAGAGCCACAAAGGTGATCAGCGGACAAGGGGGAAATCTTAAAACTGAAAGAGGGTGGATTTAGATTAGATATTAAGAAGAAATTATTTATTGTGAGGGTGGTGAGGCACCAAAAGGTGGCCCAGAGATGTGGGTTCCCCATC
Organism: Dicaeum eximium; assembly: GCA_013396995.1. Lineage (NCBI taxonomy): Eukaryota > Metazoa > Chordata > Aves > Passeriformes > Dicaeidae > Dicaeum > Dicaeum eximium. The sequence goes on from VWZP01005834.1 coordinate 87,870, forward strand.
CCTGGAAGTGTTTAAGGTCAGGTTGGATGGGATTCTGAGCAACCTGGTCTGGTGGAAGGTGCTCCTGGCCTGTGTAGGGGGGTCAGAACTGGATGATCTATAATGTCCCTTCCAAACCAAACCATTCTATATTCCGTTAATTTAATCATTTGGATGAGAAATCAAATTACTCAAAGAGGGAATCTCTATCAAATTTGTATTACTTTTTTCCTACCTGTGATGCAAAGATTTTTAAACAAGCAATCTGAATCTTATTGTCTAATGTTTCCACCTTCTGTGAGGACCAATCTTCATCCTGAACACTGCGCTCATAGGAAAATGGGTCCTAGTGTCTGAATTTGCAAGAAAAGTAATTGTTTTCAGTCCAGCTACTGCAGTGTAACATCTGTGCTGAGAAAGCTGGCTCTAATACACCCTGTCTTAGTCTTTTTAGAATCATAGGCATTATATCTCAATTTGATTGCCAAGGATACAAAAACAGGATAATGAATTAGATAAAGCCTTGAGATCAGCAGCCACTGAGAATATTCACACTGGTATGATGGTCTTCCCCTGTGCTTGGTGCAGAAGTCAAAATATATCTGACCTACATTAATAGCTTTACATTAATTTGACTAAATGTGATCACAGAGAGAGTAATTCATACACGGCATAAGTAGTTGTCTTTAAAGGGAAATACATTTCCTTGTGCTATTCAGTCTTCTGTCCTGTGTCGTTGCAATGATTGTGGCACAGTGTTGCCTGTTTTATCTGGTAGGCACTCTAATACCACTCTCTTTAAAATAGTTTTTAGAAACTCCAACAGAACTAGTACTACAATAACATCACAATATGATATCTTCTTGGGCAATATGGTTGCTATTCCTTATGCTTCCATTTATATGTAGATTTATATCTGTCGTAAATTAGTTTAGCAGGTTTGCTCTAATCTAGGCAAGTACACACTTTTTTTTTAAAAATTAAATATCCTTTTCTTTGCCTGTGTACCACATACTTATCACGTTTCTGATTTTAAGAATAACACAAAAGCCTTATAATGATTCATGTTAACCAGTAAAAGAGTCTTCACTAAAGACTTAGTATACCTATTTCATTCAGTATGTTCTGAGGATCAAATTTCATTATATCTTTACATTCAAGTCAAGAGAAACATTTTATTACAGAATATTTTTCTGTTTCTGTCAAGAGGTATTTAAAGCATGTGTTTAAGGGGTTTGCCTAAAAGAGACCATCTGAAGAATCATTTGGGGTCAATTGTTTCTTAGTCTAGCTGCCAGCTGGCTTTGCTGTGGTTTTCTGAACAATGAGACTTCTCCCAAGGAGGGAAGAGTTGAAAGACAATTTATCATCTTGTACAGTTGAAGTACAACTGACATATTGAAATAAACTGTACCTAAATTAAATCATTTAAGTACCTAAGTATTACTGTATTAGCTAGTTCCTGTGTTAAACTGTGTACTTTTCTTATCAAAGCATTAAGATGTTAGTTTGATTTTATGGTTGCCACTACCTACATCTAATTATGAATTCCTTGCACCCTTCTGATGAACATTTATTGATATCAGATTTTTAGGCAATGGTAAATACTTGGAAAATTTGAACTTAAATATTAAAAAACAGTATGTGACTCAAGAGTTTGAAAAACTGAGTATTTTTATGTTTTAACATATGTTTCCTCTATCTTTGCAGCCTCACCTTTCAAAAAATTGTCACTTCACTTTAGGAATTCTACATTGATTTTATTTGCTCCTTTATTTCTGATGAATTACTATTTCAGATTAAATTTTCTATTCCTTATTCTCATCTCAAAAATAAATTTTGCTTGGTAAATTTAAGAAAACTCTTCAAATGTTACAGATAGTGAAAAAATAATTTCTTTTTCTGTAAAATTAAACTCTGAAAATAGATTGCTTATTAAGGTTACTTCTTTATTTACTTAAGTAAAATTAACTGCTCTGACAGTTTGCTAGACAACATGAAATTTTGGGAAATTAAGTGAAATAGTAAAAGGCAGTGAAATAAATAATTTTGCAGCACCTAAAGTACATCATGCTCACTAACTTCTAGAGTAATGACAATTTTTAATTAAGCCTCTGCTCTCTTCTGCAGACTTCCTAAGGAATAAAGAATGCTGTGAGGATAGACAAATAGGGGCAGAAACCCAGAGAAGATAAGTCATGCCTTTGCTAAAGTAAGCTTTCTTTCCCTAGCCATGGCACAGACCCATACCAACAGACTGAGTTCTTTTGCTTTCTAAGAGCTTCTTTCATCATTGACAAATCTGTTTGGTGTTTTTTTTGTTTGTTTGTTTGTTTTGCTTTGTTTTTTTTAGTGCTAGAGTTATTTATATTTTATTCCCAATTACAGGAGCTTCATGTTAAGGACATTACTCAGCTGTTTGTGTTTCCATCAGTGTCTCCTTCCTTTACAATCTGAGTTGTCAAAGTGCAGAGGAGATATATAACCTCAGCTTCTCAACTCAATTACATAATTCCAAAGTTTCATTCATTTCAATAAATGTAAGCTGATCTGGCAACAAAGGCAAGAGCACAAGAAACTCCCCAGCTTTGGAATGCTGTCATTTGGCAGTTGACATATCTTTTAGCTTCAATCAAGAGAATATAGAATTCTGTGGATATATAATTTGTTTTAACATAGAATTCAATATTGCTACAAATACATAGATATCAGATAAAAAAAATAATTTTGTGTCTCAAACAGGAACTTGGTGACACAAAAGACCTTTTAAGGTGAACAACACATTTTTTTTACAGAGATAAAAATCTATCTTGAAAACGATCCTATAAAAAACACGGTTATTCAATATTTGGATCATTTGCATCAGATCTAGAGGTAATCTGTACAAGCCTTATAGCTCCCCTCTCCTTCCAGCTGCTGCTGTTGAGGGCACTCACAGATTCCCAGAGAAGCAATATATATATATTTGACTTTAGGACCCTTTGCTTCACAAGGCAGCTGTCAAATTAAAGACACTTGGCCAAGGAATTTACAGGGGTGTTAATTGAAATAGTGGCCAGCCTTTTACAAGATAAAATACAGTGGAGGACACATTTTAATTAAACTTCTTCTACAGGAAGATGTCCTCAGGCAGCAAAAGCTGGTCTCCCCCTTGCCTCTCTGGTTCTGAGGATAAACTGTTGAATCTTGTGTGTACGAAAGGTTACTGAGTTCCCATGCATGTAACAGTGAAGGAATATTTTCCCAGTCACTGTCACACTGACACACCACCTATTTTTCCTGAGTTTGTTCTCAGTTTTAAAACCATTCTACTCAAATTTGCCCAGCAGACAAGAAGCCAATCGAGATTCTATCTTCTACTTGAATTTGCTGCTAGAGTGGGATGGGCAGGGATAAGAAAAAACAAATTTTTTTTGCTACAGTCTAAAGAGCAAATTTTTCTCCTCCATTACAGTATTGGCCTGAGAGAAAAGACATATCTTCCCTTAACCACCCCCTCACCAAACCCCTCTGCTATACTGACTTGTACTCTTTAACACAGCCAATGTATAATATCAGAGCTCATTTCGTAAATATGCACAGATTTCATCTTTGAGCAAGCAATGTTGAATGTAATGAAACCCATAACACAGAATAAAGGGAGAGTGTAAATATACTTAAATATTAATAGTGCAGCAATTACACTATTAATTTGCACTATAAATTGGAAAATCTGCAAACAGAGATATTACACACTCTAATTTTCATATATCCTATTTTTCGTAATCTTTAATGGTTAAACCCAGGAAATTTTAGTTGAGTATATAGTCAACTATTAAGATGAAATTAGAAAATATTAACTACCTTTTAAATTATCTACAAAATATGAACCATTAGCCAGATACTGTATTAGGCTTCTGAGTGTATTTCCTTCTGAGGCATAGAGTTAGCTAAATCCTGTAAATCCTCATACACATATTGGCTATATATATAAAACATCAAAAGTAATTTCAGTGAGAATTCCCCTGCTCAAAACCAAATGGAGTTTGATGTCTCAGGATCAAAAACCTATTCTTTAAGTAGTCTTTCTCTTTCATTGAGATGATTTGAAAAGTAAGGTACTACCACTCAGGCCAGGAATGCAGATTCTATCTCACCATTCATGCTGTGTAGACATCTTAAAACTTGGAAGATGCTAGGAGCATATAAACTGAAGCTTAACACCCACAAAACAAATCAATTTATTTGGCATTAAGCTTGAAAAATATTTTAAACAATATGTTGGAATTCTAGGCACAGTAACTCCCTTGCCACATCAAAATTAAATCTGGGTTTAGGACACTACTGAGAACACACCAGAAGTATTTGCAAAAACTGACTGCACTGAAGTGTGAAAAATCAATTAAAACTTCCAGCCACCTCTGGATATAAATATTTTCCATGAAATAAAATGTTGCTAAAAAGCTCATATTATAATTACAGAATTTAGAAATAATCCATTAAAAAAAAAAAAAGTTAAAGATAAATTGAAATTGAATAGACACAGAAGATTTTAATTACATATTTAAATTGGATTAACTGGTCTTTAAATATCAAACGCATAAATGTTATTTTTTCAACTGGTATTTTCTGCTCTATATTTATACATCTCTTTGCTTACATAGCACATGTGCTTGGACCTGACCAGGCAACCTTAGGTAAGTGAATACTCCATTTGATCTGTCGAGCCAAAAATCTGCGGCTGCTGCTGCGTAAGCGAAGCCTCTCAACAGCTGAACATTACCAGATTTGCTGTACCAGATTTGCTGTACTGCCCCACAGCTTCAGACATAAAGCCACAGTGTGCCCTCAGCACTCTTGCCCTTCAGCCTTCCCTGGGTTTTGTGCTTCCACTACATCCTCTTACAGTGGTGTATCAGCTCTGCTGCTTCACGGATTCATCTGTTCCTGCATCATTTGGGAGCTCCTTTAGTGAGAGGTACGGAGTCTGAGTGAATGAATCCCTCAGGAATCCTTCAGCTCAGTGAAGCATCTTCTGGCAGACAGCAGTGATCTCAGACATGCAGGAACAGGGGCAAAGGGCCATCCAACCATTCCAGCAATGAACTGGGAGGACTGAACTAAAGATACCAGTCAAGGTGAAGGAATGTTGGTTGCCACTCCTACTTTTAATAGCTGGATAATTGTCAATTTGCAACTCCCAAAACTCTGTGAGAGTTTTAAGTTTGTTTTAACAGGAGAAAACTTACTCTAACAGCCAAACAATCCAAATTAACTTTCTTTTACTACAGTAATGTCTAAATTACTCAGAGCAGTATTTTATACTGACAGAGCTGCTGAGAGACCTAGCACTCTTTCCCCAAAGCAGATTACAACACAAAAACCAGTGTGTCACTGGATCAGACCAGAGGGCTCAGAAAGTTTACTGTCCTGTAGATGATCTTATGTAAAGACTGTACTCACTGCATTTATGGAAGTATTGAAATAAATTTAATCTTTCTAGTTTAATAAACAAGTGCCATAACAATGTGTTGAGTTTATACAAACCTGTCAGAGACTGGGAATACTAGTCTATAGTGAACACCATACTGCTGAGCATTTTTTGCATATTTTCTGTTGTGTTTTGATTTCCTTTGTTTTGTTTTGCTTTTAAGCATGATGGATTTTAAAAATTGCTAGCCAACTTATTGATGCTGTCATTACACTGCCAGTTATGGCAGAAATCACACCCAATAATGGCCCACAGAAAATGTTTGAAAGGGAAGTACAAGCAAGTAATCAACTTACTAGTGAATTACACTCATGGTAAAAATGTCTTTAAACCTAAATTGTAAAAAAATATATTAAGATATTTTAATACACTTTCAAATATTGGTTTTCCCATTGTTAGTATAACAATTATGGACAATAAAATATAATTAATTGACTGAATTAAAGCCAGAAAATTTGACATAATGTCTATCGGGAAAATTACTCACTTTAAATGGAGGGGCTTTTTTTAATAATTTATAAAGTGAATAAAATAAATAGCACATGTGGGAACATGCAGGCATGTGGATTAGTAGGAATGTTTGAACTTCAGTTCTGTAAACTACTGATTTACTCTGATCAGTTCCTTATTTGATAACCCAAATTTAGAATGGCTTAACCTGACATCCCTGTACAAGTAAAATATTTATTTTTACTATAAGCAGAGAAGAATATGTCATTATTTCAAGTAAGCAACAGAAAGGGGAAGGTTAGCTGATGAATAGTAGCCTGCAGTTGAGGTTATCCTGTCACTGCTAGAAAGCTCATACCAACTTAGCTCTAGCATTTCTGGATAGGTGATTCCCATGCTTTAGATGGATTGACCTTTTCTTGAAATCCATGTTCCAGTGAATCAGCTACTACTGTATACACAGAGAACACACCAGGCTGTGCTGTAACCAGCTGTCCCTGCTCTTCTCTTGTCAGCCTTTGCCTGTTAACTTTTTTGCCACAGAGAGAAATATTTCCACCAAGGAAGAGAGAAATGAAAGGATGGAAGAAAATGTCACAAGTGGCAAAACTTCTGCTGGGACTTCATTCTCCACCCCTGCTTGGGACACTTTCCTGCTTCTTCCTATCCTAACACCAATATGGTCCAGCTTCAGAACAGATATTCCCATTTATACAGCAACAGACCCCAAACACAAAAACCCAGGATAAAAATACAAGAGCTAGGATAAGAAATAGGCCATGAAGATAAGGATGTAGGAAACAGCTGTGAGGTGTTGATGGTCTCCTTTACCAGAATCAGCACTGGCAGGTGAAGTCATGAGGAGGGATTTTCATGGGTCATTTTGTTTTCCATACTCACCTTTTAGGAATGGCAACAGTCAAAGAAGTTGGGTATATGTGACAAGTTTATATGGGACAAAGCCTGGCACTAACAACATCTGACAGGCTCTAACAAGGTCCTACAGAAAAACAGTTATAGGAATTTCTTGCCTTTAAAGTCGAGAGAAACAAAATTAATCACACCATTCACCATATATACTTGGACACAGAAATGCTTATTTACTTTATAGAACTCACACTGTCATTTCTTGTAGGATTTCATTTCCCTGTAGTGGCAACAGTTGATGCAATGAGTCTATATGGTAAGGCTGCTATGCAAGCCTGTGAAATGAAATGTAATGGTTTCTAGGCTAGCATTATGTCTTTCCTATCTTAAACAACCACATGCCAATGCTTTCTAATTTGAATTAGTAATCACAGCCTACACATTACAAACCATCAGATCTCAGCTGCTATCAAGCTGTTCCATGTTGCCAGCTATCCTTGATACCAGATCATCTGATTGTTGCTTGGTGGTTGCTAAGGCAGTCCTGAAAAATCTCATTTGTGCAGTATAAGATTTGTTCAGTGCTTTAGTTCACAAGCTACCTGTCTTCCCAAATGAGTTTCAGAATGGATTTTGTGGTACACCAAAAATTGCATCCTTGTTCAGAGTTTTTTAAGAAATTCCCCTTATTTCAGTGTTCACAAATAAGCAGGACCTGACTGTGACAAACTTCAGATAGAAATTCACCGCTGTCATGGGTTGACCCAGGCCAGACACCAGACACCCACCAAAGCAGCTCACTCAATCCCCTCTGCAGCAGAAGAGAGGAGAGAAAATTTAATGAAGGGTTCATGAGTTAAGGACCAGGAGAGATCAAAGGCAAAACAAGCTCAACTTCAAGATACAAAGTGAATTTATTAATAACAAAATCAGATCAAGATAATGAGAAGTAAAATATACCCTTAAAAAGACCTTCCCATATGCTGGTTTTGCATCTTCAAAACCAGCCCTACCCCTCCCTCCTTGCAGCTCTACCTCCTACCCCAGTGGCACAAGGAGGGAGGGAAGGGGGGTTATGGTCAGTTCATCACCTGTGGCTTCTCCCACTGTTCAGGGAGAGGAGTTGTTCTCCTGCTGCACTGTGGGGTCCCTCCCACGGGAGAGTTCTCTGTGACCTTCTCCAGCGTGGCTCCAGCATGGGAGCAGGGCCCCTCGCCTTGGGTCTCCCACGGGTTTACAGCCTCCTCTCAGGCATCCACCTGCTCCACTGTGGGGCTCCTCCATGGGCTGCAGATGGATCTCTGCATCCCCATGGACCTCCATGGGCTGTGGGGGCACAGCTGCTTCACCATGGTCTGCACATTGGTCTGCAGAGGAATCCTGGCTCCAGTGCCTGGAGCACCTCCTCCCACTCCTTCTGCACTGACCTTGGTGGCTGCAGAGTTGTTCACAAATCATCCCACTCCACTCTTCTCAAGCTGCAATTATGGCTGTGCAACAACTTTTGTTTGGATTTCTTCTTAAATATGTTATCACAGAGGCATTACCACAATTTCTAATTGTCCCAGCCTTTGCCAAAGGCAGGTCCATCTTTGGAGCCATTGGGGATCGGCTCTGCCAGATGTGGAGGCAGCTTCCAGCAGTTTCTCACAGAAGCCACCCCTGTGGTCCCCCTGGTCCCACAAACCAGGCTGTGCAAACCCAATACAACCACACAAACCTGAATTGAAGTTTTGCATGCAGTCTGATTTTCTGTTCTTCAGCATTATCAGACAAGCATCCTCCTATTTCTAAAAGCATTTCTAATTAAATTATGCCAAATCATACATTAATTAGCAGAATCCATATTTCCTTGTAGTTTCTAATTCAGATAGAGATTTGGCTATGCAAAATCTGAAGTGTTATTTAGCTCACTGCAAAACAAAATACAGCATTTCTGTCCTTACTTCGTTCATGCTCTGCTGAATGTTGGAATCAAAATGATATCAGAAACACAGGAAAGCCACTTTTTGTGCCAAAGCTCATCTGCTTTTAATACACCATTTAATCTCATGATCACTCTCACACTGTCTGTTCTACTTTAACAAAACAGTAACAAGCCCATCTTTTCATACCAACATATTCTACTATGAACACCAACTACAAAGAGTTAGATTTTATATTTTTCTTCCAAATTACACAATTGTTAAAGGAAAACAAAAGCACATCTATAACATTTAAAAGTTAGAATTTCAGCTATTCTTTTACAGATGCTGGGAAGATTTTTTTGAGTGTTAGGTTGTTTATCTGGCGTGCAGATATGCTAAAGTGGGAGGAAGTTTATGTTACACTTAATCAAAGCATGCCTTTTCCAAAGCATGCCATGGACATCACAAAATCGAGTATGTATGTGACTGAAATTACCAAAGAATTTCATTTCTAGGGGAAGAAAAGCTCAGACACAGTGAGGTTTGGAGAGGAGGGGAAGTGATCCCTTCACTTGGCATGTCCCTTTCTTTCACCATCACTGTGAAATCCAATATTCATTTTTGCTGTCTTGCTTTAAAATGCCCCTACATAAACCTTCTAAGAAATATTTCTAAGGGCAGATTTTTGATTTATGTTTTTGCATAACAGTGAATTTTGCTATTAAATTTAGAGCTAGTGAAGTTAGATTTATCTTGGTTGGTTTTTTTCAAATTAAATCACTGGTAGAGTAAAAAGCCTAATTTTTAAATATTATTTCCTTATGCAATAGAATAGGCAATAATCTACTTATCTTTTGCTAATATTTAACAAAACTAAAATCTTGTGTGGCAGAGGCCGGTTAGAGGAAATCACACGTTTTTTCTGTGAAATGATGGTTTTATTACAAACCTTTTTAATAAGAAATATAGCAATTCTAAAAACAAGGTTCAATAAGTCTCTGGAGTGCTGAATGCATGTTTCCAAAGAACAGAGGACATAAATGAAATGGCTTTTCCTGTGTTGTTGATGAACTTTATGATTACTCAAGTTCATAAGAACCACACTTTTACCCAGAAGTTCAATAAAATATTGAAGTTTGTATGCCTTATTTAAATGAAATTTTGGATTTTCCTACAGTTTTTCAAGTCAGAAAATCTACCTCAAAACAATATGACAACCTTAAGGTATGGTATCAAATTAAGATACATATTTATGGTTTTCAGTTAAACTAGACATCACACTCTTATGATGCCTCAGTGTTCAATTAATTTAATTTTAATATTAAGCTGCTTGTTTCCCCCTGCATGAATTTTCTAGTTGTCTGTATGTGATCTGATAGAAAAGTCAGACTGCCATGGACCACTTCTAGTATCTATTACAAAATGTAATCAAAATTTAAGGAAATTGGTCAGGGATGTATATCTTAAGTAAATTTTTAAGTAGATCTAGTGTAATCTGCATCTCAGAGGAGTCAGTGAAAAAAAGCTGTGATGCTTTACAAGCAGAAGTTACATAACAAGGGATGATGCAGGGTGTGATACTGTCACATAAAATTTACTCTGCAGTACAATTTTCTATCATTTTCTTCACACTTAAGAATTACAATGCAAGGGTTTTATCCACACTAGCTAACACAGAAGCACTGTGGGCTCCAGTGCTCCCTGCTTGGTCTACCTCTCAAATTGGAGAAGAGAAGGCTCCAGGGATTCTACAAGAGAGCTGGCAAGGGACTTTTTACAAGAACATGTAGTGATAGGACAAGGGGGAATGGCTTTAAACTGAAACAGAGAGGTAGATTTATATTATATATGGGGAAGAAATAGTATCTCAAAAGCCATCTAGATTATGCCTTAAATAATTTAAATTTTTGCATCTTTTTGCAGCTATGATCCAAAAGCTTCTGGCAGATGTACAAGCCTATGCTACCACCCCAACCATCAGTGTGTGCATGTCCTGACCTTTCAGTTTCCTTGAGAGCTATACCCACTGGATATGATTATTAAAACAAAGAGAAGAAAACCTTCACCACACGCTGGCATTTTCAGTGAAAAAAAAATCCAGCTAATAGAAAGTGCTTGACAATGTTTGCTTTTGTCTTTTCCCTTGCATGTTCAGCTGAACTTAATCTATTGTTTGCAATTAGACAAAAGGCAGGACAAATTACATGTTTGCCTACGCCTGTTCAAAGAAAGGGAACAAAGGTTTCAGAATTAGCCATAGAAAATGGAGTTATTTTTCTCGCTCTTTGCAAATATTTAAGTAGTAAGCATTTGAGCTACAGAAATAACAAGTCTAGCTGAAACTGCCTTTTTCCAAGAAACCTGAAAAAACATTAAAAAAAAAAAGACACTTCACTTGTCATGCAAATATTTTCAAGAGTAATTTAATTTACAAGAGAAGAGTCAATTTAAGTATTGCAGTTTTGTGTTTAGGTTCTTTTGATGAAATAATGAAGAAAGTAGCCAAATCCACAAAAATATGTTTTTTATTTGTAAAACATTTCATTAATAACTATTCTGATATACTCCTGGTCCTAAGAAATACCATACCCCAAAAATTTATATTATTCTAGATTATAAATGCTGTAATTTTACCAGAGAACTTTTAGCACTAATTCAGCTGCCTTTTGTATTTATCTGTGACTTTTAACTATACAACCATATTGCTTCTTGCATCATGTCTTATGTGATTTACTGAGTCCAAAGGACACACATTTTTCTAATATTAATAATTTTTAACATTAATAACATTTTTAACATTTTACTACTATTAATAATACAGGTGCACAGAGCTTGGAAATGGACTGGAAAAATCACTCTATTTTAAAATATGGTTGCTATGCTATAATTTTCTCATTTGCCAGCACCTAGATGAATAAACCAATCATTTTGTTCATTGCATAATTACTTAATGATTAACCCTTGCATGTACTCTCACAAAGTGCTATAGCAGCAGAAGAATACCACTTATCTATAGTGAGTGTTCAGTTTTATGTAGCCAAAGGGAAAATATTTATCTATTAAGCACAACCTAGTTCAGGAAAACAAGTGTCAGATTTCTTCTGGAAAAATATTTCAAGATAAGCAAATGAGATGTTAGTCTAGAGAAAAGTACATAAATAATTTCATAGGCATATGTGTCTGAGAGGAGTCAATTCCTGTGTTTCTGTAGCTAATTCCACAGCATATGAGTATGTACTTTTAGAGAAAAGACTCTTTAACATTAGCCTTTCTTAGATTTTTCTGTCTCTACTCTATCAGTTGATGTAAAAAGTTGTGCTACTAATAAAGTACACAATGCACTCCCTTGATTTAAAAAATCCAGAAGAAATCTGGTACTAGGGCTTCTCTGCAAGAACACGATGGAAAAGTTTTCTTTGGTGACTGACCAAAATAGCACAAGAGAAAATGGGTCTTTACCATTTACATGTTCAGCACTGAATAAAAATTGTCTTTGCAAATAGTCTGAAATTACCAAGTTGCTTTTTCAAACTAGTTCAGGGGTCTGAAATGTATTCTTTAAATCTTTGTTTTGTAACACAAGCCAAATTTGTCACAGCAATACTGGGCAAATGCTATTCTCTTGTGTATGCCTTATGAGCTACTCATCTGCTGCATTTTTAGATGAAAAAGCTAAAACATTAGCAGAGGTTTATTCACCCTAAAAAATACTTGATCTTCTGTGATCCATAAGCTCCAAAAGTTAATGGTCACTGTGCATTCTTCATAAAGTTTGAAAAAGATTAAACTGTCATAAAAATCCCTCCTTTGTACTGTTGGGCAGAAAAGATAGTCAAGCTCAGAGGAACTGTGTTACCTTCTCCTAGCAGCTATCAGTACCCTGACCTCTGCTTTTTTCTTATTTTCTCCTCTGCTAAAATAAAGATTCAGTGCTGTTTATAATTCTCTTTGTCAATGATAGCTAAATCTCTAAAATTTTGAAGGTAAAAAAGGGTTAATCTCACAAAATTCCATTTTAGTTACACCCCACTCTTCGTATTTTGACAAAATCTTTTTAAGATATTTGATTTTTTGTTTTCTTTTTAATGATATGACAGGTCCCATTGCTCAAATTTTTCTTTACTAGGCCCATTTCAGTTAAATTGAATCTTGGTTGTAATCAAAATCTTTTTCCAAACTTCTCTCTACACAACAAGTTAGTTCATGTTATTTTTTCCTCTTTGTAACTGCAGCAAGAAGTAAAGTCAAAGTTAGCTAAATATTTTATCTCTATCTAAAGAAGACAAACGGTAAGAAGTTAAACTGACAAACAATCAGGAGTTAAAGTAATAGACTAAAAGAGCAAGAATCAGGGATAATTTGGTCAGTCTGGTTTATCTTTTGTAAAAATACTGAATTCTTCCTTAATTTGGAAGGTAAGTGCTTTTACCTGATAGAAAAAAGTATTGTTTGGCTGATAACCTGCACCTAGTTAAAGAAAAGAAGAGGACTGTGCTGGCTGTGATCAGTGAGCAATGAGCTGGGCCCTCACTATGTCAGACTTTCCTATCCCACGTGGCCATGCTAAACCACGCTGCTCTTGGCACAAAAACAGCACACTAACCTGCCTTGCCCAGAAAAAGCATTTATATATGTGTTGGAAAACAATCCATTTAGAATGAAGGAGAGGAAAAACCATAAGCTTTCTCCATACCTATGTTATTTTACTAGAGGATTTTTGCAAGTCCCTTCAGTTTTAACTAGAGTTCTAGGAACACTTTGAAGGTTTGGACCACTGTTCTTCATAAAAGAGACATAAAAAATTCCTCTTAACACCCTCTAGCTGCTACATAATGGCTTACCTTTTGCAGAGAACATAACAAAAGATATTCCTAAAGGTATGGAGAATGGAGAATGCAAGGATAAATTTTGGGAATGTTAATAAAATTACACGTAAGTCTTTATTTTTCCCCAAAATTATTATATTATAAAAAATGTATGTTGAAATAAATTCTTACAATATAAATAATATATTTTCCAATACATTTCATTTAGAATATGCGTATTGGAATCTGCTTTTATAAACAAATGCACCCGAAGTTCATCTAACATAACCTCTGATGGGTTAAAAAAGTGAGATTTGCTTGTCAGTTTCTTTTAATTGGAAAGTGAAACATATTTCACTTTCCTCATTACAGATGTTTGTAGGAACTGGATTATATTTTCTCAAGCATCTTCCAGAAGCTGTAGCACAAACCTACAATCCTAGTTTTCTTCTGGATTAAAGCTGGGATAGTCAACAACTTCAGCAACTTCCAGGTTATAGTCCCACCTGATGCTTGCTAGCTATTATTTAAGAAACCTCTCTAAGGACAGTAGTTGGACTACGCTTCTAAAATTTGTATTCTTCTCTGTTTTTTTAATGAAATTCAGATGCACAATGGCTGAAGCTCCCATGTTGGTGCTCCCCACGGACCTTCCTGTGTCTCAGAGATTTAAGTACACAAATGAGAAGACCAAAATCCAGCATGAATATTAATGTCCTGGCAGCATGTCTTTGAGCTGGCAGGGCTTTTACTTGGGCAGTTGCCAGATGTGATCATTTGGAATGCAAAACTACTTTATGAGAAAAGTATGAAATAAATCTAGAATCCACTGGAAAACCAAAAGCTATGGTTTCTTTATTGCAAATATACCTTTGCTTTTAGCTATAGACTACTAGGATATCTGCTAGAAACTAAAAAGTAGATACTGCCAAAAATTGAATAAAATGCTGCAAGCCAACATTGCAGAATAAGGGAAAATGTGCAGAAGCACAGGCAGTGCCTTTGTTTCCTCTGAGATATTGACCATGTATTAGCAATCTATGTAATGGATGCCTGAGTAGTAATATGTTTTTATTTATCTCTTTCTTTCCCCCCCTTTCTAGGATGTTTTATTTTGGTAAAGAAAAAAAACAAGGCAGTTGAAGCATAGTCCAGGTCTCTGCAGACTGGCAGTGTCTAACCCCAGATGTTTCCCGTGTATTTTCGAAGCTGAGCACCTCACATTACCAGTTGCTGTGACACATGTAATGTCATTAGACAGGGAATAAACAACTTCAAAACCATCTACAGAGCCCAACATCTAATTAATCAAACAAGCAGGCTGGGAAATCAGAAACACCAGAGCCAGCTCTATAGCGCAATGTGCTGTGAGAAAAACTTATGCCAACTGAATCTTTGCTCCGAGGCAGTACTGAAATTATTTCAGAGGTACAAATTATTTAGAGGTAGAAATAATTGTGATCATATGAGACTCAAAAAATTATGGTCTTGTAATACTTGAGACAAAAAAAGAATATTTTATATGCTATGGCTATGTAGTAGAAAGAAAGGGGAGAAAAAAATGCTAACTTCTTCAGTGGTCAGTGAAATGGTATCATTGGGAAAGAGAAAACGGGGGATGCTAGGGCATATTGGAGGGGAGACTAACATTTTCTTCTTGGAAAATTAATATAAGATGATTGCAAAATATTCACCACAAATCCTCTTCTGACTGTGGTGGGGCTGGGAAAGAAGAGTAGCTTTCACAAAGCCCTTCAGGATATGTCTCTAAAACTTGCCTACATGCATGCTCAACCTATTACTTTATAAATTACTCTATATTCACCCACTGCAGAAAGTGGGGGAATAGGAAAGACAGAATCAGACTATTCCCTGAGGTGCACTAGAAAAGAGAGGTAATAGGCTGAATGTATCATGGCAATTTCTGCCTGGAGAAAAAAGAAAAAAAATATTATCCAGTTGCAAATGTTTATACATGAGGCTGTTTTCCAGAGAGGCTCCTGGAGATTTTCAAAACTGATCTAGAAGTCTTAAGCAAACTGATCTACTTTGAAGTTAGTTCTCTGAGCAGGTGTCTGGGCTTGGTGAATAGCGGGAGTCTCTGATAATCTGAATTTTCTTGCAATACTGTGATACCCTATCATATTTCAAGGATGCTAGATTCCTTGAACTTTTAGCCAGGACTGCATGTCAGAACTGGAATTCATATTTTGGAGGGTGTTTTTCTGATACAAGCAATGAGATCACTGTTTTTAAAGGTGAACCGGTTTTTTATGTGCTTGAATATTTGATTTCATTCCCATATGTAATATTTTCTGTATTTTCTTGTCGCTTTGTAACTAGAACTTTCTAAAGCATTTCAAGCTGCTTTCTCAACCTGGGCACCTTTGCTTAGACTATTTTTAATTGAGTGAGTCAGAAAAAATATCTTTGATTGCCTCTCCTCCTTAGAGACTGAATAAATATTTGGGCTTATTATTTACAGATCCTTTCCCCTGACATGCTGTCATCTCTAACTCTTCATTTCATTTCAAGAACCACTCAATATATATTAAAAAAAAAAATGGTGGGGGGATTTAAAGAGGAGGATGAGAGAAAGGTCCCTAAATAATCTAGTAAAAGTGATAGCAATTACTGAAACATGCATTTGTTTGCAAATTTGCAAACATATAATAATTAATAATTAATAAAAATAATTGTGCAAATTATTAAAAGGTTTTTTTTTGTAATGAACATGCAATTGTTTGTCTTACCAGATGTACTGCAATGTTGTTAGGGTGGGTTAATTTGTTGTTTGGGGGCTTTTTTTTGCAAGACTCCAGGGCAAAAATTATTTGGCATAGGAGAAGGTGTGCTTTGTCTTGATCTCTAACTTAAGTAAGCCCTTGCACTCTTAAGAAATGCAGTCTAGATCATGCAAGGTCCTAGTAGTCTAAGTCTTGTTACTGTAGATGTAATAAATTATAAATTCCTTCCTTTATGTTCAATTCTATTTATTCTGGACTGAAAATGTACATAAAGGGAAACAAGGCACTTGTTCTTTGAGTATATATAGAATCTTTATCTGTTTTTTATCTCCAGCAAGAAAAAAACTGCAGGAGTGTGCAAATATTGCTTCTCAAAAGTAAAGTAACATGCTACTCAGGAGTTTTGTGGGAAACATTCAGTTAGTACCAACAAAATCATGAAAATGACAACAGAGTTCTGACTTACACTAACAACTGGCATGTAGATTTAATTGATTTTTAATTTATTACTAAAGGAAAAGCATGTGAACATAATTGGTTTTGCCAAAATGTTACTGCATATTTTTCCCAGATGTAAGGGGGTCAACTAGAAATAGAAAATTCTCTGATAGCCACAGCTAGAATGGATTCATGGCAGCTGAGCCAACCTCTTCAAAGGTTGTCTGAGGTACGTCTTGCTGGAAAATCAACAAGGCTGATATACAGGTTATTGAGAGCAACATGTTTAAAGGAGGCATAAGGGTATTATAACATAAAGACTTTCTCCAACACAAATCAGAGCTGTCCATGGACTGAGAAACCACTTCTGGGGCAAAGAGTCATAATTACCTGGTTGTACCTGGTAAATACCAAGTCTTAGGATCAAATTGACACTTTTTCCAAAATGAATCCTAAGGATCCTGGACTTACATATGCCTTTGATTTCTTTTAGCAAGTTTATTTTAGAATTTATTGTATAAAGAAGTTTTTGGGCAAAACCATTTTCTCCACACATGACATCAGTGTTTGCTAGCAGATAAGGCTCTAAAGATAGACATTAACATCTTCATTGTATCACATTATATTTGCAGTGTTGCTCAACACACACAATTTTCTTCTGTTCTTTGGTAAATACTTTTTTTTTTTTTCTTAGCTAATACTTCTTTCCTGTTTTGTTCATAGCTGCTGAACTGACCCAAAAAACAAACTCAGACAACTTTTCAGCAATTCTAACTGCATAACTATGCTGGTTTAACAATGCAGCTACCATACAATCCACGCATAGAATTTAACTATGACAAAATCACCTTATTTCTGCTTTGCAGACAGAACTTTCAGTCTTTCACATGTATTCGTGCAATTTAAAGCAAGGGCTTATTTCATTAAGGCCAGAACAATCTCTTGTTAGTTTAGAGATCAGAAATAAACCAAATCAAATAGATGACAATTGAATTACTGTACAAAGAAGACCAAAGACGTTTCTGTGTCAAAGTGAAAGAACATAGACTGCTTCACCACTTCTGGATTTACATGGGTACCCTGTATCTGCTTTATTTCTTCCTCACTACACAACCTGTTGAAGACACTGCCATGAAATAACTCTTATTAATAAATGAAAAAGAGAGAGAAAACATTATCAAGCTGATCACTAGTGATAGCAGCTGTTACATAATTTTGTTATGAAGCTATTTCCTGCTGCTAGAGGGTTTGAAATAACATTTACTTGTATAATTGTAATTGCATTTATTTTATTCCTCCTGGCGTAAATAAAAAGCAGAAATTAAACAATATTGAATATTTTGTGGAGATAACCTGTTTAGAAAAAAAATGAATTAAATGTTTTTACTGATATTTGACATGTTATTACAAAATAACTGGTGGTAGAATCTGATCAACTGGAGCAGAAACTATACTAACTTCAAATATCAGTTTTTTCTCCTCATAGGACTGGACTTCTATCCAATCATCTTCTATCAATCAGTAAATTATTTACTTCTTATTTATTTACCTTTTTAATACCTATGTATATCAAATAATATAGGGACCATAGCATCTTCTTTAGCCATGTTAAAGACATCTGCTTGAAACCATTCATTCAAATTATATCTACGGTGAATGAAGTGATACAGCCTTTAGAGGTGAAAAATAGATGTATATGAGTATATGAGACATCTCTCTCTTCATCTAAGAGATATCTCAAGAGAGGTGTGCCCCTTTTCTCCTCAGGTATGAGTACCTTAAAATATCTGTGCAGAGTCAAAGGTAAGAAAGGAAGGGAACAAGGTGGCTGTGAAAGGACAAGTATGAAGGAAAAGGTGGACAAGGGAAGCAAGAATGAGACACCACAAGCTGGCAGGTCCTGAGCGCCCATTGTTAGCAACTCAGAGAAGCTGTGGCTTAGGGACTTGCTAAGAAGAGGATTGGGCAGGTGCAGGTAGCTCTGTAACAGGCAGCTGGCTGCACTAATTATCTCCCATCCTGATCAACTGGAGCAGAGGAGCATGCCACGCTGCTCATATCTCTTCCTGATTTTCTGTCTGTAATTTTGCAGTAAGAAAACTTTTTTTACATTTTAAAGTGATGTTATCTATGTGCTCTTCTAAGGTGTTCCCAAAAACTCATATGACCTGTGGAATGAGGTTTATAACATGTATTCAATTCATTTTTAAAAGCTGTAAATAAGCTTTGACTCTGCAGAGAAAAAGTAGTAAAAGAAGAATGCTCTTCAGTTCTCTAGTAATTTCCAAGTCTTTCTGCTTTCCACACAGCACTAGATTCACTTTCATAATTTGTCTGTACTATTAGTAAATCAGAGGAAAAAAAATGACATAAAAAAAAAGAAGCTGCTATTCGGACACAATTATACAGAAATTAATTCTCAAAAAGCTCTTATCAGTGATGTTGACTACAGAGCTTCATCTTGACCTCAATGCATTGCTCTTATTAAGTATCATCTTGAATGACAATAAAAACTTGAAATGTGAATCACACTTTAATCTGTGATTGTATCTAAATGTATTTCATCCATTTCCCTGAATATTTATTTTAATCACTCCCTAGCATGATCCACCATAGAGCAAAATAAAAGAAATGGTTCCTGCAGAAAAAGAATGTTATTGCCTCTTATTTTCTAAATTTTTCTTCATTCTGTACTTCCTATACTTTGTAATGCAAATACTTGTCCTAGGCTTCTTATCCAAGAATGAGGTGTTTGTACTCCACTACAATATAAATATTAGCTTTTAAAATAAAAGCATTCTGGAGTGTTGCACTATAATCTACAACCAACATGAATATAACATGAAAGCAAGGATATTGCAACTTTTGTTTTATTTGCTAGTGATGTAGATTCAGAACACTGTTCTAAAATCCAGCTTTTAGATGATCATTTTTTGGAAGCAGACATATGATCAGTTTATGATAAGAAAAAAAAGAAAAGTACAGGGAAACACAACAGATTGTGGGAGGATAAGAAGTAGGAACAGACAAGAGAAATACATAAAAAAAAGAAGGAAAGGGGCTATCTTAGAGAAAAGGAGTGGCATATAGTACTATTTACATGTGACAAATGAGAAAAATGCAAGAAGAGAAAATTATAGAATAGTAATGAACAAAAAGGCTTAGAAAATTAAAGATAAAAAAGAAAATAATCATGAAATCAAAGGAAAATAATTAATTGATTAAAAAATTTTAATACTTTTTTTTCTGTGCATCTGTAACTAGCGTAAAGGAAGGTAGGTAGAGTAAGTCAAGAACACTAAAAGGATAAAAGGAAATAGCTAGAGATACAACCAAAGAAATGAAAGAAAGACAAAGAGCAAAGGAATAGAACAAAATACATCTTTTGGAGCAAATATGAACATTTTACAATTTATTTTACTTTCTCTTCATTAAATTCATTATATTCTATACAATTTTAGAAATCTAATTTTAAGCTATATCCTACAAGTCAGTAAATATGAAATTCCAATTAAAATCTTAAATAAGCTTCTGAAAGAAAAACATTGGTGCTAAATATTCCCCATGACAGAGTAGATGTTTCACTTTAGTTTCAAGTCAATAAGTGGCATTAATTTATTATAATAATGATATTTTTATTTTCAACTTTTCATTGATGTTTGCAATAGATTTGAAATATGATTCAGAATACCTCAATACAGCATACAAGTATTAAGCATATATTTTTTACATGCATCATTAAGATTGCATTTCACTGCTGTTTAAAATAGCCAGAAATGAGAAACCCTTGAGATACACAATATTTACCATCCAGGTATGATTTTCATTGGGATTTTCAGTAGTGTAATGGCCAAGATACATTATTGATATTTATGGGTGTTTTAATATACATTAAAATTTGAGGGGTCTTTTCCATCAGTATAGACATCTCAGAAGGTCGTGTAAGAAACACCAATCATTCCTAGACTAAATAAGAATGAATTTGCTAATTTCCACAAAATTAAGAGACAAAAAGAGTAAACTTCACTGCTTGCCAAGTTTTCCTCCCTCTGTACGTATTTAGCCAGAAGGACTGGAATGGTGAAGGTCTCCAGCATTGAGGCACTGACTCAGTGGACCTGTATTGCCTCTGGTGGGTAAGATCTACCCAGTTTGCATCCTGCTTACCATACTTGCAGCTTTTCATGAGTCTTTTTGAAAAGGAGGCAGATAATAGTAGCAGAACATTTTAAGCCATATCTGTCACTTTAGTGAGACCCAGGTTTTTATAGGAAGGTTCTCTGCATAACAGTATTAGATGTCTCGTGTGTTTGTCCAAATCATTTATGAACCTAAAAAGAAATTTCTTTGCCTTCTTGAGTAGAATTCTGCAAGAATTATTCAATTTTGGACTTAATTTCAAATGAAAAGAATGTTTCCCTTTGTTATTTCTTTCAAGAAAATTTGAAAATCTGTACTCTAGGCGTTACTGAGACAGTTCATGATTTGCTTACTAAAGAGCACAATTGCCTGTCTCTGTGGGCTTTGCCATGAGATAAGCAGAGAATGCAGAGATGGGATGGTGCTAACTCAAGGCCTCGTGGAGGCAAGGTCTGGTTAGCTCATCCTGGTTAATGCACCCAGACAAAAATTCCCACTGTGGCAAACTGTGTAGAGAAGTAACTATTTATATGAGTATCACTGGTCAAACAAAAGGAAAGCCAAATTAACAACTGTGCTGAAACCTGCTCTGATGGGTAAAAGGTAATTCTGGCAGGGGGAGGTCGTGATGACACACTTGCAGCCCATCAAATCAAGAAATCAACTCAAAAGGAGAGAAAGACTGAACATGGGGACAAATAGGCATTAAAAGTGAGGGAATCATTCAATCAACAGACTAAGAGAACTGTGTATCCAATGAGCCTAAATTCCTATGTTTGCTAAGATGTACAAATGATGAAAAGTTTTGAACAACATCAGGAATTCCACAACCAAGAAGCAGAGTGTGAAGGAGAAGTGGGATGCCTCTAGATTCATGGGTGGTGACAATCTTTTGCTTGATCTCTCTCTCTATTTCTCTCCCTATCTCTCCTTTTCTATTCTTTTCTCTCTATCTACATTTATTGTTAAATAAAATCTGTATTGTTGACTTCTGCATATGGTCTCATTTGTACCTTAATTCAGGCAGAGTCTTCTCTCACTAATTGGTTCTTAACATTTGCCAAAACAGACAGCTGATTCCAACTTTCTCCCTCCTTCCAACAAATCTCAACACTTTTTAGGCACATGAGCAGTTTCTGCAAACTTGCTGAAATTCTTTTGCTTTAATTGCAGTGAAGAAATCTCAGAGTTAAATGAAAGGAGAGAAAACTCAATATTGACTTTGTTCAAAGATATTTCAGATGTTTCACTCAGCTGTTAAATGCTCACATTCATATTTATATATTGTCAGTGGGTTTATACACTCTTAAACACTATCAGACAATTTCTGCAAGATTCAGAGCAGAGTGTCATCCCTGAGATGTTGTGCCAGAAAGTACAGGAAGAGAATTCTGACATTGTCTGCTTTCTAATATCGCTTGCAATCTAAACATTACTATTCAGTGCCCTAAGGCTCTCTTTTTGCCTTAGATCTTACTGATTTTGTTGTATGTAAGAAATGCCCAGAACAATCACAGACATGCTTCATATCTTCCTGTCTATATTTAAAATGTTTAGATCGCTGGAGGCTAAAAATGCTCGTTATTTTGTTCCATCAGGTAAAGTGTTTGCAGGAGAACCAACACTGACAAAATTAAGTTGTTTTATTTTGAAAAATATTTTGAAATCCCAACATGAAAAGGCTGCAATGCTGCATTCAAGGGATGCAGGATCAAAACCTTGCAGTTTTAAATGCTATCAAAGTTCACATTCAGTAAGATATAAAGGTCTGTAAAAATTTCATTTTTGTAATCTTGTGTATTGCATAGGCAGAACCTGTACCCAGGTATTCTTATTTTCTATGCACAAATTCCTTAATGCCTCAAGACATTCAACTCAGGGCTTGAAAAGACTGTTATCAGCCACCAGATCCAGTCTTCTGAAACTGTGGGACACAATTCAATAGGGACTGAAGTCAAAAACATTCTCCAGAACATCTGCCCTATTATCTTGTGTACAATAAATATGTAAGACACCTGTAAAACAGAACACATTTAACACTCCTGTACAAAGGACCATATGTCTCAGGGTATCAGCAAAAGAGTAGGAGATAAGAAGGTTGCCAGTAATGCATTGAATTGCTGAAGCACAGAGTTTGTTATCCAAAAGTGAATGCAGTCACTTCCCTAATGATCTTCTCCCATCTGCCCAGAGGAAAATTGTTTCCTATTTCCTGACATGAAATATTTAGTAATTTTATTAGGTTGGCTTGTAAATACAGGAGCAAATAACACTAACCAGCAACTTAGAAATTCAGAAAACAGTTTGTATGGAGAAACTGAACCATCTTTTTCATCCTTAATTTTGAGCACAGAGCACTTGGGATTTGATATAATCACTGCTAGAGTAAGACAATTTCTTTCTGAGAGTGGGGTTTACTGCTTATGTGTGTTGAACATACTAAATAGATACTTAGATTCAAACAATTAACTGTGATGTGAAGACCAATAAACTGAGGTGAAGGGTTGGGAAAGGAGACAGAATCACAAATGGTATCAAAATCCTTTACTGTTGAGTATCACTCCAGTGACCAGTACTAGAAAAGACTTTTGAAAAATTCAAACCTGAATATTTGTAGTCAGCTTCCCAGCTATGGGGAAAAGAAACCAAAATAAGCATTTGTTGATAATTTCTGTGAATTGTTTTCTGGAATACAGTTTAAGAGCTGTCTTGTAAAGTCAGCTTTTTACATTTGAAGACACAGATCTAGATTATTATCCTTTAGTAAACATAATGTTATCAAAGGATACATTGGGAAAAAATGGTGACAAAACCTAACAACCAAATCAGAAAGAAAACTTCTTTTCCCAGGACATGTTTTTTGTGATTAAATAATATTTCCAATTTAAGAATCCCGGTAATAATTATGCAGTTAGGAAATACATCATCACCTAAATGAACAATACCATATTTTTTGCTGAATAAATGTTGATCTGAAAGGGGAAAAGTGAAAGGAAAAAAGAGAGAATCTTTTGAGATGTATATGCATATATGGCAAGAAAATTTGGTAGCATTAATTGGATTTTGCAATAAAGATATTCTATGAATAAGGAGAAAACAAAAGCAAGCCTCCTATAAAATAATATGCTTTTAAATTTGGTCTCAAAAAATTTCTGACCTTTTACTCCATTTCAGAGGTATTTTTACTTCCTTTCTTTATAGTCCCTATTAATTTAGGAAATGTTCCTTCAAAAGGCACAATAGATCATAGCCTTCCCAAAAAAGCAGCTGTTTAGAGAGATATAGAGAGGTTTCCAGTACAGTTGAGAACCAGTCTCATATGAATAACCATAAAAAAATAACATAGGAATGAAGAAACTGAAAATACGTAGTTTTAAAATTGTGCCTTGTGTCCCAGGTCCATTACTTGAAAGATTCAAACTAGCAGGATTATAATTTCTTATTCTAGATTCTCCTCCTGTTTAATAAAAGTACTTTGAGAAGTTATTTACCAAGAACTTTTCCTTTCCTAGACTATCCATACTCTTCAAAAGGTAAATTTCTCTTGTACCTAAGGCATGATAGCAGAGACAGCAGATAAAGAAAATATGTCTGCAATAAGTGCTTTAGAACTTATGCTGGCATCAATTTTGAATCTGAGTTTGCAAAAGCTATTTACTGTACTCTTCTCTATTTTAAAAAATTTGCATAAACAGGCATAACCCACTTTAGTAGTTATAATTGGTATATTTCACTGAATACATAAGAAACAAACAAGTTCTAGCTTTTAGGATGGACTGTGCCACCACGATTTTTTAAAGCAAAACCAATGGGATCATGCTTCCTTTAACCAGCATTAATATCTTAAGTGCATAATTTGAATTAAATAATAACTCTGCTTATTGGAAAAGAGAGACTTTTTTCCTGTCTCACAATCACATAATATTGTTAAACAGTACACATGAACATTTAGACCTATTCATAGTAATGTTGCATCCACAATCAGGTTTATGGTGCATCTATCTGTGAGCACAAATGGCTACAGTCAGGTGTCAAACTGAAATGTTTTCCAGGAGCAAAAGCCTGCCAAACACTTTATATTTGCCATTATGGACTAGGTTTAGTCAGAAATTATGTGAAATCATGTTGGAAAAATTCAGTTTTACGAGATCCAAGCAGTATTTCAAGCAAAATTCTGCCATGTGTTTTGGACAACTGTCTAAGCCTGGGGAATCAATGCTTTTGGCTTTCCTTATTCCTAGGTGTTAATCTGGTACATCTGGTTACAGTTTTCAAGTCCTGAAGTTACCCACCTGGGAGTCTCCTTTGGATCCAGCTTGAGTGATAGGTACTGGAGTACTTTGTTGTAGGGTGACCTTCTTCTCAAACTATGGATGAGAGTCCTGGATCTATAGATCTCCACTCAAACACTTTAAGACCAAAATAAAATTTTAAATTTTCAAACATTTCCTAACTTCATTCTGGATACTTCTACTCTTGATTTATTCTCTAGAGCAAATTAAGGTTTTGGTTTGGTTTTTAATAAAAATTGAAAAATAAAATTAACAATTGTAGGCAGAAAAACTCTAACAATAATTTTCATCCCAATCTGCTTGCAACAGGGGAGATAAAGATGAATTTTTTTTTTTTAATTTTTGTCTTGAGTGGTGACAAAGAAGGTAAAAATGTCCAGTTCATCTTTGAAACTTAAAAGATGGGTGAGCACATCTGCAACTTATTCTCAAAGAATTCTGGAGAGATTTGGTACTTTGCGTACATGGGCAAAAGTACATCTATGTCCACATAATACATCTTAGACTACTTACTACATCTCCAACTGAATGTACCACCATTTCCTTTTCTTTACCAGGAAACAACCAATACATCCACTTTCAAAATTACTGATTGTACCAGGGAAACCAGTGAATCTTGTAGCATGGTATCTCCTGATAAATTATCATGGCGATTCTCATTATTAATGATTGCAAAGCGCTCACCTAATGAAGGTATTTGTAAATGCTGGTTTATAACACAGATGTGTATTACCTGATACAGGAACAGTCACACTAGTTAAAAAGCATAAAAACAGCATAATTAATGTAGCTAGCAAGAAAAATTAAAGCCTCATTTATTTCAGGGGAAGCTTGGTGCATAACTGTATATAAACAAGGCAGCTGAAGTGACTGGAATGTCATTATTCAAATTCATGCTTCCTTGATAAAACTAACACAAAGTCCTTTATTCTGCTCATTAATTTTATTCCTCATTTCTTCATATATGCTGTGTAGGGATGACAGCCCCAGCCAGCTCTTCTAAGTTACTCTGTGTATGCTGGCTGCTAGCTTGTTTTAAATGCAAACTAAATTTTAAAAAATATGGAAAAATTTTAATAATTTTCTCTTTAAAATGCTATTTTGAATTCATAAGAAGAGCTTTATGCTGGGTTTGTTTGGTTTGTTTTTTTTTTTTTCCAGTGTAAGGTAAGAATAAAACCATCTAAAATACTAAAATCTTGACTACCCTGTCTGACTTTTTGTGTCCAGTTTGTTTATGGTTTTCCTGACTTTGCTTAATAAGCTTACATATGTTAAAGTTTGCTTTTCTAGATATGCCTTCTCTGGGAGTCCTCAAGTATGATGTGTATTTCTGGACATTGACATTAAATAAATTCCATTTAATAAGCTAGACAATGCAGTTCATACCTATATTCAAGTTCTGCCATTTAAAATGGTAAAGAGCTCTGTTTTAATGAACTAAAGTAAACTAAGTCAGCTCTGTGCACACAAATTTTCAATATTGACATTTCAGAATCAATAGTATGGAGATGTCAACCACACTAAAAACCAGCAGCTGTGAAACACACTTTCCATTAATTTGTATTGGAAAAGTTACTGAAATAAAATTCTATGCATAAATACCTAAACACTTCCTTGTTCTTGATCTAGTATACACCTAGATCTGGATTGTGTGAGGTTTTGCTTGATTTTTAGTTAAAACCGAAGCTTTTCCTTCCTTCTCTCTAAAATGAAATGAAAAAGAAATTATTTGGAATATGATGGTGGGTTATTTTCCTGAATAACCCTGTAATTATTCTCATGTAGTTATTTTAACTGAGAGGAGCAAAGATTGTTTGTCTAATCAAGGTACAGTTGGAAGGAAAAAATTCTAAGAACATTTCACGCTTTGAAGAAAAATAACACAAAATGCAACAAAATTTCCCCAAAAATCAGAAGATTGTTCAAATAATATTTTATTCTATCCCAGTGTCTATTCACTTTCCAAAAGCCTTCTGGACTGTCCTTCCACTGTGATAAAGGAACCATCATTTATCATAGCCTGCTCCCTACTTTCAGGGCCCTATTAACCTCACTGTCAGGCCCTGGCATCTCTTCTTGGGTAACTGTGAAAGACACCTCTCCTATCCTCAAAATATTACCAAAGAATATCACCTTTATTAGTCTCACTTTTTCCTAGCTTTTCCTTACCAAGAACAGGCACAGTTGCATAACTCTTTTATGCCCATAGTTAACTCAAGCATGTTCTGTGAAAAAATTGTTAGGTGTTTGGAAACTGTCAATGTTTCTTATCTCTTCGGTATGCTGTGTGTGCACTTAAAAATTTAAGGGGAGTGTTTGAGGGCAAAAAAAAGAAAATTCAAAGCTGGAATTTACACTCTAGGGACCTGTTCTCTTCAGAAAAATGTAATGATTTCTTCCAGGTGATGTTCTGCTCACTTCAATATGTATTTAAATAGATCCTATTCACTTAAAGCTTCTCACTAAAGGCACAGCAGAAAGTACTTATTTGGATTTAAAAATAACTGAAGTTTCAGTCTTTTCTGTGGATTCTTCACTCACAACCACCCTTCTCCTTGCTCAGAGCTACCTGATAATCTCAAACCGTCATCAGGGCAGCACACATGGCTGGCCCTTCCAAAGTCCTCACCCTGTGAATTCCCCCCATTTCCCATGTGCTGCAGAAGTCTGGGAGCACCCAGGAAGAAGGGCAGCCTGCATCCCAACACACCACATGGGGACCATTTTCTAGGTGTGATCTCAGCACAGCACTGATGCCCATGATTAGATACCTTAGAAAGAAGGTCAGAGAGTACAAACACTCCCCTCATGACCCTTCATTATGTGGTCCACAAAAGTGTGTATTTAACTGTCTGTTTAGCTTACAATACATGCAGTCATAAAAGCACAACACAACCAAAAAACCCATGGGTAGAATGCACTGAGAGATTTTTGATTAAGCAAAAGAAAATTTTATTATCATCACAATAGATAAGAATCTTTCCCATTATGTCCTGGCCCAAATTTTTATTTTCTACCCCCAGCTGCTCTGTTGTTTCACTTACTAACAGCATGTGTTAGAAATAGATATATACTACAAAATAATCTTCATATTTTAATAACAGACATGTCCTTTTGCTCATAGTTTCCAGAGCAAACAAATAAATCAGAAAGTGCCTACGAAATCTTTAATAACAAATATTATCATTTTAAGCAAAACTGAGTTAATAAGAATGGAACTAGATTTGAAACACTGCTAAAATGTAACTCTAAAAGTCAATTCCTGCAAACACAATGTGAGTAAAGGCATTCAACAGCTTAACACTGGGAGGAGCTGTAATGGTGAAGGAATTACATGGAAGAAAAATAGGAAGACAGTTTTCAACAGAATACCTTATTTCTGAAGCATAAATTTTGTATAATACATGTGAAAAGGTTCTATTAATGTCCTTGGACAAGAATGACAGGAGTGGAGCAGAGAATTGCATGTCTTATTGCTGTTTCAGACCTAACAAGTTGTTCGCTGCCTTCTCTAATATGTAATCCTTGTCAAGCTGTGAAGGTGTTGATAAAATTATTCTCCATGTCTTTTTCTCATCCCCTCTCATAAAACATTGATGAAAACAGAAAAGGATCTGCACTGGAGGAAAGAAAATTACATACAAACCACCAAATTAACATGAAATATTTTTGAAGCAAAAGCCTCACTTTCCTATTAAAAAGTGATGAAAGGGCTTTCTTTTAAAGTATCCCTATTCAAAAGGGGTTCTAGCTGGCAGAATATTTGAAGCAGCAGTCTTTAATCTCTAATAATTACTGAAAATTTTATGTATTATTAAAAAAAAATTAAAACAGACAAACAAAAAAAAAGCTCACACCAAACAATATCAAAAAACCCAAACAAACAAAAACAATAACAGCAACAACAACAAAATATGGGACCACAAATGGCTCTTTACTCACTATTCTTCTCTCCTACATATTCTAGTAACAAAATATTGGTGACAGCTCTATACAACAAGGTGGCAAGGATTTTAGACATCATGTAATATATGTTTAAAAAAAAAAAGCAAAAAAAAGTTGGCTATACGGTTGAAAACTTATTTAAGAAGAACCCAAATCCACCTTCCCAATGATAAAGTGAAGTCATGACACTATAATGAATTGGATAAGTCTGCCTTTGATTTATTGCCACTTTCCCAAATAGTCATTGCAATGCTTGCAACAAAAAAATCATGGTATTTGATAAAATATTCATATTTATGCTGGGCAGAGACACAACACACAGCAAAAATACAATCTACAGAGCAGAAGCAGAATCTTCCTCACTGCTTTCTTTTCTCATCATGGTTAAATGGCTTAGGAGTGTGTTTTTTTATAAAGCCCACCACCAGAACCTTATGAAAGGGTGTGTAGTTTATCCTCAAATCATGTCCACAGTTTAATGCAGTAATTTTCCCTAGAAAATTTCCAGTAAATGCTTTCAAGATGTTCCTTGATGCCCCTAGCAAATATACACCAAATCCTGCTTCAAGTGTGAAAGCAGCAGCACAAAGACACCTGAACTGGAGAAGTGAGAAGAGGAAGAGATGCTGAAATCTGCTTCCAATCTATCTCCTGAAAGAAAGCTGCAGGGAAGATGAAATAGCAACAAATGAAAGGGCTGGAGTTATAGGCATGGGAATAGACAGATACTTTTGACATTTTATATTTTGTAACTCTTTCTTTGATAATTGTTCCATATTCTTCACCCTTGTAAACTTGATTTAATTTTTTTTCAGTCTGCCTAGTATGAAGTATGATGCCTCTCACTTTTTTTTTTTTTTTTTTTTACTTTCCTCTCCAAAAGGTGTTTTGAGGTGAGGTAATACTGAATATCACATAACAGCCAAAATAGATCTCCTCTCCAGCCAGTTTTTTCTGTTAAGAATGAGCTGACAGTGCAGCTTTCAAAAGAGGAAAACTATCACGTATTCCTCTATGACTCAATTTCACCAATAAAAAATATTGAAACAAATAGAAAATGCAATTTATTTCACATTTTGCTCTGTTTTCAAAGGATGCAATATTCTCTCCAGTTTTTTTTTCATATTTCCTCTTATGTGATTGTCTGAGCTCTATGGTGCTGATAAAAATAACTCACTGGATTCCTTAATTTATAGGCTATCTGGTATATTAGATATCTGAAATTTCACTTTATTGTTTAACCAGTTTAGTGACATTTTCTGTTGATTTTCACCTGAAGTTTAAAAAAGAACAATAAAATAATTGTTTTCATATATTTTAAAATTTCTAAAGACATGGATGAAATTATAGCATGTCATATAAAGTAGTAAATACTGCTGGGGAAAGTCTTAAAACCTCTTCTGGCCTGTGGCCATTATTCAGATATTCAGTGTGGCTACCAGGTACTGACAAATATGTCACCAGTGACAACACTGAGCAAAAAGACTAAACACATGCAGACATTTCTTTCATCTATCTAAAGGGAGGTTGGAAATGAATTATGAGTCACAGACAGTAGACTCAATACAGCTGGACTGTAGTGGTGAAGATTCTCTCATGAATGTTTCTCTTGAATGGTGCACGTTTGGCACTATTGAAAGGGCATTCTGTTTGGATAAGAATCTAATAAATCACTTTTCTCAGGAGGAGAAAAAATGTTTTGCATCTCTGCATTAGGCAACTGACAGCACCAAGTGTCTCATAAAGACACCATGGAATTAATATTCTGTAAACATGCAAGAAAATAGGGTCCTATTCACCAGCCACAAAAATGTGCCAAGAAGTCTAGTGTGATGCATTTTTGATACAGATTAAACATTTTAACAAGTTGAAAATTATCAGTTTAACCAAAGGTTAGAGCAGGGTGGTGATAAAACTGATTTGATTCTAGTCCAGCTTAATTTAAATGCTGGCAAGGACAACAGAGGCAGTAAACGACAAGCTGGTCACTGCCAAGATATTTTGGACCTCTTTTTTAGAATATGAAATTGTTTGTTTCTGTGTTTTTTTCTCGCCCCCATGCAGTGTTTATACTATTATCAAAGTAGACAAGTGAGATGCACATATTTGGTGAAAAGTCTGTGTTTTCACAGCATTTCGTAAGAGGAGCCCTACAGTGAATTATAAATGAATGATAGCTAAAGAGGTACCCACACAAAATAATATCCCTGATCTCCTTCCCCTCAGTGGTCAGTCAGTCCTTTCTGTCTTTTACCATTCCTCTGGGGACAGATCATTAAGGAGAGCTGAGTTCATCTCTCTGTCCTCTATAAGTCAAAGGATTTCTTGACAAGAAACTTAGCTTCTGCTATTTCAGTATGCATGTTATCATCTTGTAATAAGTTGACATATGGATTCACACCCAAGGTCAGTCTTTCTGGCAAGCCACAAAGCTGCCACTGCATAGGCAATCCAGCTTTTAGTAGCAGAGAATGCAATGTTGCTATGGTCGAAATCCATTTATAATGTGTGAAGCAGCCTTTCAAATCAATGAGAGGCAGTGAGCTGTAAAGGAATTGCATCCTAAGGAATCTCCTTGCACTTCTGTTTTAAAGCACAGCATCATTACAGATCTCACATCACATAAAATCTGAATTCTTTGAGAACAAATGAGGGCATTAAATTCTTTTAACTTCCACTGACACGGCTGTAACAATACATCATGTTCAGAATTGCTTGGAAGTCACAAACCTAAAGATGAAAAAAAATTAACTCATCAAAATGACTTTATTTTTGTCATGGCTCTATATTATGCACAAATGAAAACCTGCCTGTCACAAACAGAATTAATTAAAACAGCAGGAAAATGCAATGGGATAACACAAATTTTATGTTTTCACAGGTTCAAAGCATTAGATTACCTGCAGGTGCCAAGTGCAAATACTGTCTTTTCCTTTCAAATTCTATTTAAACACCATGAAAATTTAATATTTTTGATCATGAGATTGTGCATTATTTCATCCTCTAGAACATTATTTCATCCTCACTTCACCAGTGAAGGTGAAATCTCCAAGACACCAATGAAAAGTTTGTCACATCTGGAAGGAACTGACAGGCTTCTCAGGAACCTGTGAAAGCATCTACTGCTGCTGAAGGAAACTGAGAGGATGGAAGGAATTTAAAATTTCAGCAACAAACACAAAAACAGCCGCAGGCAAAAGGATTGCTAGTAACAAACAGTACAGCAAAAAATATTGATGCTCTAGTTCAAGTACCAGCAGCACATTCCCAGATGACCAGCTAGATGACTTCTACTAATTCCCATATCTCCTACCAAGAACAGGAGGATTGTTGTTCCATCTGTTGGAAACAGACAGGGGGAGGTTAGAGGGGAAGTCACTTCTGCCACTTCTCAAAAAATAAATAAAATCTGTCTCACTGCAGCAACAGCAACACAGCAGCAATATGCCGAAAGGCAAACAGCCAAGCTCGGGCCCCTGGTTTCAGAGGTTTTTTGGGTGGGCTAAAGGCAGATGATGAACCTCATCTCTGCAAAAGTCAGTCCCACTGTTCCCCTGTGGGAATACCATACTGCTGGCCTTGTTGGAATTGAGCTGCTACATTTTCCAAGGCCTAAGGCACAACCCCTCGTACTGTGGGGAGCACAGAGGAATGTGACTTGCACGGAGGAGTTCATGTCTAAAGACAATGCTTTATGGAGATACCAAAAATTAAGTGTTTATTAAATATGTGGCAAAACAATGGCACATTGGGCAGCAAATCTATCAGTATGGCAGAAGTTATGGCAAGCAGTAGTAGTTGGCTAAATACCTGCTTGTTTTACTCACTGTTAGGAATCTTTATGGAATACCACTAATTAAAGAAATTTAAATTCTAAAAATTTAGAATTTAAATTTCTTTAATTAGTGGTATTCCATAAAAGTAGTAGAAAGAAAAAGAATTACTCTAAGCAGTATTTCATTTAAAGAAGAATTCAGTGAGTTAAGGCAGCTCCTAGAGACAATAAAGACTAAATGATTCAAAAGACAATGTTCTCCAGATTATAAAAAANCATTTTCCAAGGCCTAAGGCACAACCCCTCGTACTGTGGGGAGCACAGAGGAATGTGACTTGCACGGAGGAGTTCATGTCTAAAGACAATGCTTTATGGAGATACCAAAAATTAAGTGTTTATTAAATATGTGGCAAAACAATGGCACATTGGGCAGCAAATCTATCAGTATGGCAGAAGTTATGGCAAGCAGTAGTAGTTGGCTAAATACCTGCTTGTTTTACTCACTGTTAGGAATCTTTATGGAATACCACTAATTAAAGAAATTTAAATTCTAAAAATTTAGAATTTAAATTTCTTTAATTAGTGGTATTCCATAAAAGTAGTAGAAAGAAAAAGAATTACTCTAAGCAGTATTTCATTTAAAGAAGAATTCAGTGAGTTAAGGCAGCTCCTAGAGACAATAAAGACTAAATGATTCAAAAGACAATGTTCTCCAGATTATAAAAAAAACCCCATTTTTTAAATTTTGAAGGGTTTAAAAATTCAGAGGTAAGTGGCTATATATTTATAGTCTTGTTATGGTTGCAATCAATCATAAAACTCAGAAAACTGCAGCAATATGAGAAAACTGGAGACAGAACTAAAGGCCTCAAGCTGTGAATAATAACACAACTTTTGTATATGTGAAAGCATCAGATACATTAAAAAAAAGTCAAAATGAATTCTAGCAGAATTAAAAAACAAAAAGAAAAAGAAAAACTCCAATCAAACTATGGAAAATATAATACTTTTTAAAGTAGGACACGCCACCCATGTAGAAATATACTGTTTCAATTTCTTCAGATCTTCTTTGTATGGGGGAAAGAATGATATTTTCCTGTGAAGTTATGAATACCTGTGAAGGCTGCTGGGGCACAACTAAACAGGTCTGCCAAACTCTCAGCTACAGAGGAACCCCACATGAAACAAAGAAAGTAAATACAGCCTGAGGTTTACTTCTTCCATTCCTGTACCACTGGGATGAAGTCTGAAGTACTGTGAGAACTTTGTGACATAAATTGAAAAGGATAACAAAGTTCCTTTCATAAATCACTTATTATTATTTTAAAAAATAAATATATATATATATATATATATATTGTCTTTCAACTTAATAGAAGGTCATAGAATCACAGAATCACAGAATAGCCATAATCCAATTATGCATCATCTAGTTCTAACCTCCCTGCCATGGGCAGGGACACTGTCCACTAGACCAAAATGCTTGGAATTGCTCTGCGGAATATGTGGAATTCCAAGCCTGGCCTTGAACACTTCCAGGGATGGGGCATTCACTACTACTCTGGACAACCTGTTCCAGTGCCTGACCACCCTCACAATAAAGACTTTCTATCTTATATCTAATCTAAACCTACCCTCTTTCAGTTTAAGACCATTCCCTTATCATGGGAATGCCTATGGGATCATGCCCTTATAAACTGCCCCTCTCCAGCTTTCATGTAGGCTCCCTTTAGGTACTGGAAGTTGCCAGATGATCTCCCTGGAGCCTTCTCTTCTCCAGGCTGAACAACCCCAGCTCTTCAGCCTGTCCTCATAAGAGAAGCGCTCCATCCCTCTGATCATCTTCATGACCGTGGCACACTACATTAACTTAAACCTCTTACATTGTGTTCTATGCTCTAAACCTATTGCTAGGTTTTGCTCAGGCTGGTTCAGAATGTTCAGAGGACATAAACCAGAGAATCCACTGTGGAACAAGGAGCAGATCATGATCCTGTATGCAGTAAAAGTGATTAAATTAAAGAACATTACTTCAGTGAGGATGGGAGACATGTTCAAGTGAGGAAGAGATACATATTAAAGTCACTATATTAATTTGCAGAAGTGTGATATAAGGAAAACTACTAAACAAAGGAACCTCCTCAAGGAGAAAATCTACTCAGCCACTGGAGCAGGAATTCCTTCCTCAAGCTTCAAAAATTATTTGAGACAAAGTAGAGGAAATTTGGAGTAGCTTGATTGAGTCTTGCTCAAATAAAATAGTAACAAGAGCAAAAAATATTTTAATTTTCATCAACTATGTGACTGGATTTCAGGGGCAAAACTCTAGCAGAATCCATCAACTCTAAATGCTATAGAATTTTACTGTCTTAATTTCATAATGTATGTAGTACTTAACTAGCTTTCTAGGAAAAAAAAGCAGAAGATTAAAGATACATTTTTTAATCAAATTTTTGTACGTTTTTGCAATATGGTGTGTAGTAGTTAAGCTAAAATCCAATTTATGAACCATATTCCAGCCAAAATATGTCCCTTAAATGAAAGAATAATTGAGCTTGGAGGGTGTGCGAATTGTTAGAGAGATATTCTTCTGTCAAACTGAAATATCAAGTTAAGTGCAAACCTAAATATTCCTCAAAATCCTTCAGTTTAGCATGGAAGAGAAGTAGCATGATAGGTCAATTTTTTCCTGATTTTTTAAGGAAGGTGAAATGAAAACTGTGACTTGTTTTCACTGCAGCACATGCCAATGTCTATCCTTGCACTGTGTTTGAATAATATCCTGCGAGGTGCTGAAGAATTTGAATATTCAAAGACCAAGTTTAAGGAAGCACAGCAACTCAGTTTCCAGTTATGCATGTAAAAGCATCCAACACATCCACTGAAGCTCTTTTGAGTTTTGTGATGCACTCAAAGTTAGTCTCAGCCCATATAGAGCCAAAATAGCCCCCAACAACAGGCTCCTGTATCTCTGGGGTGTGCCCCATACAACTAAACAATATTAACTTTATTTTGTAAATCTCTATGCTCAGTCCAGCTCACCACGTGTCTGAACATTAAACAGAAAAAAATAGCAGAAATGTGTGGTGATGTGGAGCAGTATCATAGCCCAGCACTTTTTAGAACTCTGTAATAATTTATGGCTCAGTAATCAGTAATCTACCACAGCCGAAATAACGATGCTGGAGCATTAATTTCTATTGAAGACAATAAAAAAATTTCTACCAGTTTCCATGAGGCCAAGATCCCACCTGTATTTGCTCAGTGGAACATATTCACCTTTGACTCAAGGTTCTTTAAGCCTCTGTATAGATCAATATGTGTAAACACCTTCAGATCTCTTGACTGCCTTGTGGATCTTTGTGTGACATATTGAATGCTCATAATTGATTTAACTGGAAAAGTCCTTCTTGAAGCAAACAACATCTGGCTCTAGGAAAAAAGAATCTGGCTCTACCTTAAAAGCATTTAATTGCTATTTTTACCCAGTCTTTAGCTCAAAAGAAATTCCATATCTATATTTACAGGAAAACAACGATAGCAGCAGGCTCTGTGAAACAATGTGAATTCTTAGGGGAATAAATAATAACCTACTAACTCAGGGGACTAAATAATAACCTAGATGCAAAATCTAAAGAATCGACTTCTCTTGAAAAAATTGTCTATGAGATAATTGCAGTATTTTTTTTCAAATTACCTCACTCTTTTTCAGAACTAGAGAACAGTTGGAATAAGCCTCCTAAATATTTCATAATTTCTACTAAGAAAGTGGAGAAGTGTAATTTTGCCACAAAATATAAAACAGAAAAAACATCACTGGTTGAAATGTGCTCTTTTCTGTTTTTCAACAACATATTCACTTTGAAATTGTAGTGAAGAAGAAACAATGCATATTTCCTCACCATTCTAGCCTGCTTTTTTTTAAGAGAAGGTTTTAAAGGCAATGATCAAGAAAATGTACTTGATCCTTCATAAGAGTGATGTATAACACCTCAAAATTACCATTACTTCTTTTCCTACAGCTGAGAATAGAATATCCACAGGTTCTAATTGCCTGCATTCACTTGAAAAATATAAGCCTTTTATTCATTCTACAGTAAATCCTGATTTCCTTACCCACCTTTTAATTCAGGCAGAACTACAAAACACAAGTCAGGATAAAAGCTACACTCATCAGGGTTACTTAGAAATTTGTTATTTGGTGCTTTACTAGAATTTCTATTCTATTCTGATTCTTTTTAATTATTATTATTCTCTGAAATAGCTTCCATTTTATTCTACCTTAAGGAAAGAGTCAAAGTTGAAATAGATTTTTGCAAAAGTAATTTTGAGAAGAGAGATAATAATTCCAGTTTGAGAAGACTTTCCATCATGTGTCTACATTTTTTTGTGTATCATTTGTTAATTTCTGTGAAAGGTCTGGCTTTAGCATTTTCAAACATTTTCTTTAGATTTGCCCTTTTTCCTTTGCTTTTATTTATCTCTCTCTTCTCTTCTTCTTTCCCCTTTTTTTTTTTTATTTGTTGGCTATTGTTCAGTTGGTACTTACAAATGTAATTCATTGGTGTTCAGTTCACCTGGGAAGACACTATTAAGACTATTCTTTAAAAAATAATCCAAATGTGTCTATTTTAATAAAGGTAGCAAAGTTACAAAATGCAAGCACTAGAAAGGTATTTGATTTGGTGACCTTCCAACAGGAACCCCAAAATTTTTGCAGCAAAAGAAGTTGCCTTTGAAAATGGGTTGCCCAGAGAGGTTTCTTTTGGAACAGCTTGCCTGGAGATATTGTGGATGTCCCATCCCTGGAAACATCCAAGACCAGGTTGAATGGGGTCATGAAAAGCCTGATGTGGTGAATGGCATCCCTGCCTGTGGCAGGTGGGCTGGAATGAGGTGATCTTGGAGTCGCTCCCAACCCAAAACTCTCTATGGTTCTATGAGATGCATGGATCTTGCACAACTGTTCCTTTACTCAGGTAAATGTAATTCACTTGCTAAATGTAGAATTCCTTTTCACATGTCTTATAGGTGATTAATACTGGCATTGAAGAGAGAAGGAGTTCTAGGGACGTGACTGTTGCTAATCAACTTTTGTACCACTATTATTTTTTAATTTTTTTTTTAAGTACTCACATTTTTTTCCCTGAAGTCTCCATTTGATTAAAAGGATATTTCAGATTTACTTCACAAGATAGGAAATGTGATGGATATTTTTCTTTTTCGGCATAGAACCATACACAAAATATATGCAAGTGAACAGAAAGAATGGGTCTTTAACATTTTTAGGTGCTTTAATGTGACTTAAATTGCTGATGTATGAAGAAAATATGTTTCTATACAAGAGAAAGAACCATGAATTCATACAAACAAAATCCTATCCTTTTAGTATAAGCATCTTGGATTTAGACTGGAAAATAAATACCACAAAGACTGCAACTCAGTTGAAAAACCAAAAACAAAGATTTGCAGAAATCTCCATAACTGGGGGTGTGACATTTCAAAAGATATTTCCTGAAAGTGATTCTTGTGTGAAAAAGGAGTTCCTTAGAAATCTTCCAAAGTACTCAGTCACTGGAAAAATAATTTGTTTCATTTCTACTGACTTGCACACAGACTTGGAGCTAGACTGAGGTCACCTTTCTATTTTTTTTTTTTTCATGTTTAGAGAAAGCACTTCATCACATTCTTCTCCTGTTTTGGCAAAAGTCAAAAGGATTTATTGCAAAGTCCTAAGCTAAGCAGAAAGGTGAGAGAGAGAATAATGAGTGAGTATTTCTAACAGTAACTACAATAAAAAAACTACTCCGTTGTACTGTGAATAATACCTGAATATTAAGGTAGATTCTGATCTTGCATTCTGACAGCCAAATTTATACATGGATATAGAAATATATACATGTTTAAAAAATATATAATATCAATATTATGTATACATGTAAAAATATTATACACACACACACACACACACACACACATGCACAACTTCATGATCAGATGAAAAAGGATGAACTTCATATTATTTCTCTTTCTAGCTCTGCAGAAGTACAGGAACACAAAAAAAGCAGGAAAAGCAGAAAGGATGTTTGATCTGTATGTCAGATAATGTTCAACACATTTGTAAGGACCAACTGAAAAGTCAGATTGTAACCCCACACCTCTCACAGAGCCAACACAGCCAGTTCCACAGCTCCCAGAGCTATCTGCTGCCTACAGTACAGGTGCCAGCAGCCACCTCTAGGTGATGAATTTCCACCATGATCACTGCACTGTATCACTTTCCAGATGATGAAGCATCTTAGCATTGAATGACTGGTAGTAAATCAGCTTTACTCACAGTGCCCACAGAAGTAATCAGTTCCTTTCAATCTTCCCTCCTCCTTTTCATAAGGGCTACTCATGAGCTGGAGTTGAGCAATAGTGTGGCTGCCAGCACTAGTCATGAAATTAGGATCATATCTTTGGGGATGAGCAGTTTGTATAATAACAGGTTCATCTGGACTATTTGAGAAGAAATCTTCACAACCAAAACAACTTTCTTAACATTCTAGTTATCTTTCATTGAACATAAATCACACAAACATACCAGGGATTTAAAATTTTACACAGAGGTGGGCTTACCAGCAGAATAGTGTAACATGTACATCACCTTTAAGCATATGGTTATGCTGATTGAAGTCAGAGACGTCTTTGGTTCAGAGCTGGGAGATAAATCGTATTCCCAGCTCCAGGGGGTTTATGACTATGAAAACATTCATCCTCCCAATACTCTGAGTGTTTTCAACACATAAAAACATAATTCACAATTATATTAATATTCCATGAAATACAGTATTGTTACAGGATAGTCATCTTATTTATGATGTGTGGGAAGGGGAAGGGGAAGGGGAAGGGAAGATGAAAGGCAAAAAGGAAAAGAAGAGACAGGAGAAAGAAAAAATATTCAGGTTCTGTACAGGGAAAAGAATACAAAAAACCAAGGAAAAAATGCTACAATGCAGTCTCAAGAAATCATGAATAGCAGAAAATTGTACCAAAAAGGCAATATAGAGAAGAAAAGGAAAAGCAGGATGAATAAAGACAGGGTGAGGATAAAATAGAAATATTGAAGGGTTGCATAGAGATGATGAGACCTGGCAAGAGGAATCAATAAGATGCTGGGAAGCCCAGACAGGGTGGAGAGACGAATAAGTTACCCTTCCTACTGATTATGAAAATTTCCTGCAAGAAGATACTGTAGGTACCATCAGCTATTATAAGTATTTCATTTGACAGATGTGCTTTTAGGAGTGTTTTATATTGGGTGTTTCTCTTTTTTCCTTAGATAGTATATAGATTATATTTCTTTAGTCTTAACTTGTTAAAAAGATACATGAGTGACTTTGAGATGAAACACATCTCTAGGAAATAAGTGTTCATGTGTCATAGTTTACATGAAAGCTCTTTTCCTTTAAATATATTAGTTTTCCTGCAGCACAGAACTGCTACCCTGGGACACACATTCAGAGAACTCTTGATCTTCTTATGTATGTAAGGTCCTTACATAAAGTGGCTTTAGCCTCAAGCCTCACAAATGATACTACTGGAAACACATTCTAACAGAGATATTGTCTGCCAACTGCTTAATTACATCCAAATCCAGGAGCCTGATTATAGACACATTCTTAGCTGATGGGACCCTACCTCCTATCCAAAGGACATTTTTCTATGCACCTTTAAATCTCCCCTGTAATTGAAGATCTGGCATCCAGAGCGCCTTAGGTAGCAAAATGGTTTTCATGGTTATTTTGAGAATTAACAGTCACTACAGCAGTATTTTGTTAATGTTTATAAGATGGAAATGGTAGTCTTGGGTGGCAAACATCTTTCACTACACAATACACACCTTTGTTTCTTCTACTATGTGTTATTGGTTTGGGTTTGGTTTTGGTTTTGGTTTTGGTTTGGTTTTTTTTTAATGAGAGGTCCACCTAAACCATGGACCAGGATGCAGCATATAAAACTGAACTATTGGGCTGGATTAGTCATGTATGGATTTCCTGGCAGTGCAAATGACATACAGGTAATAACAATTGAATTAATTAGCACAGATATGGCCCTTTGTATCTTGGAAGAGCCATACAAACATTACCTAATTAATTCTCACAACACCTCTGTGAGGAAAGGAAGCAATCATCCTGAGCCCCATTCAACCCACAGAGGGTAGTTAAAGTATTATTCTGGTTGAAAAACATAAACCTCAGGTTGGTACTATGGTGGTTTATGTTTGAGATTTCTCAGAGATATTGCTCTTCCAAGCCAAGTCAGTGAGCTTGGCTTTTACTCTGGCAGAGGAGAGGGTAAAGGGTGACTGGGCCAGCCTGCACCATCATGCCCTTGCCTGCTAGGTGAGAGAAAGGCAGGTTTCATTTGGGGAAAAAACCCAGTACATTTCAGTAAGAGAAGTTACTGTGTGACTTCAGAACTGAATTCTGCCCTCTTGTGTGTGTGTAAAATAAGCACCAGAATTAAGTAACATCCTATTTACCTCCCAGACTGATTCTGTGAACATATTGTGCAGAGGTAAAATGTGAAATGCAAACAGAATAGCTCGAGTGTTCATACAACAGATTGATTATTACAAGAAGTACTCCCAAATTAATATCTTTATCTGTTAAAAGTAGGCTTCAAGACTACATAAAATTTCTACTGGACCTTTGATCTCACTACTATTCCTTTGTAATCCTTTATGCTCATATGGCTTTGAATCTACAAACACATCTGCAGTGGCTGTATTTTTCCTATCTGTAAAGCACAGATGGTCCAACAGTTAAATATTCTGTTGTTCTAATAAACTGGACAAAAATTTTTAAAAGTTTTTAAAAAAAAAATTGAGTGTGCTGCAATTTCCTATTCATAGAAAACAATGAGAATAGATAAAGTAATCAAAAGGGATAAAAGGGTGTGGTCTTCTGAACTTGCTTTGTTTATGGATTTTTCTGAAGAAGCAACAACCTATGTAATGCTTTATCTCAGGCTTGCAATAACATTTCTTGTTCAGCTAAACTTCAAAATATTTCCTCTTGGAAAGAAGCACACTGTCTGACAGATGTAATGTCTACATGCAAATCTTTCTACGAGGTAAATGAAGTTCAGAAATCTAGTCAGATTTCACTCTGGATGAGAATGAAACAATTAGGTAATTCACCTAATTAAGTATTACATATTCGTGAAACCAAATTGATTTTGTAGCGTAGGTGTATCAAGAGAGGTACTCAATAGTAATTAATCACCTATCATCTTTTCCAGGACTTCAATTGTCAACCACAATTATGCATAAATTCTTCTCAATAACACAGATTTAATCATACAAATCCAACTTAACTTGTAAGTATGACAGGGCCACCAGAGAGTACAATACAATAGAATTGTATTTGCAGGTCTGTAAATTCACTATTCCTGCAGTGACTGTGAAGTAAAACCATCTGTGCTCAGAAATGCAGATAGCAACACTTGTTGCTATCTACTTTGACCTGGCTGGTAAAATACATGAAGCTGCATTCCCCACATAAATAGCTAATTTGAAAGCTTTCTGCACAACACTGTATCTCTCCAGTAAGACTACATATTAAAAAGGAAAAGGCTATATGCATTTTATGTCCACATAAAAAAAAAACCAAAAAAACACAACAAGCAAACAAAAAAACCCACCTCTAAGTCAAAACACTGATTAGGATAAAGTTTATATTTTATAAAGAAATGAGTCTGCACAACTGCTGATAACTTCTGATAATTATGGGAAATGTGTTTAACATTCATACATACTCCTTTAAAAATGTCCAATTAACTGGGAAGAAATAAACAGGAAGGATCAGTAGCTGCCATATACCACTTTCAAAATGTTTATTGAAGTCTTCAAATAAGGAGGAGTGTTGATATTTACTTGAATATTTTAAGTAGAAAAAAAGTACTTTAAAACTTTATAAAGTTACTAGAACTTAGTAGTGTATTCTGTGTAGTCAAACATAAGCTTGTATACACCTAAGAATTTGTGTAACTAATTAACTTATTTCCACTGCTGGCCTTGCTCTCGATTTGCAGCTGCATTTCTACAGCTGAACCAAAAGGTGGCACCAGGAATTTCTCGAAAATATCTATAAATTTAACACATTCTGTGACTGCAAATTACATTCCAGGTAATCAGTAGCCAAACTAATTGCTAGCTATAATTAATAATTAAAAGAAGTATTTGGAGTATGGATGAAGCATAGAAGGAAAAAAAAAACTAAAAAGACACCCAACTAACAAGACCTATGAAGCTCAAAAACAAAAGGAATAAGAAAAGACAAACTGATCAGAATGGACAGAACAGGTTTAGCAGAACTGAATTGTGGCAGTAGAATACAATTGCTAGTTGATGCAAATTAGAAAGGCAAATAAGCATGCATTTCTGTGAAGAAATTGCTCTTCCCTTCAGAGGATAAGATCCCTATAATGTGACTCAAGCTTGACTTTAAAATTTAAAGCACCATAAATAAAGTTTTTTGAAAATTAGGGGAATATATGAATGTCTGGTTTGTATGCAAAAATTTAAATTGTGCCA
Source organism: Dicaeum eximium (assembly GCA_013396995.1). Classification (NCBI taxonomy): domain Eukaryota; kingdom Metazoa; phylum Chordata; class Aves; order Passeriformes; family Dicaeidae; genus Dicaeum; species Dicaeum eximium. The sequence goes on from VWZP01005834.1 coordinate 131,270, forward strand.
AATGTAAAGGAAAATAACCATCTGAAAGGACAGCACAGAAAATGTGAAATGCATCCAGATGGTGACAAAGAGTACCTGTGGCCCAGGGCAGGATACACAGACATCAGTCATATGACATCCTGACCCACAAAGGCATGCAGTGGTTTTTGCAACATTTATAAAGCATAAGAGAAAACATTGCCATGCCAGGACACATTAAAAGGACAAAACAGAAAGTGGGTATTTCTAAGAAAAGTGAAATAGTACTCAAAGGAATTTACTCCTAAATTTTATCTAAATATAAAGCTACATGACTATGCACATTTTGGAGGGAACATAGTGCTATCCAATAACAGACTTAATAAGAGAAAAATAACAGATCCAAAGAGCCGGGATTTTACAAGTATACAAACCTTCATAGTTCTGATAATTGTAAATATCTAACTGAAACACTCTACCAATATTTATGGGGGCTCAGTAGACAAAACTGAATGACAAGGAGGAGAAAGGAATCACTTCAGCTTTTTAAAACCATCTTATTAAAAAGAAAGTTAGAGACAGATGTTATTAACAGGTCACAGACATCATATACAGGTTTCCAGGAATTAATTAGAAATATTTATTCCATCACTTGCATTTTGCTTTGCATTAAAGAAATTTGAAAGGAATTTAGTAAAAACAAAAAGTCTTTATTAACTTTTCCATTGTAAATATGGTAAACTCAAAGGACCACTTTAACTCAAAAAATTTGAAAAATCAATGGCAACAATGTAAATTCTGGAAATGATGAAACATCTGTCACAGTTAAGTAAAATGAAACAAGTGGAAGTAGGACAACAAGGTTGAGATCTACAACATTAAGAAATTAAAATTTTATTTTTTAAAACCAATATAAAAAGAGAGGCAATATCTAATTGCAATTTAAGAGAAGAAAATAATTTCTTAAATTTTCAGGCAACTGTTCTTTGTCATTCAGAGAAGGTAAACCAGTAAAATCAGTAAAGAGTTTGAAAACTCTTTGGTAGGTCATGCTTGAATAAATTTGTTAAGGGATTACATTAAATGAATGAAATCTAAAAAAAAAAAAAAGATTCTGCTTCTCAGTACTATTTTCCAAAGGAAGAACAACCTAGAGCACTGCTGTTCACTCACCCCTATGGCTGTGCAAATAATTAATTTTTCAGTTCACTAACCACTCGCTAGAGAAGGAGTAAGAGAAAAAAAATCAGGAAGGTAAAAATATTATTTCAAGTCAGATGGAAAAAAAAATCCTTTACTGGAATTTCTTTACAAAATGGAAAGAAAGAGAACTTTTGAGCCATCTTTAGTCTGGATTTTGGCATCTTTATAGACAGAAGTCTTGTTTGAAAGCGAAAAAAAAATTATTTTGTACTGAAATACCAGAAGAATGTATTTTAAAGCTTCTCTTTTCTTTCTATGGAAGGTCATAAATTAGACCATAAACAGGACTCAGTTCAGTCTGTTGTCACAGAGTCATGTTACTGAAGAATTTTAGTAAAATCATACCAGTATCATATGAAACTGGCACAAATATCCATATAGAAGCCTATAGGCAGTGTGAAACATGTGCTAATCTAAATTTCATCTTCGTGGTTGCTGTTGTTTTTGTTGTTTTTTTGGGGGGGGCTTTGTTTGTTTCTTTTTTTCATATGTTTGTTTTTCTCCTAGAAAACTGCTACAAACTAGTTTCTGATGGTGAGACGCTGACACTTTTATCTTATTGGGAAAAACATTTTACCCTGTGCAAGGAGATACATTGCAAAAATTCCCCTTTTCTCTAGCTGAAACACCTTAACCACCCCTTGCAGGAAGAATTTGAGGTTTAAAAATATAAGAGAGACAGCTTCATGATGCAACACCTCAGCATTTAAGTCCTGCTCTTACACAATCCTAATGAGTATTCAGTGCTGATCATCCTCATGCTCTGAGATATTTTTTAAATCTTACTCTTTATGATAAACTATCATTTAAGGTGACTAGTTACCTAAAATAATTTCCAAATTTGTAGAATCTACGCCCACTGGTAGCTTGAATTCGTGCTGTATTTCAACTTTTTGTAATATGTTAAAACTTCATAACTGGTAAAACTTATCATATTGAGAGCATTCGCGATTTTGTTATAAATATTCATCAGTAACAATGGGGCATAACTTGTTTTTGTAGATCATTTGTCAGAAAGCAGAGTGGTATCAAGATCTATAAATGGAACCCATGAAGAAAAGGTACCAGGTAGACAGTGAGGAGGAAATCCACATCAATATGGATTTCACCATTTGAGTTCAAGTGCAGTTTCAGCTCTCTTCAGTTATTACAGCAAAGGTCAGAACAGAGCACTACTCTCTTTTCTGGGCATGACAAATACTTTCCCCCATCCCAAAGAAGCTGTGCAAATAGAATTTACCACTTGAGACTGAGCTGTTCTGAACTAAAAAATCTTCAACTTTTCCTACCTTACTTTCCTTTTGAGAGGATGTTTTCTTATTTTTTGCTGCTTAATTTTACTTAAAGGGTTCAATCCCCAGAAACAGAGAAAGTTGTCTGGGTTGAACCCAATTGATAAAAATAGTCATTGGTTGATATCTCTAAGCAAAGTTAGAGCAGGCCTGGTGAAGTAGCCTAAGTGTGTATATAAAATCAAGTATAATGGCAAGCCAGATCACTCATAACATATGAGGAAATCCCTGCACAGCACTTTCTCCCTAGTTAGAAGACTAATCTGAGCAACAAAAGCATGGGTTCAATTTGCCTTATCATTTGCCTTGTAGAAAATACTTCCATTAACAAGTCATCCATTCAGAACTGCAGAAATGTCAAGCAACATTTAACTATACAACATACACACACACACATACAACACACACACACACACACACACACACACACACACACACGGACACATTTATATGTATATATATGTGTGTAGGCACTTCAGGGATCAGAGCAAAACACAAATAGAATTGGCTCCCTCCAAATACCTTCCTTGGCACATTACATCAATCCCCAAAGCAATTTATCATCTTGGGACTCAGTGTCCATCCATGCAGCTACATTCTCTGCCCTGCAGCAGGACTAACTTGCTTGGCCTCCCTGCTATGTGGCACAGATAGACTGCTCCCATTGCAAAGGAAGGAGAAACATTCCCTGTTCCAAAAGACTTCCATAATGGAAGAATTTTAAGAATTTATTTTTGTCTAAAAAATGTATTTTCTATCAGTGTAAATAATGTTAGTTTAAAACGTGGCAATCTTTGTCATACACATAAGGATTTTTATGTTTATTAGGGGAAGAGTGCTTTTTGCCATTGACTTTAGAATAGCCTGAAGAATAGTTCCATCCAACTACAGTGTGTTCCTTTTGAAACCAGCCCTCACTTATTGTAAGATATGCAGAAAGTATTGAAAAAGTATTGTAAGGTAACAGGTAAAAAAACCTATTTAAAAAAATACCTCTCAGCTCATTTTTTCTGTTATTGCCACTGGTTTTGTGTTTAAAGTATGGGGATGGGGGAAAAAAATGAAAAACAATATTGCTTTGCTCTTCTACCTAGAGGTTTTTACTTGCCTGGTTATGTAAAGCAGTAGTATGTTATTTTCTGCATGCTTCTAGATTAAGACACCATCATTTATGATCATAAAAAAATAGCTAGAAATCTTTCGGAAAGTTGTGGTTTTATGACTTAATTTTATACTTTCTGTTATACTTGGTGCACATTGATTATAATTACAGTTTACAGTTCATCAAAATAGCAGTGTTCCCATACATAAGAGAAGACAACATCTTTTCAATCATGGATAGATGCTAGATTCACAAACACTCACTTAACAGAGTTGTTACTGAACTTTATTTTTAAAGTTTTCTGAGTGCTTTAAAATTTTTTCTACCTTATCTCAAACAGGTACTTAGCAATTCTCTATTTTATCACTATAGCATGCAATATTTAGGTCTGCTTACTTATATGTACATTAAGACAAGTGTTTCCTCAAATTTGATTCCATTTTCTGAATTCATAGCATTTCATTGCATTTAAAAAGGATGTAACTGAAAGATACAAATGTCTCAGGTTTTCCACAGTTTTAGAAACAAGATAGTTCTTAAAAGGGTGGGGAAAAAACCCCAAAACAAAACAAAGTGAGACAGCAGCACTGACTTAAATCATAATTGTTCAGAAACTTAGTTGCATAAGGCAGGTACAGGTCCACTGAGTTCAGCAGAGCTACATGCCCTTGCACTGGTTCAGGGTGCAGTCGGGATTATTAAGCACACCTCATCCCTCCCCCTTCTTGATTCTGCATTTTGCCCTTGCTACTTGAAAACAGACTTTTAGAAATGCTTTGCATTCCAATGTCTATTTAATGACAGTCGATCTATTTTAACAAACTTTTCAAACACTGTTTCCGGATCTCTATTTTTATTTTTAATAAGACTATGTAAAAACCAAGTATAAATAAAGCCCTAATACAATAGTACTACATAAACACATGTGTTTTGCTCAGAACAAGAACTCTGAGAGATAATTAATTCAAATTGCACGGGTTTTGTCCAAATGCTTGCAGTTACTGACAATTTCCCCACTTTTAACTCCCTTATAATTATAAATGGTCTACATGCCAGATCAGTTTGTCATTTTTCTATTGGCTAGCAAGAAATAAAAGCTCAAGCTGTAGTCTGCCTTCTTTATTGTGCCTTTTTTATTTTGTATTGTGTAGTCTCCATGGTTGCTATTAAAATGAAAAGAAAGGATAAATATAACCTTAAATTCCCTCCAATTGATATGTTAGTAATTGGTAAATCCCATTGAGGGTCACTGAGAGCAGTGACGGTCAGTAATAACTGCACTCACATGCCTTAATAAAACCTACAAACTCTTTTTGCACAACAGCCTTTATTTCCACATCTGAATACCCATTCATAATGACAGTGAGCCTTTTTTATATTCTTAAAAAAAAAAAAAGTTTTATTATTGCATAACAGTTTATGTAATTTTCAGGACATTATATTTTCTTTCCCATGGATCTAACCACCATTGTTATGCCAGTGGTATCCATAGAGCATGGCCTGAAGTGTCTGCACATTGAATTTGATGGTCTAGCAAAATAAGAGGTGGTTTTGGTTGTTTTTTGTTTATTTGTTTGTTTGGGTTTTTTTTGTAAAAGATATATTTGGTCAAGTGAAGGTTGTGCAGTAGCTATCAGTCTGAAAGACAACAGTATTATTCATCTTGTCAGTAAACTGAACTTCTTGCTTTTAGGTTTTGGATTTGTTGCAGGAAATGCTTCTGTTGTGTTGAATGTAGCTTCTAGGTAGAAGTTTATTTCATCTGAGCAGATACTAGGATTCATGGATACATGTGCATTATACCTGCAGGTTTTTGTGAATGGACAGAAAAATGTTTTTTATTTTTGAGGAAGTCATTAAGTTTCCATGACAGCAACATGAGCATTAAATAGCTATGACTGACCATCAAAATAAAGGCAAAACCATCTGCTCTGAACATCATTGTCCTTTCTCCTGTATTTTTTAATGAGAGTTGATATGTGAAAGCTCCAATGTTGAAAACTTTCTATCTTCTCTTCTTATAGCTTCTAAAATAAAAATGACAGTTATTCTAGAGAATAGAGTGGCCTGTGAATATAGGTTGATTCTTACAACGATGAACTGCCAGTATTCTGTGTAAGCCACATATTCAAGTATGTAACACTCTTTGAGGAACAATTTTTCATTGCCCTGTGGTGTTGTCTATTTTCAATGAGCACAAAGGACCAAGGGAATCACTTTTTCAACACTTTTCACACTCCAAGTGTCATGCTCAGATCCCATCTAGCCAAACTAATAGCAAAATTGTTTCATAAAATGTCTTAAAATGAACCTTTTCAAAAGTAATGGTACAGCAATAGCAATTAGTTTTCTTCTGTCACAGAATTACTCAAATACAACGTTTTCAGAGAAAGAAACAGGACACATGAACACACATTTTATTTGAAAGACTGTTTTTTTGTTTTTCTATTGACACAAGCAATATCCATAAAGTTAATTTTTCTTTTACCTCAAGGAACTGATTATATTGCAGCCAACCTCTGAATTTTATGCATCAGTACACATTCCTAAACAAGCTTTTTGTATTTTGTGCAATATAATTATAGTGCATACTAATGCAACATAGCTATTACAGCAAACAAACAACAAAAAAACCCCACCCCACTTCTATTTTGCACCCATGCAGACCTAAAGCCTGAATAACTACTCTGGCATCTTTGATACGACAAAACTCTTGCTAACATTAATTGAGCTAGCACACCACTCTCTCTAAAGAAACCTCATTTCCTTTAAATTGATTTTTGCTTTGTTTTTTTCTGGATTTTAAAAGTATTTTGGTCATTTTAAATTATACTATATGTATTTAATCACCTCTCAGTTGAGTAGTCAGCACTCAGGCAAAGGTTTCATCACTATGAGAAAAGGTTACAAGATCTGACTGTAATTAATGGCCATAAAAATATACCCAAGCTATAAATTTATAAATTATGGGCACATAAAATTTAAGAACTATATCTAGCTCAGTCTAGTTCTAATTCAATATGAGAATTAAAAAAGGTTTAATCTTAAGAGGTGTGATATTAATGAGGTATTCTTTATTTATCCAAACGATTGATAAATCATTTTGGTGAAAAGCAGAAAGGGCCTTGGCTTGTGCAAGCACTACTTAACAATGTCTGAAAGCAATTTGTGCTGTCTTTTCAGCACAAATCCAAAACATGGCACCATGCAAGCTACTGTGAAGAAAACTAACTAGCACATGGACTTATCCCATATGTATAGAAACTAATATTTTTCTTTTATGCTATGCCACTTTCTAGACTTGCTATTAAGAAAATAATAAATAAACAAAACCAAAAAGAAACTAAAAATCCCCCCCAAAAACCAAACAGACAAAACAAAAAGAAAAAAAGAAAGACAACCAAAACCTAAGTCATCTTGAATTATTAAAATATGTACATATTATACATAAGAAATGCTGAAAACTTCCTTAGAAACAATTATTGAAATTCAATGAAAAATGTCCACATTATGCTATTTAATTTCTCATAATAGTCATAAAAATCCATTTTTCCCAAGACTGAGACTCTGATGAACTACATTGCTACTTGAAAGTTTATGGCTTGCACTGGTTATAGAAACTTCTGGTGGTAGTTAGAAGCAAGGAAAATACTGAATTCTTGGCTTTGTTCCTATTTTCCTTCCCAATGAAATCTTTGACACTATCAACCTCTGTAAGAAGAGTGGAAATCTACAGGTCCTTCTCATACACTTCTGAACATGAAAGAAAAGAAAACCCAAAAAATTTAAGAAGGTGAAATACTGACCCCAGTCAGTAAAGCAACATTAATAGAATTACATTAGGGGTCTGAAGTGAAGTCATTCCCTCCCTACATTTTAAAGATAGAAGTAAAGGCAAGTATTAAAAGTAAAAACATTTTCCAAACAAAATAAGTGAAGGAAGGATAAATGTTAGGGGAGGAGAACAAGACAACCTTCCAAAAGGTCAGCAGGAGTGATAACAGGAAGACGAGTGAATGTTATGTTTGATTTTTTGTCAGTAGACATGGAAGGAGTGTTGTATGATCTTTTCTATGACTGCAGGGAGAAAACCCCGTGAGAAGTGTATGATATTTTCTTGACTGCAGGGAGAAAACCCACTGAGAAGTGCTGTATGATCTTTTTTATGACTGAAGGGAGAAAACATAGTGATGAACATAAATGAAAGGAAGAAAAGAGTTCCAGTGAGTTCCAGCTCACAAAAAAGACCAGGAGAGGGTAGTTTCCTTCCTAAAATATGGACATGAATAAATATGAATCTTTTCATATGCATGTATATAAACTCCCCACATACATTATATTTCATATATGACATACTATATATCATATATATACATAAACACACACACACATATACACACATATATATATATTTAATCAGTAAATATAGCCTGTCTCCTTGAGAAAGTAGCTTAGAACAGTAAACATAGGTAAATTAGAGTTTGTTGTAGTAGATTGAAGATGGTGTAATTCTTAAAGATATTGTCAGTTTGAACTTCTGAAATATGACAAGAATATTTGAAATCCTTCAGAATACTCATACAATCAGTATTGTTGTCAAAAAGCTCCACTTCTGTGGAAATTCTTCCACAATATGGCACAAACTTTGGCCAATATGCCATTTTTCAGAACCAGTCCCTAGGTTCCCCTCCCCTCCCCTTGTTTAGCCTCAATTGTGGTTTTAGGTTTCTTCGCCTTCTCCTCTTGCAAAAGGAAACAAAAAAAAAAAAAAACACCCAAAAAGAAATCCAAACTGTGGTAGCTGGTTCTGGCTGTAGTGAAACCTATTGAGAAAAGAACTGACCTGCTGCTGAACTCAGATAACAAGCAGCTTATGCCTACCCCAGATAGCTCATGCCCTTTAGAGAAAAGAGACAGACAGAGGCAGTTGCACTGATAATTGCACTGGCTATTCTTCTGTCTTCTCTTCATGAAATGAACATGTAAACCAGTCCAAAATCTAGAGGCATCAGGAATATCAGAAATCCAGGCATCAGGAGCATTGAGGAAGACAATAAAATGAGTTTTTAATTCACCACCTTGTATTTAGATGAACTATGCTGACCTCTTTCCTTCTACATTTTTTCTGTTATATTGTCAAAATTATTTCAAGTAAATGCAGTCTATTGACATGGATATATCTAAGCCTACTGTCATTTCTCATGAAAGAAAGAATGGAGATGTGTCTGTTAGTAGATGGGAAGCCACTAGTCTCTGGGTCATAAGTATAATAAGCAAATAATCCTACCTTCCCAATGTAATTTCAGAAATATCTAAGCATGAAATAACACTTTCCCCTACGTATCAATGAGCTGCTGGAGTTTTGTAAAAAGCACATCACACTAGTGAGTGTCAGGTTAAATCTGATTTCTAGGTAGAAGTATTACCTACGATGTACTTCATCTAGCAGCAGAGGTAGAAGCCAGATTTCTTGTCTGTGTAACATTCCCTTTCCAGAACTAAACCAAGGAAGTTTGGGATCAAAAATCATACAAATGGTACCTATAAGCTGATTCATTAAGCTGTAATCTGCTGTTCCTGCTCTCTGTGAGTCACAGTGACCTGAGATGGAGTAAGTAGCACAGATTCCATACTCCACTCTCTATTTGATATGAAACTTCCCCAAAACTCATTTTGAGATAGAAAGGTTCTACATTTGTTTCAAATACAGAGATGTAGACTGGGAGCACAGCTAAGGCTAAGTAATATTTTAGCATGAGACAGAACTAGAGCAGAGGTTTTTCCTTCAGTTGTAAAAAAAGATGTGAAGGAAGAGAAGCAGTTAATGGGAGAGACCATGAACCATTTGTCTGTTCTGCTGAACAGAGCGCACAGATAGGTAACTTGTCTCTAAAGCACAGAGCTTGTGCTTGTCTAAATTTTCTAATTTTTTTAATCCATTCTAACCAAGGAAGGGAGAAGAGCCATGCCATAAGGAAAAATACACATTTCTATTTAATTAATGAATCTTTTCATCATTAAAATGTGCTAATCACCAAATAACCAGGGACATTATTTAAATAATTGCTATAGAATTATGAAAGAGAGGTTATTGAAAATGAACACTTAGCTGCTAAAATTAATTCTACAGCATTTATGTTTCCTGCATTAAGAAAATTTCTTGCATTTGGTTTTCAGTATGCATTTACAGATATGGAGTGCAGCCATTCAAAGTTTATTTACGCTCAATTAAGTACATGCTAAGGAAGAAGAGATATCATTCTGCCTTTAAAAATTATAGCAAACGAAGAGGAGTTTAGAGGAATTTAAAAATGATTCAGTCACAATTTTATACACATCTGGTACATAGCACAGATTTGAAACATTTTGCCTACAAAACTAAAGGCATTAATCAATACAAACTGCCCAGGTGTCCCGTTTCAGAGGCTTCCCCATGGGGTAGAAGCTGACATGTAATCAGTAGATATTTATTTTAACATTACTGCCTCGATGTCTAAGAGTCTTTTGGGCTGGATGAGGAGCTAAGTTCTCAAACAAAAGATGGCAATGCTACCACGTTACTCTGAAACAAAAATAACCAGACACCTTAAACACCACCAAAATAAGGAAAATTGAAAGTTAATGACAGGGTGCCTCTAAATTATAAAACAACAATATTACAGCTGGTAGCAGAAGCAGTAATACAGATGTATTGAGTCTGAGACTGTATGTACCAGACTAAAGGAAAAACACTTCTGACCATAAGGAATTTACCATCTATAGAAATTCACTGGGCAGAGACTTAGCAAGAGATAAAAAACCTTTTAAAAAGAATGCTGCTCATATTTTAGATAGACACGAAAATAGTCTATGTGAAAAATTGATTTGGTGGGAAGAATGACAAAATATAGTTAAAACTTAATGTTTGGGGGTATTTTCCAACTTACAGACCAACTTTTTCTTCAGCACAGCTTCAATGTATTTTCCAAAGGCATACACATGACCCATTTCACAAAAAATCTAGGTATCCCAAGCATACCAACAACAGTGAACTACATTTTATACTTTAAGAGACTTCAATTTTGCCTGGGTTACTGGTAAGAGTTATTGAATAAAAATGCACCTTTCTTCATTATATACATGAAATCTTTTTTCTTTCTTTTCTTCTTTTCTTTAAATAATTTTAAACCACTGATTGTAAGCTTTAATGCATAAGTTATCTTTCTGTGTAGGGAACTTTGCCAGTTTCAACTGCAAAATAATGGAAGAGGTCTGAGCTAACATTAAGCTACAATTGTTACTATGTATGTCCTACATAAATACCATCTATTTCACTTCCTTCCCTTAGCTCTTAAGAGGTAGTATTGTAAGTATATTTGTCATTTATAGAAATACCTGCTGGATTTTTTTATTCCCTTGTGGACATTATGCTCAGTTAGCCATAGAAAACTTGGTTTCAATATTTAAATATTAAATACTCTGTTTTACTATTTGACACTAATAGAATCATTTATCTAGAAACTAAGGAGCTGCTTAAGACAGATACAGAAAACACTGGATTATGAGTCACACACCAGACATAAACTGGTAGTTACTTATTCCAGTTTCTTTTCAAGCTGATGATTTTTAGATTTCTAGTGATTCAGTGTGTAGGCTTACCAGCAGTGTAACTCAAGAGCAGGTGTCTTCCCTCAATTAAAAAATGCCTATTTTTTATCTTCACTATAAATGCAAATACAACCTAGAAAAGTATTTGCACATATATTTATATCTACATATATATATATATATATTACTATTGTTAGGCTGCACACAGTTTTATTAAGATAATCTGTATTGGATTTTTTGGCTCTTCTTTTTTTTTTTTTTTGGTGGAGGAGTGGCACTGAACTCACACATCTGCAGTAAGATAAAGGTTGGCTGTGGAAACTTCTCCCAACTTGTGCATTTGACCTTCTATCAAAGGGCTTCTAAAGAAATAAATATGAAATCATTCACTGTATATTTTTTATATTTAGTTGGTTGATAAACAGACAGAGGTGAACACTCCACATATTCTCACTTTCCAGCATTTTTCAATTACACTGCTATCAAAAAGATACATGATCTATAAAGAAAATAACAAGAATAAGACAAGAGAGAATAAACTCAAATATACTAATAAAATTTTCTAGCAATCCTTCAAAGATTCATCATAGTATTTCCTTTTGTACACATGTATGCACATGTTTTTTTTCCCATTTCTAAACATTTTCTGAAATCAAAGGGTCTATAATTTTTCAAAGCATATTGGGGCTTTTCAGTAAAAATTGGGCAGCACATAAAGAAAACAACCAAAACAGCAGAAAAGAAATATCCTTTACTGAGCTAATTACTATGCTTTATACAACCAAATGAGGTCTGAAATTTTCTAATTACATGGTGAATATATGAATATTTCCTCTGGCATATGGAATCTAAGGAGTGAGTTTGAGAAGATATGAAGGGAAATAAGGACCTTGAGAGATCAAGGATGAAACCATCTTAATTCCATTACAATAATTTCTCAGCTGCTATCTGATTAAAATTAAAGAGAATACTCAGGCTTCTTTTTTACTATCATAATACTTACTATGACACTTACTAGAAAATCTGATAATGAATGTCAGGACTTTGTATGATGATTTACTAATTCATTAGTTAATTACTATTATTTCTTTTTTTTTTTTCAGAATTTAGCTTGAGTCAAGTCCAACTTGCTTAGCCAGTAGAAACTGCAATTTTGTTGCAAGAAGTTGGAAGCAACTTAGTGTATAAAGCAAAGCTTTTTCTTAAAACTTTATGTGAGAGGTTAAAATCATGAAACTCTAGAGTAAAATAATAAATCTTGTTCAGAGGGGAGAATGGGAGAAAGGAATATGAGGTATGTATGCTTATTTCTCCAGAGTGTGTAGAGTTTCATGATAACTTTTAGTTATTTAGTGTTCACCAACCTCATCTCAAGCATCCCATGGGATAGGAGTATTTGGGTGCTGGTTTACATCTGCAAAGAAAAGCAGGGCCACGTATTGGTCCTGGCTGAGCAGCAAAACCTGTTTAATTCCTTGGCAGTGCTTTGGGGGTCAGCCTCTTCTCCCAGGAAACCAGAGACAGGACAAGGGGGCATAGCTCAGGCTGTGCCAGGAGGGGCTCAGGTTAAACATCAGGAACAATTTCCTCACTGAAAGGGCTGTTAAACATTGGAATAGGCTGCTCTGGGAAGTGATGGAGTCACCATTCCTTGGAATGTTCAGGTGCACTAAGGCAGTTGGGTTTAGTTGGCCTGGTGGTGTATTATCAAAGCTTCAACTCAGTGATCTTGGAGATCTTTTCCAGCCTTAATGGTTCTTTGAATCTATGATGCTAAGATCTATGATTTCCCGCCAATTGCTCTTCCTGACTCTTCCTAATGTTTCCATTGGCTCTGCAGGTAAGACAAAACACCTTCACATATCCCTTTTCCTCCCTCCCACCAATAAACATAATTTCCTAGCAGCAAGTTAGATCAAATATTTTTAATTACTTATTTACAACGGAGTAAATCATACACATGCATGAACATATGTTGAAAAGTGAGGCAACAATATGTTCTGAGGACTGATGAAAGTAATCAAGATGTTTTTGCTCTTTCTTCCTGAGAAGATTAGTTATACTTCCAATATACTCAGGTATAACAAGCAGAGCAACAGCAAAATATTGTTTTCAAGGCCTCCTGCATGACTTCATGAGTCTACATTGACCTGATTTTTCAAAGTTGATAGGGGTGTGAAAAAACAGGGAAAGGAGAGGAAATTGGCTGTGCACACACATAAAGTAGGCATGGCTTACTTTTTTTCCTGTGCAGCAATAATTCTCAGGTCTAGCTCAAACCATGAAGCACTGTGGAGTCTTCATCTTGCTAGTCAGCTGAACACAAGGCACATGCCCCTATGGATAAAATCTGTTACAGAACACCTGTATAGCTGGAGGTATTCATGCTGTTAGCCTTCGCGGGAAAAGCTGGATTTAAAACACAGGAGATTACAACTTGCCAGACAGTCCAGATCCCTTACACACTTTAAAAACCATTCTAAAAGAAAAAGCTGTGTTCAAAAAATAGGCAAAAGAGAGCTAGGGGTTTGTTTGGTTTTTTTGTTTCCTTTGGATTTATTATTTTTTTTAAGGAAACAGGAGAACTGACCTGTGTCATCTGCTTTGCTAGCAAAGACTGTCTTTTTTTCAAATCATATTGATGGAAGCCTATTAAGAGTCTAATAGACTCTTATTGCTTTTATCCAACACAAGGTCTCATTTCAAAGAACAGAAAAGATAAAAGATCAGGCTTCATGTACAGGTCAATTGCTTAATACATTATTTGGTGTTTTAAATCACTTCATTTGCACTTCAACAGCTTGATTTTGTGGCAATCTGAACTCTAAAACGTATTTAACAGTGCATCTCCTACTGTTCTCACTAAGGCATGCATATGTGCAGGGCAGGGCAGACATGCTGGTCCGAATGATTTTGCCCTTTTCCACCAGCACCATGTCAAGTGGACAGAATAACTGATCTATGGATCAAGTAATTTTGAAACTTAGGCCACTAAAGATTTGTGAAGCAATTTTATTCTAGGCAGTATGACACTTTATCTAACTTACTTTGTGTTTGGAAAGACTGTGAAATGTTAAACTCTTCTAACGTTCCATAAAATGTTTCACTGTATTAAATGTACGATAACAAAAATGTGCTTTCAAGAATAGGACAAATTGAAGAGATAATGAGCCAAAATAAATTTGCAAAACTATTTTACATATCAAAAAGTAATAAGACTGTGCAGTTCAGCTAATTTTATTTGCTCTTTTCAAATATGAGATTTTTACACAGTATTTAAAATGCTTCATGGAAGAGCATCCCAAAAATTGGTTTTAAATAGCAATTTTAAATATCCCATCAAGGTAAAGTATTTATGGAACATCCATTATCAAAAATTCTATTGTCAGTTTACAAGATTTTCTAAAGCATGCAGCCACAAGCAGTGCTAAAACACCCAAAACTTTTGTGTGCATCTACACAGGTGTGCATATTGCTTTTGTCATATAAAATCCCTGAAAATATTTCCTTAGTATTTTTAATTTTAAAAAATGTTGAATAACAAGCATTGACCCTTTTCCAGGAAATATGCAGCAGGTCTTCAAAGAGCTTCACTGGCCCATACAATTTAAATGGCAATAAAACTTGTATTCTTTTCATGTTTAGAATTTGTGTTGTCAAGCACTGCCTTTTTTCCTGAGTCAACTACCACTATAAAGTTATTCTTTTCTACATCTTGCTATTTAACTCAGGCAGCCAAAGCCACTTTATAATTTCCTTAGATCTATTATGCAGTAGTCTAGTTTGGAGGTTTTGGTAAAAAAGTGTTTGGGTTTTTTAACTGAAATCACTCTTTAATGACCACTCTCCTGAAAATATATATTTGACAAGACATTTTTTTTCACATTTCTTTCCCTTCCTTCCCATTACTACAATTTCAGTATACATTGGCCAAATACCTTTCTGTTCCTGAGTTCTTTGCAGAAATTTGCTGCTTAAACAGAGAGGACTACGTAAACCAGCAAGGAAGTATGGTGTCTCTCCAGCTAAAACAGATATTAAAGCATCTGTGATCTCTTCAGCAGGAAGTTTGAAGCACGTGTACAGAACATTTATTTCTAATAATCAATGCTGCTCCAGGCTCCTTTTAAGTCAAAGTTACTTTATGTGACTGCTGCCTTGTGTCATAATTTTCTCTATGAGATGTCATTATACCAAATCCATTTAGCATTCACAGGAACCGAACAGAGAACAGAACAAGAACGGAAATTGTTTTTCTGGGCAACTTCTGAAGTTTTCAGAATCATCTTTGCGTCTTAGTGGAACAGAGGCATTTTGAGAATTTTAGTTAGAGCATTTGGCAGGGAATTGTTTTCCAGAAAAAAGAGCATTGTCACAGAAATCAAGTCCTCCAGAGTATTCGGGGTGACTTTGTAAGAAGTTGGCAGTTCAAGTCCATGGGCTGCCTGATCTGCACCAGAAATTTTTCATTTCACATCAGTAGAACAAAACTTTCAGCTACATATCACTTTTCTAAATCAAACTTTAACCATGTCATTAAAGCCAGAATTTGCTTTCTCTGTTCTCCTTCCTTCTTCTGGTTTGGCAGAGCTACTGATTTGACACAAGAAGGACAAGGTGATTGGGAATGCTTTAGATGTATTTGCCAGGCACACGTCATGCAAATCTTACCTGATTGCCTTATGTGCTAAAATGACTACATCTGCGAACAAAGAGAGAACCAGGAATGTCTTTTATATACTTTAGGCAGCCTTTTGACACTGAGGCCCTGAGAACTGGGCAGGAGCCAGCAGTGAACCCTGGCACCAAAGATGTCCAGTGGCATCCAGGGCAGTGTCAGCAGGAGCACTGCCAAGAGCTCAGTGCTGGGCTTGTTGCCTCTGCCCAGCACTCACTGCCAGACACATCTGGGTGCTGGGGCTAGTTTAATGCCCTCCAGCACAGGAAAGACACCAATAACCCAAAGTGAGTTCATCCCCACAACTCTCAGGACTTGCAGGTGTCCTGTGAGCACTGTCCCAGAGCCTGAGGCAGTGGAGCTTGTCCAGCCTGGAGCAAAGACAATTTCAGGGGGATGTCACAGCCACCCCAGTGACTACTGGAGATGTAGAGGGATTCAGAGGGGCAGAGGGGCTTTTCAAGAACTGTGTGTGGCAGACCAAGGTACACAGGCATGAAGGTAAGTGAGGGGGATTCAGGCTGTGTGCTGGAACCTTTCCCCATGAGGACAGAGACGGATTGCCGAGGCTCCAGTCCTTGAAGGGTTCCGAGGCCCGTCTGGGCAAAGTCCCTGACAACCCGGTCTGACCTCACAGCTGGCTCTTCTTGGAGCATGGGTGCATGAGGGACATCCTGATGTACCTTTCAGCCTAAAACAGGTGACATTTCAGTAACAGAAAATTTTCCAGAAAAAATGTTCTGATCAGATTTATTAGCTAACCTTCCAGGTTTCTACAAAAGAAAGCTCATCTGATATCTGCACTCCCACAAGCTGACAGAGACTTTTAAAAATTCAAAGGACTGCTAGAAACATCTTGGCTTTTCTACTAATGAATGATGATCATTTCTTAATTAAAATATCACAAGGACAGACTCAGAGGATACATTGACATACAAACTATTCAGTATGTTATAATTTGATCACTTAATATTATTTAAGAGTCAAAATCATAAGCATAAGAAACAAAAAAATTAACAAGGTTGATTCCATGCTGAGGCTAATTTCATGTAATGTGAGCAATTCATTTGATACTTATATGGATAAGAGAGTGGAAAGATTTATAGGAAAACTGGGATTAGAAACCAAATGATTGATAGGACCTGCAGGATGGCTGGAAGGCAGCCTATTCACCTCCCAGTTCAGTTTCACCACACATTGTTTACAACAGGCAGAAATTGCACTGTTCCTCCTGAAGACCTTTTGCTCTCTTTGCATCAAACACACACCATGCCAAAAAAGGTTTCTTCTTTGCCATCCACCCCCCCAGCACTGTGCCAGCCCATTGCTGAAAATACACTACTATTTGTCAAATTGTTACTTTTCCAAAGGTTTTTAATCTTACTTCATTCCCGTTCATTTTGACACTGCAAAAATTAATGGGCCATTTAATCAGTTCCAGGTTGTGGAACTTTGATGACCACTGATAAAATGTCTTTACTTACTGAAACGTTTTGCCACAAATTGCTAAAGAGTAGCACGGAGGTATGGCACTCTCTCCCTGAAAACATTTGTTCATGCAAGTGTTTCTAGAGGCTTCTGCATGTCCTGTGCAACATGCCTTGCCTTCCTGAGAGGATTTCCTATACACAAGCCTGAGCCACAGCTTCTTCAACAAAAAGAAATAAAGCATTTCATGGTAGAATAAGTCTAAGGAACATTCTCCAATATGAAGAGAGTCTATTTTTAAATTACTAGAGAATCATTTTGCTGCCACTTTAAGTATGCTTTGTCTGAGATGTCAGAAGGAAATAAGGGCAGAGGCTGTTGTGTGGGAAAGTCATGGAAACAGCCCAACAGCTCCCATCAAACCTGTATTTTTACAGCAAGATTTTCTACACTTGATCTTACAGGCTGGAAGTGCCCTAATTCTCTTTACTTACTTGGAAGATATTGGACAGTTCTGAAACCTTCCCAATGTCTCAAGGTGAAACTACATGATCATGAACTTCACCTAAAAACTCTAGGTTACCTGGATTAAACAAACAAACAAACAAACAAACAAACAAACAAACAAACCAAAACAACAAAACCAACAAAAAACCCCCACAAACACACACACACAAAAAAACCCCCACAAACCAAAAAAAAAAAAAAAACAACAAAAAAAAGCAAACCGAAACCATCAGGTATGCTGTCTTGTTAACATATTAAAACTCAGACTGCATAGAAGCAAAGAAGAATCAAATCTCTGTTTATCAGGCGTCAGGAGACAGAAGTTTGTTTTCTGATAGGCAGAATTTATCTCTAAGGAAAATCATTAAGAGATTGGGAAATGATCATTGGATACAGGTTATTTCAGTTCTGTTTTGAAAGCCAAATCTTGAATGAAAGAGTCATAAGAGAAGGTACTCAAGAGATTTCTCAAGACCAAAGAAGTTCTGACAACTGAGACTGGTGCTGTGAACAGAGATACTGCAGCTGACCTAGGGAAATAATTTTACTTGAAGTTCACTGTAGACCTTGGAATAAAGACCTTTTAGAGGTTTAAATTCCTAAATGGAAAGTAAGTAAGAAAAAAGTACATAAATAAATAAATAAATAGATAAATAAATAAATAAATTGCGGCTGCTTGGAAAACTTTGTCTACTTTTGGGTAATTTACATATTGCATAACCTTGCCAAGCTATTAAGCAGCAAGATAACTTCTAGATCATACATTATTTCCTCCACTGCTTCAATGACAAATAAAGGAAGGTAAATCACCTTGCTTACTGCATGCCTGAGGCAAAGCTTAATCTGAAATATTTCAAAGCTAATAAAACCTGAGTTAGCAGAGAAAAATGTAGAATTTAACCTGAGAGGAAAAACAAGGTCTAATTCCTTCACATATACAGGAATGTGATTAGCTTCCTACACTTAAATGGGATTTGCAGTGTAACAGAGCTCCCTACATGCAGAGAATTAAATGCAAACATCCATGCTTGCTGGCTCAAGGCCTACAACAATCTTTTTCCCAATTCCTAAATTATATTTTTGACTAACTCTCCTCCTCAGAAGCCAGCAAGAAAGTATTAAAGAGCTGGTAAAAAAATCCCATCTTCAAAAGCTATTTAGACAGCTGATGTATATATGAAAAGATGTTTACAGGAAAGTAATTGAAGTTGTACAATTAGTAAATTGATTTTCCATTCATATGTTACATGCATAAAGTGATTTTCTGAAGGGAAGTTGCAATCAAATTAGTTCTTTCTAGTAGATTTTATCTAAGCATTTTAATTTATACTTTTAATTATTGTCGCATTTTCTTCTTGTCTAAGTTATATTTAAATTGTGTGATTGCTAAAATTTGACTTCTTCCATTTCTCCGTTGGACAAAGCTAAAAAATATTTTGGTCTAAATGTCTCACCTCTGATTCGTTGGGAAAATTTTACCTTAAAATTTCCATTTAAAAAAAAAATGGTTAAAATTAAAACAAAGCTGTGTGATGGTTAATATGCTTTTTCATTACTTTTAAAAGTAAGCACTGAGTCTATGTATAACCATATTGGAGCAGGGGGAGGAATACATTATAAAGGTAATATCCATGTAGTAGAGAGGAACAGAGGTACAGAGTAGGAATAAATGTCTACTTTCCTGAGGTTCAAACATTTCCTCTCTAGCCTCCTATTTCACTTTAGAATTTTTCCATGTTTATATTTACTTTTATTGTCAACGAATAACTATTTATAGAACATTTTCTATTAATTCAACATTCTTGACACATGCAGAAACCATATAAAATACATGGGATCTTGAAAAGAGATTCATACATTTATTAGGTCAGGTATAGCTATTTTCCCAAATAAGCAAACAAAACAGTCACAGCTTCTGTGAATATGACACTCACTGCAATGTTTCCTTGCAATACTCTTTTTCTTTCTAGTGTAGCACACTATGCCCTGAGATAACATTCACAGCAGTAGCACTATTGTTGTGCAAACAAAAACAAAACCATACTGAAATATAAAAAAATTCACAAGGAAATCCAGTAAGGTTTATTGAACTGACTTGATACTTTGAAACAGGCTGAGGAACTCTATCTTTCCATCACGCCACTGTGCATTCCACTGTGTAACATTTTGGATCTTTTTTTTCCCTTTTCCATGGAATACATGAAAAAGATCTTCAGCACCAGCTCCCAGCTTTTCTGTTGATCCACTGATTTCAAATGAGTGTGGGATGCAGTACTCCAAGTGGGATGTCACAACAGGGAGAGAATCCTCTCCCTTGACCTGCTGGTCACACCTCTTTTGTTGCAGCCAGAGATACAATGGACTTTCTGAGCTGCAAGTGCACATTGCCAGCTCATACTTGCATTGTATCAGGTCCTCCTCAGGGCTGCCCTCGATCAATTTATCCATGCAGTCTGTGTTGATGCTGGGGATTACCCCAACTCAGGTGCAAGACCTTGCACTTGGTCTTGTTGAACTGCATGAGCTGCACATGGGCCCACACCTCAACCCTGTCAAGGTCCAGGGTCCTCCTGGATGCATCCCTTCTTGTCAGTGTGTCAGCTGAACCACTCAGCTTGGAATTATCCACAACACAAAAAGTGCTGGGCGTGCACTCAATCCCACAATCTGTGTTATTAATAAAGATACTGAACAGTTCTGGTCCCACCATGGACCCTTAGGGGACACTACTTGTCACTGGTCTCCATATGGACACTGAGCCATTGGCAATTTGTTGAATGCAGCCATCCAGACAACACCTTATCCATCAAATGGTCCATTCATCAATATCTCCCCAGTTCAGGGACAAGGATGTTGTGCTGGGCATGTCACTTGCCTTATACAAGTCAAGGTACACTTAATTTGAACTTGCAGCTAAGAATAAGATTTCTGCCCCTAAACAAACTAACAAACAAACAAAACAAAAACCCCAACACCNNAAAAAACCCCAAAACAAAACAAAAAACCTTGCAACCTTTTCCTCAAAACTGAGGCAATAATATCACTTTGCACATATGTTATGTCAGTGCCTTCATTCCACTAAATAATGCAGTAATCAGTTAAGGATGATAAATAAAACATGAAGCAAAGTTTTATTCTGAATGAAGGCTCTCTCTCTCTCTATTTGGCTGATTGCACACTCAGTCAGCTGTAATTCCCAAATAAATCAGGAAGAGTAAACTAATGTTTACTAGACCACAGTTGAAGCAAAGAAAGTGCTGGCTTTAAGCTGGGCCGACAAGACTCACAAAAAGAAATCTGGTCACACTTTTCTAGGACACTAGCAGGCTTATTGTCCTTTAAAATTAATTCACATCATATTTTCTAGCCTTTCGAGACTGCAATCAGGTCCTACACATGGAAGGGACAGAAAAAGGAAAACTAGGTTAAAAATGTCACCCAAACTTTTAGCTATGAATCAAACATAAGCTAAGTACAAAGGTTTAATGGTTTTTATTTAATTCTAAACATTGATTCAGTAAATAGAGATAAAATGTATCATTCAGCAACAGATGTGAAAGAACACCAACCCTAGACTTCAATGACATTTCATGTTTCTGACAAATCTGAGTCCGTCCGTTGTTATTTATCAGTTGTTCACTAAGTCTCAAAACTCACATTTCTGCTCTGGTTGTTTTGTTACACACTTCCCCCTTTTTTCCTCTCTGTTTTATTTCTTCCACAGTGCCAGTGTGATGTGCTATGCTATCCTGTCTATTGACTTTTTGCATTTCTTATAGGCAGAAAAAAACAATCTACTGTTTTACACCGCTGGGTCCTTGATGCTTTGAGCCTTAGCAGCACAAAAGTGATGCTCTGCCTCCTTGCAGAACTGCAGCTTGTCAGGGTGGGAATTACTTTATTGACCCATGAATTTTAAAGTACATTTGCAGTCTTCCCTGTTGCAATAATTGTGACTCTAGGCAAGTTAGCATTCATTTCTAAAGTAGCTCCATTAAGAGGAAATTCACCAGCTTCTAAGCACTTTAAATATTCTCCTAGCATTTTTACATCTAAAAGATTAGTTTGGTTTTTATCCTGAGCTTTCACCATAAACTGTTTTCTATTTCCCAAATAAAATAATAAACATAAGAATTTGCATGTCTTACTTATTTTAAAATTATTTTTATTTTTATTTGTATCATAATGGTTTGTTTGCAAAGACAATATTTTCCTGGATTTATATTTCCTCAGAATAAACCAGTACTCTACTGACTTCTAACTTTCACAAATTTCAGCCAAAGATGACATAGGAAAGGGGCTTTATAGAAAAAGCAGAAGTTCACAGTAATTTTTTTGGGGGGGTGACATTCAATTAAGCATCTTGAATTTTATGTATACTAATGTACTGTAAGTGATTTTTCTCACCACTGCTACTTTACATGACATTTACATGAGAATGACAGCAAAATAGGTTTGAATATAAGAGTTTACCTATGATACTGAGAGATTCTTCTGAATCTTCTTCTTTCCTACCTCTTCCTTCCAACAGACCAACATGCAAAATTTCTCTTTCTGTACACACACATACACACACACACACACACACATATATATATATAAATGCATCTATTTTTCTTATACAATTAATTACCTCTCTGATAAATATGCCTTCCCAGTAGATTTATTAGGGTTTAGCCTGTGATTGTTAATTTTTATCTGCTATTTGATATTCATTGTGCTTTAAATACAAATATTTTGCTGTTGGGATATCTTAGGAGAGGTTGAAAGAGGAAAGTGAGAAAAGAGCAGCTAAGAGAAAATTTGAGTTACTGAAAGAAAGGGAGATTATGTTTTTTCTACTGATGCTGGGTAGGCCTAATAGAAAAACATCAACTCATAGAAGTCATAATTAAAAAACCTTTTATTATGCTTTTTGAAATAACATTACAAAAGGAGTATCAGAATAAAATGTGCAAAATTACAGAATCATGATCATGAGTTCCACACTATTTCCTTTTTTTAAAGGAGTCAGCTCAGACAGACTTGAAGCAGTTCTCCTAAGACTGGCCAAAAAATGTAATTCCCCTTGGAATATCCAAGACGCTCTAATTTAAAAAAAGAAAAAAAAATGTTTTCAATTATTTCCAAACGAACTAAAACACCTGACCCCCAAAATTCATAGGTAAAACCATGATGTTAACTTGAACGATAATTCATTGTGTTTGACTGTTTCTTCACTGACCTGAGATATTCCTCTGAAAGCTTCATTCTCACAGATATTCTTTCAGTAATTCCTTGCAGAGACAAATTTCGATAAGGAGATGTAAGAATTAATTGGAAGAAAGTCACATAATTGCTTCAGGGTTTGGAACTGGCTTTTCTTCTTCTCTGCAAGTTGAATTTTGATGTCCTTTTCTCATCAGCTCAAGTCCATTACTGCAGGCAGGGCAAGTTCTCCTTTGTGTATATCCTCTAAGCATCTATGTATAATACCTGCTTGTCTCAGAAAATTGGAAGCAACACACACCTCTGCTTGAGATAAAATGGGTGGATGCTGATGAAGGGAAATAACTTGAGAAACAGAAGTTTCTGCTTCAAGGTTTTCTCTGTTTTACTGAGCTTTACAAAGAACAGTTGTTGCCTCATGTTTTTTTCTTTCGAACTGCTCAAGCAGCCTTATGTCCAGCGACTCTCTAGTGACAGCACGCGACTGTGGCTTACAGCAGAATGTTTGTTGGCAGATACAGAATCAGCACATGAAGAGCCCTGTAAATTAAAACAAATAACAATTTTTTTAGACAATAAAATCCCATTTCTTCACTTTTTAACCTTTTTTTTTTTTCTATTTAATGTTTATAAATTTATATAAAAGATACTGCTTGCTGGATACAGACAGAACTTACTTCTGAAGCCAGGAGAAGTCTTCACCAGTAAGGAGCAGGGTTGTGGGCTCTGCCTGGCTACTTCAGAGAACACAGAAGGGCAAAGAGCATCTCCAAGGCAGATGCTGAAAATGGATTTAAAGATGAAGCTGATGACTAATAATGACCCCTTAAAGAACTTTCAAGCAGCACAAGGGATTTGTAGTAAAGGCTTGTGCTGGTTTCATCTGGGGTAAAGTTAATTTTCTTCACAGTGGCTAGTACAGGACTATGGTTTGGTTTTGTGCTGAAAAGAGACTTGACACCAGAGAGATATTTATGTTTTTTCTTAGCGGGGTTTACACAGAGCCAAGGCCTTTTCTGCTTTTTGCACTGCCATGCCGGTGAAGAAGTTTGAGTACATAAGAGGCTGGGAGGAGACACAGCTGGGACAGGTGACCCCAACTGACCAAAGGGATATTCCAGACCTAATGACATCATGCTCAGTATATACAGTGTGGGGGGAAAATGGAGAATGCTTGGAAGGATGGCGTTTCTCTTCCCAAATCACTGTTACATGTGATGGGGCCCTGCTTTCCTGGAGATGGCTGAACCTGCCTGCCCTTGGGAAGAAGTGAATTAAATCCCTGTTTTGCTTTGCTTGTGTGAATGGCTTTTGATTTCCCTATTAAACAGTTTTTATCTCAACCCATAAGTTTTCTAGTGTTTACATTTACAGTCCTCTCCCTGATCCTGCTGGTGGAGGAGTAAGGGAGCAGCTGTGTGGGGCTTGGCTGCTGGCTGGGGTGAAGTGACAGCAAGGCTCCTTACCATATTCTTCCAGAAGAAATAAACCCCAAAATGATTTATTTACTGCCTACCACTTGAGATAGACTTTTATCATATACTCTGAATTTATCTATTTTATTCATAGTTACCATTTGTAATGCATATAGCAGATGGTCACTGAAATTATTTCTTCTTGATGCTTTCTTGCATAAAATATAATGTTTCTTTCTCCCCTGTGTCTTGTAGGGAGAGTGAATAAGAGATTTTGGCCTAAGAACTGAATAACTCTCCAGAAGTATTTTTGAGATAGCAAAGTAACATTGCCCATAAAAAAGGATGATACCACTAGTACCAGCAGTGAAATCATACTGTTGGAGGAATTTTCCTGAAAATATAATTTTTTTGCTTTTGCCCCAGGCCTGCCTAGGCTCAGTTTTTAAGATATAACAATTATTTTCTTGTTCAAAGGGCCCTGAAGTCTTCTTGGGGCAAAATTATGTACTACTTGTTTTGATAAAACAATCTATTACAAGTTCCCCTCAACATTTCTTTAGGCAGCAAAGTTTCCTAAACATGGTAAGATATTCCCCATGTCCTTTTGCACTAGTCAAGTTATTGATACCAATCAAACTTACTATCAGTGAAGGCCCCTACCCAAGTGCCTCAAATCAAGAGAGATAGTGTGTGAGCCAGTTTAGACTACCTACTGTAGCCTTTAAGGCAATTTCAGGACTTACAAGGCAGCTAAGTTCAAGGCAGCAATGACTCACTTCTTAAGACTCAGCAGACACATTCTGGTTTGGTAACGTGAATAAAAGTGGGCATGGTATCAAATATAGAACCTAATCAGCAATGCATGGTATCACTGGCATCAGTAAAATGTAGCTGAAGCAAGTAGGAATGTGAATATGTTCTCTATGCAAAGTCCTCACACCACTGCGTCGTGTTCTGAATTAACTGGTTAAGTTCAGTAAAAACACTTCTTCTTCAACCTCTGTAGCATGCATTGGATTCTTACTTTCAACTCAGTAGAAAAATGTTGAAGTAAGAATATTCATAGAGCAGCAGGGATTTCAGGCATGGATCTTGAAAAAAAAAATCACAACAGTATGTTCTGGTCTCTTTTTCCCCTCCATCTTACTTTTTAATCTAATTTATACTGCATACATTTATAATAAAGCCATATTATCTCAGCAGTCTATGGGTGAACTTTGAGCAATGAATTCTAGTATCATGGCTTGAAATCAGCCTCATGAGAAATCAAAGCAAGCACTCACTCTCATGGTCACACAAGCAATACATTGGCTAAAAATAAGGATGAAAAGAAAGCTAATGTTTACCTAGACTATAAATGTAGGTGGTTAAGATGAAATATGCTTTGAAATAATTCTAAAAAGGCTAATAATAACACTTTTCTTTAAAGATTCTGACATGCAATGTTTAATTATCCTGTATGAAACTTCAGAGGTACTTCAGCTAAAATATGTATGAAAATGCTCTTCCAAACTGAGTTACTTATCAGTACTTAGGGACAGCACATCACAGGCCCATAAGTTTTGAATTTGTCTTTCTGAATTATTTACATGAAAAAGTATTTGGCTTCTTTTAAATATTACTGTACAAAGCCATAGGAAAGTGCTAATTTCACTTTGGACTTTCACACCTCTTACACATTTTGTTAAAAGTGCGTGACCTGCCTCTAAATAAAATATTCTCCTTCAAATCAGCCTAAGTGTTAAAAATCAAGATTGCAACTTAGTTGAGCAATACATCAATACTATGCTGAGTTCTGAGCCAACAAAGCTCAAAAAGGCTGTCCAAAGACCTGAGCTCAGGGAAGGGTTAGAACCATAGTAAGACGACCTAAGAGGAGAAATCAAGAGCTCATTTATTCTAACAAAGAGTTCAGGAGACAGTCACAACTGCCTACTTGAGCAGCAGAGATGTAAATGAGAGCAAGCAGTATTAGAAAGCACAATAGTCAAAACACATTTTTTGGAAGAATTTTTTCACTAGTACAGTATTGTACAGCTGGAACAGACATTGTGAAATTTTAATCTTTCCAAGACTCAGATGGAGAAAAATCACAAGAAGTGTCTAGAAGTGCCCTGTTTTGACAGGCCAGTGAAACTAGAGTGAAACTCCAGCATTTTTATGATTATATGAGGTAAGCTCATTCTATTTGTTTATTACTAGACCTCCATTATGTGTGTCTAACATTACAAAAAAAAAAAAAATTGTCTGGATTGTTTGGGGGTCTTTAATGTCCAAATTAAGCACAAACAATAAAGGCCAAGGAAAGATGTGAAAATACTTACAGATACACAGGCCTGAAAAGTCAGGAATATGGATATTTCTTCTTAAGTCCATATAATTTATTAAAATATCAACCTTTATATTAATGATTCTTAGTTATACTAGCCAGCTAAAAGAAATGCAGATATTTACTGTAGAAGGTTGAATGCAGATTGCATTCAAAAGGGAAAATAATATTGTATATTTTAAATATTGAGAAATATAATGTGATTTCATTATGATAAATGTAATTTCATCAACCTTGAGATGATTTTTTATTATCTAACTATTCCTTTGTAAGAAAGTAATTCTGTTGTTGATAGTTTCCCCTTGTTAAATAACTTGGAGCTATTAGGACAAGAAACCTATGTCCTTTATTGGATAAATTTCCTTTTAAAATAGACATGTTTGAAAAAGATATTCATACTATATATATCTTTTTGCTGTTTCTATATTGCAATAATTTTACTTCTGTTTCCTCTTTGTTGGCTCAAATTGAATAGAGCTTTAGCTATATGTTTTGAGTTATTCATTTGGATGATAAACTTAATTCTATAGTTGGAAAAGTCAGCTTCTACCTTTTCAAGAAAGAGAAACATGGGCTTTAGCATGCATTTTTCTGCAGATAAAAAGGTGCATTCTCTATTTCAGCAGAACTGGCAAGAAAATGAACTGAAGGAAAAACGTTCTTGTAATTTTGGTACAACATGCATAGTATTTCAGTCATGTATATTTAATAATGTGTTTCTGTAGCTTTGAATTTGTGCAGTATTTTACTGTATTCACTTTTCCATTATGGTGGAGCAAACTTATCATTGATTAATTGTGCTACAGGGCATAAACTTGATTTGAGCAACAAATTATTGATTTGAAACATTTTGGTGGATATGAAATATTTTGAATATTTATAATTCAAGAAGTTTTGCTCTGCTGCTATTGTAGCTTTTCTCTTTAATTTAGAAATTTACTCTGAATTTGTAACTATAGCAGTTTTTTGTAAACCTGCCCATACAATATGGAGTACCAGGGAGCATACAAATGGAGTTGTGACAATTAAAAGGAAGAAGGTATTACTCTGAGACACAAAGAAGGAAGAAAGGAATTCCTTGAACAGAATGAGGAAAAGGTTATTTTAACAAGCACCTTGAAAAGATACTTGCAGTTGAATCAGAACATTAAGAACAACTTTTATATTATCAACTAACTGAAGAATCACAGAATTGTAAAACGACTGAGGTTGAAAGGGAGCTCTGGAGGTTGTGTGGTCCAACCCTCCTGCTCCAGCCCAGCCACCCAGAGCGAGCTGCCAGAATCATGTTCAGCTGGCTTTTGAATAGCTCCAAGGGTAGAGATTCCACAACCTTTCTGGGCTGTCTGTGCCACTGCTCAGTCACATCTTCAGTGAAAAAATGTTTTCTGATGTTCGGAGGGAACCTCCTGTGCTTCAGTTTGTGCCACTGGCTGTGGTCCTGCCGCCGGGCACCACTGAAAGAGCCTGGGTCTGTCCTCTTTGCACCCTCCTTTCAAGTATTTATACACATTAATAACATCCTCCTGAGCTTTCTCTTTCCAGGCTAAACAGTGCCAGCTCTCTCAGCCTTTCCTCATTGGAGAGATGCTCCAGACCTCAATCCCTTCAGTGAGGCTTTGCTGGATTCTCTCCATTATGTCTGTCATTTGTCCTGGGCACCCAGAACTGGACACAACACTGCAGGTGTGGCCTCACCATGGCTGGCCAGAGGGGAAATATCACCTCCCTTGATGTACTGACAATGCTTTGTGTAAAGCAGCCTAAGATACCATCAGCAAGGGCATTTTGCTGGCACATGAACAACTTGGTATCTCACAGGACCCCTATGTTCTATTCTGCAAAACCAAAGACTTGGTCAAATAACAATAAAAAGTTTGATTAATGTTGCCTATATTTCACAGTCTTTTTTTTTTAAAGCAGATTGTGAAGGACTTGATATCATGTGTCTTTATGCAGATAGGACAGGATTTTAGGGGACTGTGTTCTAAATGATGTTGTGCACTTCGTAGCTTTAGCAGCATGATTATTGTCTAAAATTCTAACATAATTTTAAAATTAACGTTCCTCTCTGCCCTAAAATGAAAGCCAATATCCATTTCATATTTTTTCCCATCAGTTAAAGGAGAAATGATAACTAATTTTATATCTCTTCAGTTACTTTCAAAATTTATTTCTATCAGCAACTTCAGTATTACAAAGGACTCTATTGACATTTTACATTTCTTGTGTTACCAGACATAGAGACCCTAAAAATGGAATGTACATTTTATTCCTAAAAATTTCTACAAAAAGAGAAGAAGAAACAGACTTAGTAATGTGAAGAACAAAAATGTAAGAAAAGAAGTGTATTTGAATAATCATCCCAATCTGACACTGTTTCTTGTTCTTTTATTCTGAAAGAAGCTTAACCGGTTGTGCATCGTCTTTGGTTCTCCCGTTGTGCATCTTCCTCATTTCTTCACATTTCTATTTTTAGGTTTGCTCATTTCATACTTTCTTTAGCAACTTGGAAACTCATCTCTCAACCACATCTTCCTGCAGACCTCCCGCAATGTACTTCCTTTCAAGTCCCCAGAGCCCACAATACATTTTATCCCACAAGAAAACAAGAACAAAATGTTACTGGTCTGTGTTTTTACAGCCAATTTGCTATAATCACTTTCCTTTGTATTGCATAACAGAAAGTACAGTACAGCATCTTCAAGAACAGAGACACTTCGTCTCAACTATTTTTAACAGATTTCTGGTTTTGCTCTCTTTTCAACTTCTTTTCTGCAATTCCCCTGCTATCTTTCTCACACCACAATTTCTGGTTTGACAATAAACACTGAATTTTTGACCCTTGTGGTGAGCATCAATCGAGCCAATGAATTGTTGAGTCTGGATAGGCACGGTTTTTTACATTTGTTAGAGATTAAAAAATATAAAGAACCAGATATACAGCATGCAATATATGAAATACTGAAGTTACTGTAAGCTTGCATATTTTTTTTACTGAATGACATGCTAAAATTTTATTCTCTTTAGCTATATTCACACTTTTATAATTTTTAAATATTGGGTAAATTAAAAAATATGTACTCCCCTGCCATTTGAGTAACAATAATAAAAAAGAATAGATAGTTCTCAAGGGGAAAAGTTTCATAACTTAGAAAAGCATAAGTGAAAGTTTTTTGAGAGAAACAGGCCTCCAACATTGCCAGCTTTCTTGGAGAAATTTTTTTTTTCCTTCCTTTAAGGAAATTTTATCTCTTTCTCATGCTGAAAGTTCCCACTTTCAGCAGGATTACTGAGTTAATTTTTCCTCTCTCTCATCTTTGTTTCTTGTATAGTTTTAGTGATCAGTTGTCACCCATCACAAAATCAAATCTATGTTTTGCTTTTAAACCTCAATTGCTTTAGTCTTTGCAAGATTTTCATCAGTGTCAACTCTTTTTTTTTTTGTAATTTGTAAAGCTACACGGCAGCTAATGGATAAACAGAAAACCAACCCTGGAAATTTATCTTAGGAGGCAAACTTATGAAAATCTCTAATGGTTTTTGTGTGGGGTTTCTTTTGTTGGTTTTTTTTGATTTTTTTTTTTTTTGTGGTTTTTTGTTTGTTTGTTTGGGGTTTATTTTTCCTGGAAAGGCAAGTCATACAGCTACTCTCCTTTACAGCATTCTGATGAACTAAAGAAATGCTGACTTATAACACAGGATTTAGGAAAAGGCAGGGAGTTTTTCTTTATGAGGTTGCTAGGATCACGTTTTATAACTGGATGTAAATGTTGAATAATGCTTGAATTACATGAGCACATGCAAAAGGGAAACCAGAAACTGTCTCTATAAGGCTGAAAAATATAAATGATGGGCAACAACTATACTGTGCCTGGTTTTAAATTTTCTTAGACTTGATGACATTTGAAAAAAAATGAAGCTTTTTCTTATTACTCCAGTGTTTTTATGGTTTCTGTTTCTTCCTCACGACTAAAATATCAACCAACAATGGGTAAAACTGGAGATGCCGAGATTAAAAACGGATTTTCTTTGTCAGGACAAGTTGGTAGATGACTTATTCAACTCACTCAGAAGAACCCTGAACAACATGCAAATACCCACTGAAGACAGACTACTGCTTTGAGAGATAACAAATGAAAACCACAAAGAACCTTGTATGCCACAGCAAGTAGTGCTTACCATTATAAAACTAAAAGCAAATAAACAAATACAATAATTTAAAACTACAGATGGGATGCAGGGCTGTTTAAAAATAAATAATTTAACAAATACATTAGGCTCCTCTTCCTGACAGCCATATGTTAGTCCAGCCACAGGTACCATGAAGCATGATTACTGCCTTTAATTCTACTCAATTGTGAGTGACAGTTTTCCCGTATCCCATTTTGCAAGCCCCTTCCTGCTAATGCATGAAGATTGTTATAAACTTCCATTGGTAATGCAAATTTGGGACATGGGAAGAAAGGTCTTTGAAAGAGATTTGTTTTGTATGTTTGGTATACAAAGTGTTGAAAAAGTGAGCTTCTATAACAAAAAAATTATATTTGGTGATGGTAACACCAGAAGATGTTAGCAATGGATGGAAAATAGATACGATGGTCATTGGAATGATGTACATTTTACTTCAGTTACCTCCAAAGCAGTCATGTACATTGGGAAGTGATCCATTACCCCTTGTGTATGCTCCTCTGAAATGATAATTTTCAAGACAGTCTAGCCCAGCACACTGTAATTTTCTAAAGCTAGGCAGCCCATAATCCTGTCTTAGCTTGCTTTTCACTGATTTCCTTAGCTTTCTAGAAATATATTATGTATGCATCAACAATAGCTTTTCTATGTCAAGCACTGTTGGGTCTCAGTCTATTCTAGATTTTTTATTTGGAAAAAATCATGTCAACTTGCACTTGAAGCTGTTTACATGCAGCTCCAGTAAAGCCATATTTTCCCCTTCTGGAGGCAAAGAATACACTTTCAAAAAGTACTAATTACTCTAAGAGTGTAATTGAAAATATGATACTCTATATTTATACTCAAATACCATGTTTACAGTTTGACTTTTTTAAAATTTATATTTTTACAACTAAGTTCACCCTCCCTTTTACTTCTTCCCCCACATACATTCACCCAGAACTAGTAAGAAATGAATCAGCTTACTGAAATGCAAAATAAAGTTCTGCACACATTATATCCTATTCTTTTAGCTAGTGCTGAAAAGCTAAATGTCTTTAGAACATGTAGCTTTAAAATACAACCATCTAGAAGAGGTTTACTGCAAATGCTAGAGAAAGTGACGCTTAGATTTACTAGATACTAAACTTCTCATAGTTTTCACCTATATGCTTCACTTGTGCATTGCTGTGGTGTAGAAATTTATGAGCAAAGGCTGCTGTGGTTCCAGAATGGGCCTGGTGCAATGCTGTTGTATGTACACACTCCACTGAGCTGAGTCCTGCTTTTAGAGATTAAATGGAGCATGTAGGAAAAACAAAGGTTTTATGTTATTGCTCTTGGCACTTGATATAATAAGATGCAATATGGCAAGACTGCAGCATTGGAATGGGTTCATGAGTCAGAACTGACGTAAAAACAGCACAGATTGAGCAATATTGCAGTATGGTTATTCTTATATTATATATTGCAAATGCCATTCTTACAATCATCTCAAACTGGTATGCAATCAGTATGTTTTTAGGGTTAAAACCAGCACCAGCTCTAACACAAGTTTGTTACTGGTCTGCATCAACATTATCATAACTTAAACCTGATCCTTGCATAAACTAACTAAATTCTGACACAGTGCTTTCCCAAACAGAACATTCTTCAGTTCTTATATCTTATATGAAATAGAGTAGATATACTCTGTTGCATATAAGGTATATTCAGCCTTTTACAGGTATATAGGCACTAGATGCAAGGAACAACTGATTGATTGTTTATTTATTTACCCCCTAAACTGTTGAAAGAATAATGAAATGGGAAATTACATGGACTCCATACTAGATGGTCTCCTTGCCCTGGAACATCATGAATGAATCTGGACTAAGCGGTCTTTTCATAAAAAATGCTGTGGCCCAAGGTGAGAGTTTGGAGAAACCCCTGATATTCTTTTTGAGTTGTGGTCATAGAAGCTAAGCTGCTTGGAGAACCAGCCTTTCATATTAAAAACACTGTGTAAAAAAAGCTGTGCAATGGACAGTTGTGGACTCACCTCACAGGAATGCAGATATCCATACATTGAAAGATAATTTCAACTGGGATTCAAGTTAAATTTCAGCAAAAGTTGCCAGTCAGAAAAGCAGCCTCACGGTGAGAAAGACCAGTCCAGCCTGGATACTGACACTCCATAAGTTCATACAATGTGCTAATGAATGCTGACTCAGGTTTGTCCTATGCATTACAACACGGGCAACAGACTGAGAGGAGCTGACTGTAGACAAAGACATCCATAATTCTACTCCTGGCCCTGCCAGACCCCTGGAAAGCTGAGACAATTGCTTCAACTGCTGCCAAAATACTGAAGAGTGCTTGTTGGAGGTTATTCTTAACCAACAAGAACATGGTTCTCACCTCCCCATTACCCACAGTAATTTGCAAGACTGTTTCTCCCACTCAACGGCACCTTGCAGACGATCGTCTTTCCCTCTCACAGGAATATCTGTGATATTCTCACAGGAATATCACAGACAGAAATAGACTCTTGCATATTATAATAGCATATTTAAAAGCTGTTTATGCAGTGCATATATAAATGGAGCAAAGATTCCCACGCTCATACCAAAGTGTTATTTTTTCCCCATTTTTATATATATATATATATATATACATACACACTGTTTGAAACTGTATGGCCAATGTGTAAAGAAAATTAAAGCAATTCTGGATGCTGCAGAGTTGTTCACGCAAAATGCAAATTATTACAAAGGGACTTTGTGAAGCAGCAAGAAAACACAATTCTTGACTTCTGCACTCCCTGCATACATGCACAGTTGAATAGTAAAAGGTTTCAGTAATGTCAAAATTCACTATGGAATAAGCAAAATATTACACAATCTATAAAATTGCCACAGGTGGGATGGCCTTAAATTATCCTACAATCTCATGAATAGTAGCAAATAAAGGATAACTTTCATGTTTTGCTAATATACTTAGAGTTTATTTTTCCCATTGGCTTGCTAGATACAAACTCTTTCTCACCATAACAGATGCAAAGATTGAGGTGCACAGAGAATAATTTTCTGGAGATGGGAATGGAAAGGGAAATAAAATATACTAATGGATCCTATCTAGTCACAAAAAATTTTAAAAAGCCTAATTTTCTGTTCAAGGAAAGACATGAAAGACAAAAAGAATGGAAATAAATGACTGAAATGATGGTAGCAATCAGGAAAGAAAAATGTTCAGAAAGGGATTTCTAAAAAAGAAAAAAAGTGGCACTGGAAGACAGGTTTTTCAACCTTTTGTGAAGAAAGGTTAAGACTTAAGAGAACTTCTACCACCGATTTTATACAAAATACTTTCTCTGTCCTTCATAAAAACCAACAGTCTGCAATAATGGTAGTGAGTTAATGATCACATATGGATGGAAGTCAGTGAAGTGAGAAAAAGCATTAGAGTTCTCCTACCTTAAACTGACTCAACCAAGTCCACTGCTATACTATGCCATCATTATTAAAATTCAGATTCTGCATAAAATGAACAGTGGGCACAGTGAACACACGATTTATTAATACAGTTGTGTTTTGGTTTTGTTTTGTTTTGGGGTTTTTTTGTTTGTTTGTTTTTTGTTTTGGTTGGTTGGTTGTTTTTTGGGGTTTTTTTTGGGGTTTATTTGGGTTTTTAAAAATATTTTTTCCCCTGGGCTGCTGCTGCTGTTGCCCTAGATTCACAAATTTTAGTCACCAGTGTTCAGATTAGACCAAAGGAGCAGCTCTAACAAAAATAGCATGATCTATGGCCTTGTCTTAGGAAGTGGAATTAAGGTAAAAACATAAAAGTAATTTTAACCTTTCCATATATTTTCATTTTTACCGCTGAAGAAATACGAAAATAATAAATTCTTAATGTGATTGAGATTTCACTTTTGCATTAGTTTATGTAGAGATATGTATAGATAAGACCTTTTTTTTTTCCTGGAAAATATGTGTTTTTGGGTTACTGACCATGTACAGGAATTAATACAGTTAATGTCAGCATTTTTTAAATAAAAGAAGATGCACCAAAACCCTCCACAACTCATGCAACCATGGCTGTCACCTGAAAACAGGAGATACTTTGACTCCAAAAAGTCTACCAATATTTTCTCCAGAAGGATGTGCAAATTCATGGGGTTTATGCATAACCATATAAAACAATATAAAAAAATGAATAATTAATTGTCTCTAAGAAAGAGTTTGAATTTATTTCACTGTCTGCCTCTAATAGTTTTATATTTGTACATATGTTTTCTGCCAATATCCCAGAAAGAGACTGCATTAAGAAACCCATTCTGAAAATATTTGTAGAACATCTCATGAAGGAAAAAATGACCCACAAAGTCCACTCCTCATATGGGTGACGGAAAAAAGTGAAATGTCCCTGAAAGTTAGCAAAGAAAGATTTTTTCATACAGCAAGAGGGTGTTTTTGAAATTACAGAACTGTTTAAATAAAAATTCTTTGTGATGCTACTGGCTTTTCCTAGTTCTTAAAAAGCTAGAAATAAGAGCTAAAGGCTTGATCCCAGCACAACAAGGTGTGGTTCATAACCAGGTAAATGGGATGTTAGACACATTCTCAGCCAATTGCTGTAAAGTTACTAATGTTGCAGCAGCCTGACACATGAAAAAGGAAAGAATAAAAGAAAATCATAGTCTGGCAATATGAATGGGCAAGTTCATTTCTTCCTGCATTGTTGGTACTGAAAATCACTATCACCTACAGAGTACAGAAAGATTTTAAACAGATGTTCCGATTGACACAGAAGAAAGAAACAAACAAACTTTTCTAAAATATTTTAAAAAATGAAAAAGATTAAACAAGAAAGAAACATTTACTTATTAAAAATGCTCTTAAAAATGTCATTTCATTGCACTGGACAATTTGGAAAAATTAGGTATCTCTTCCCCCCAGATGTTGTTGTATATTATTAAACATAATTGCATTCTCCATTTGACATTATAATGTCAGATACCATTGAGCATGAGATTAATCAAGTACTAATCTGATAGAAAAATCAGAGAACAATTCAAGATTTTATATCTTGTGCACCCCAAGTCTTCTGAATTCATCCTATCCCCACAAAAATCACTTGCTTTCTTCAAGGTTTTTAGGGACTTTTTTTTTCTTTCCATTTGTTTACTATTAGATTCCTTGGAACCTCTTGTTCAGAATTTTGAGAGACCTGATCTCACACATCCAATTTCTGTGTAGGGGTTATTCCCATCCATATTATGAATGGATAAAATTATATAAATTTTGACTTCTATTTGTAATATATTTAAAGTTCTATGACAATTACACTGTGCTATTATCTTTATCTTTACTACTAACACCCATACAAGTCCTGACAGTGTGTATCAGAGTGACCATGCACTGCTAAACAATTATATTACAGCCATGCTGGGAATGGTTTGAGA
Organism: Dicaeum eximium; assembly: GCA_013396995.1. Lineage (NCBI taxonomy): Eukaryota > Metazoa > Chordata > Aves > Passeriformes > Dicaeidae > Dicaeum > Dicaeum eximium. Next base: position 167,596 of record VWZP01005834.1, read on the forward strand.
TTAAGGCTTTCAAATTTCCCAGCACAGGGTAACCCATTAATACACAGAAATTACAGTTTCCTTTACTGCCTTGTTTGCTATATAGATAGTATCAGATACTGTACTCCAGGTCGTTTTTTTTCTATTTTTTATTCCCCCAAAGAAAGAAAGGAGACAGATCAAGAAAGCAGAAGCAGGAATAGAGGAAAACAACGTTCATGGGTTTTGAGAGTGACAGAATATCATTTAAAACACATAAGACAGAATGAAAGGGAGATGGAAGGAGGCTTTAAGGGATGAACTACGGATGTCCCTTGACACCCAGCTGGTTTCACTGCAGTGCTGGGGATCTGTGGCATGCATTGGCTCCAGGTCTGCCAAGTCCTTCCTGCCATCCTGTCATGTTTAGCGAGATCACTCATGTGTGCAAGGTCTAGCAGAAACAGATCAGGGCAGGAAAAGGTGATACAGAAGAAATGTGTCATGAAGTAACGCATCCTAGCAGCACCAGTCTTGACTTAACTCATATTTTCACTTTCTCCAGTACATGAGTTAAAACAATATTTATCTTTCTCTTCACTGCACCTTATGTGTTTTCCACAGCTCTCCACTCAACACTTGAATACAGAAGATGCAGCTCTAAGCCTGTATTATGACACTTGTAGTAGCTGTTCATAAAAGAATAAACTGCTTTTCTTTTTTTTCAGCCTCATTTTTATTCACTTCGTAAATATCAAACATGAAAATAAGAATTTGTATGAAAAAAGATGGACATAAAGATGTGTTGAATAGGAGCTGTCAGTCCAGCTCAGCATCTCCTTGGTGAGCCATGTGTTACGGTAATTCTTGTAAAGAATAGCAGTAAAACCATAAGAAATGCAGTCATAGTTTTCAAATATTTTATTTTGAAAATTTACTGCTACATATGTCAGTTTTCATTTAGCAAAGCTGCTTAAACATTGTAGCAATCTATAAATATTGATATTTAATTATTTTACTGAATCATAGAAAATATAGAGGTATTTTCAGGTGAGGCTTTCCCTGTGAGAGATGTAGCAGAGCTAACAGCATGTTTATAGCTTTGCATTTTTCCTTTCAAGAGAAAGAAAACATAGCCCTAAATTTAAAGCAGCATTACAGATTTGAGAGTCTGCAATCCAGGAAATCCATAGAAGTCCTATTTCCTGGACTAGGGACTGAAACAGAGGGAAAAAAAAAAGATGAAATCTGAAAATCATGGTTTTTCATTTCGTGTTTCAGATCGTGTCATTCAGTTACTCCTTTTTTCATTTGCAAAAATTTTTCACTGAACTTCCATGGCAATTACGAAAGAGAGATGTTCTTAAAAGCTATTTAGTTTGTACTAAAATAAATATATTTGGTTTTTACAACAGAAGTGGTTTTTTTAAACCAACTTACTGATGTTGGCCTATTAAGAAGGAAATATAGTCCAGCATTTATCATTTACAAGACTTATGTTTGTGCATTTTACATCCTAACAAATTGCTTGCTTGCTTACAATTTAAATTTGACCTCTTTCAGAAACCTGTTCACTTTTTTCTTCATAGAAGAGTTTGGACAATATCACCATGCACAAACTTTTCTCTGCTTAGCAGACTGAGCAAAGCTGAATTCTCAATTAATTTTCTGAAGTTTATGTGTCTAATGGTTTCACAACATTGTATTCTCTCTGAAGAAAATAAAGTTGACTAGACAGCATTTTGGTGCATCAGAAGACTGAAATCATTGCAATCAGGAAGAAATATGACTGCGACACAGCAGGCACAGAAAAATTATATTTCATTTCATTTACTCTGTCACACATGACTACAAAATGAAAATTCACAATTCTAAAAAAAAGGAAAAAAGAAAAAGGAAGACGTGTATACGAAAAAAATTCTAAAGGTTTCAGGTTTGCATATAAACCACTTTTTGTTATAGGAAAAATAGTCTAACTGAGCATTTCTGACCAGGTTTGTTAGTATAAACCAACATTTTTAAAGCTTACATCAAGACGCTGTTTAAGTTTTTCATTAACTGCAGCCGAGGGGAAAAAAGCTTTGAAAGACCATGTCCCAAACCTAGACCCAATATACATGAAAAATTATTTTAAAAATAGAAAAAGAGAATGATTCTCAAAGCTGATGCAGTACATACCCTGAATATTTTACAACAGCTGTATAACAAGCTTAAAAATAATTGCTATGATTAACTAGAGAGATTTCTTTGCACATACAAATAAAAAAAATCCCTTTTAATGCCAACAATGCTCCTTATTTGATTCTGAAACTAATTTCCACTAAATTATCAGAATATTCATTTAAAAAATGGGGACATAACGTTTCATTTGTATGTAGCACATGCGGGTACAGTTATATGTTGTTGTGTACACTTTTTTCAGAGAAATAAATAATATTCATAAAAATGTACCACTGTTCATACACTTACCCACAGACACACAGATGGAAAGATACACACAAGTCACTAGTGAACAGGGTACCATGAGTACTTATAAATAAAGATGTAGGCATGCACATATAACTGCACACTCCCAGAGAGGGTATTTAGACTATTCTTCTCAGGGGATCTCAGCTGGTTTTGGGCATATGGGACATTAAATTCCTGCTCAGAGTAGAAAGTATGCATCTCAAAGATATATGTTACATCACCCATATCTGCACAAGTTGCATCTTGACATTAAATACAATTGTGTTGAACAACAAATGTCTTAACAATAGGTTAATCAAATGCCAAATAAATGGTAAGCATTCTAGAAAAATCACAATAAAAATCACCAATCTCTCCACAATTAAAAAAAATAGTTAAAATAATTAAAGATAGAAGTATTTTATATATTTCCATTAGAGGTATCAAATGAAACTCCAAATCAAATCTAATTTAAACATACATTTATTGTGCAATAATTCATTCACAAAAGTTAGTCTTGATGCCTAATTGTGCTCACACATAACATAGCGTTAAAACAAAAAAACTGTCCAAAATTGAATCATATTAGCTGTGATGAAAGAGTGATTAAACTGTTTATACTTTACTAATTAAACTTTTCTTTCTTTCTCTTTCTCTCTTTCTTTCTTTCTTTCATTTTTCTTTCTTTCTTTCTTTCTCTTTCTTTCTTCCTTTCTTCCTTCCTTTCTTTCTTTCTTTCTTTCTTTCTTTCTTTCTTNTGTTTTATTTGGGTTAATGTCTCAGACTTCTTTCTAACTTGCATAACATTTTGTTTTATGGATTAAAACCAGGATCCCATTGGCTGGCACAGTCCCAGTGCTTATATAAAAGGGATCAAGGAACTGCTTTTTCCTGAATATAAGAGAAGCATCAGTGTCAAAAATACCTGCTTTCTTTTCCTGACTGTTCTCCAGATGACTTTGCAATACTGAATTATTTACATCTTGACAAAGGCTGTGATATAATTCCAGAAGTTTTACAAGAGGATGTCTCCAAAATTTTCCACCTCAGTCAACAAGACATATGATATTCCCTGAGCATAACAGCTTTACTGCCAAAAAATAAAATATGTTTCTGCTTACTGCCAACCCACCTGACTTTACCTAAGTAAATTCCTTGCCAAATCCATCAGCCTTTCCACCCTCAACCCTAAATCCATTCATTCTTGCTCAGTTTAATATGCATTCTCTTACCTACCAATTCATGAAACATCATTTGATAGACCTAAAATACACTAAAGTGGTATGACTTGGGAGTGGGGCAGGCACATTAATTATATGAATGTTGATCTTCTCATTTGAAATACGCACTATAAATTCAGAGAATAAGATCTCATTTGGTCTCAATGAATTTCTCCTGACTGCCAATGATTTGTGCAGAAGAAACACATTTGTATACAAGTGCCAATACATTGGAAGTAGGAAAGGTCCCCCACGGAACGCAGGAAAACACAGCTGGCAGCTACCGAAAAGCCACATTGAATAATTCCATCTACAAAATTCAAAAGACCAGGTCTCCTCAAAAAGCACACCCTAAAACTTCCAAACTAAAAAGTCACCTCTATGCTTGTCTGGTATATTCTAAGAACCTACAATGAAGGCAGCTTTGTTTTGATTATTAATGAAGACAAAGTAAACAATAAGTATTTCACTACAAATTCTTGGCATATTCTGAGATTAACATTTCTAAACAGGCAGGACAAATTTAAAACCCCCTTTATTTTTCTTTTCATGTCTTTTTAGCTTAAAATCATGGAAATACTCAGAAGACTGATACTACTGCGTAGGAAGCGAGAGCAGCTAAGCACAAATGGTGGGAAAATAAACTTAAGAGAATAAGATCCTAGTACAGCCAGCTATTGCTATTTAAAAATCTGGTTACAGAACCAACTTGATTACTTAGTCTGTCTTGCAACCTTACCTCCAAACTGTAGGGAAGGAAATCCTACATGCTAGGAGGGCAGGGAGAGAGCAAAATGACAACACAAGCAAAAAAAAACAAACAACAAAACCAAAACAAAAACCAAAAGAAAACAAAGGACAACAAGAACTCTGAAACTCAAAATGTGTAGAAAAGAGGGAGAGTTTTATAAAGGCCAAACCTAGATCCATCCCACCCCACCTACAGGTAAGCACGTAGCGTTCCCGTACAGCTGACCAAAGGTGGTAGGCGCCTTCAAAGCCAGCGACATAACTGTGGCACGTGTGACGCTGTGAACCCCCACCCTCAAGAATGTCACCTCTTTGCAGAGACTGCACCTAGAAGTTCAGGGCACCTGCTCTGCCCACAAAGTAGATGACACCAATAATTTCTCCTCAGAAGTAACTCTTTGCGGTTGGATTGTTCCGCCTGTTCTAAGAGTTTGACAAGAAACAAAGAGCAAAACAAATTTTAAAAGTCTGAGATTTTATTTCAGGAAATTTCAAAACAGTCTGAATTTATTAATGGCTGAAAAATCATAGATCTCCTTTTGGCTAGCATGGAAAATGCATAATGACAGCTTAAAATTTACCCTTAGTGGAGTGAAGCCATCTGCCCTATCTCTAAGCCACTGAAGCAATTGTTAGAGGGCTTTGTCAAATTCAGGCATCCTTTTTTTTCTAGAAGGTAACACTGAAGTACAATTAATCCTTATGATGCTAATTTGTCAGAGAGAATGTTTTATATAATTTTTTAGCTCTAGTAATACAGACAGATAGGTACTTAGATTATGAGTTGAAATTTATCTGGACGTATATGCACATTCCCAGTCCATACGCATTTTGTATGACCCATTATTCATAATGCTCCCACATACTATACAGGTAATTATAAATTCATTTTCCTTTCATGTACTCTGTGGATGTGAACACTTTGACTGATGTTCTCAACATTATATTAATCTCTTTGTCAGAGTAATGACAGATGAATTGACCTATTTTAACAATATGATTATTAATTTTTTGCCAGAATTCATTTTTACTGCTTTTCCAAGCTCCCTTGGTATCATGTGTTTTCCTCATTTCTTAATGTTCCAGTATTTCATTTCCTGCACAAAATAGTTATAAGTGGATTAGAAAGCAAGCATTAAAAATACAGCATATACTGCAGATGATGAAATGTTAGCAAAAATAGGACTGATGCTCCTAGGTGCATTTTTACACTTTGTAATGATATTTGTTCTTTTACAGAGGTACCTGAACAAAACACTTAAAGAAAAACTATGGAAGTCCTTGAGAAATTTCGTTGCTTGGAAAAAGTTGCACTTTTCATTAAAATTTTTTCATTAAGTCTGAGGGAAAATAATATACAAATAGATAATTTTCCAGGAAAGGTGATTTTTATCTTTCCTCAACATACATTTTGTTGTAACCCAGAAATTACCACAATGAATCTCTGATCCTATCTTCCAGTCTTGGCCAAGGTCATGTATGAGTTGTTCAGATACTCACATTTTAAAAATACAACATAAGTATGGAATAATCTGTCATTAATATAAAGGAATAATATATCATTAATAATACATAATTAATCTACATTACATTCCCTTGGACAACTAATCAAAGGAGGATTGAGGCAGAAATATAGTAGTGTTTTTAAAATATATGACAAAATAACTTATAATACGTAAGCTTGTCCAAATCTATTTAAAAACTGTTATTGTGCATGTTCACATACTTTTGTCTAAACAATTTGCAATTTATTTTCAAGGCAATGTCATGCATTTTATTAAATTTGAAAAAACACAATATGATCTTAAAGGCTATACTTAACAATATATTTCTGATCTGAGAAACATGTTAAGTTTTGTTAAAGTTAAAAGTCATGCCCCATAGAGCCTGAAAAGAGCAACATGAAAAATGATCTCTTGTATATGTATATTATGGTTATGCATAATTTTTTCTCCAGTACAGACTCTGCTATATGCAATGCTCATTAAATGAGTATCCAGTACTTTCTTTTTTGGAAGCTGCTTAATATAGGGACTTATTTATTGCATATTTTCCTACCTAATTTGAAGGCACAATTAATCTTTCCTAGCAGGATTTTAGAGTGATTATCTGTACAACACAGCATTTAAAAAGACTGGCTCCTTTTCCTCTGCATCTATTCAATGAGGTTAGATTTTAGTGAAGATCTATCTTTACAAAAGAGATGTATTGAAGTAAAAGACTTCTTTCAACACTGGGTAACAAACTCAAGGTACCTAAAACCCAATTTCTCAAAACACTTTAGCCTTTAGAGATGTGTTCAATGCTGCTTTGTCTGAACAAAGTATTACTGAAGTCACAGGGTGGATTATGCACATGTATTTTAGATTATTAGTCCAGTCTTCTGGGAGGTATCAGCTAGTCGGAGTCCAAAAACTGCCACTGAGCATATGCAAACTGGAATTTTTGCCATTTGGTCAAATCTGGATGAAATTTTACAAAGGTAGCAAAATATTCTTTAGCACAGACACTTCTCTACCTACCATAATGTTTATAGGATCAGCATATTTATGATCTTAGCCTTTCTTTTTTTAATTAAGTGTACTGAACTGATATAAATTCAGTCAATCTGAATAAATTACTAGTCTGCAGTATTTCAGATTGCTCAGTCAACAACTGACATTTGGCTCTGAAAGTCACCTTCAGTCAATCCTGCTGGTATCTTTGTATTTTTCTAAGGTAATTCTATACTAACACAAGAATAGTAGCACTATTTAGAAGCAAACTAGATTTGCCCACGTCATTCTCACTCCTCTCCTTGTCTATTTTTCTGAAGTGAAACTGCCTGTTTTGTGTTCTCAGAGTACTTGGTGATTCAGTTGTCAATGTAGGGTAGAGCACAATAAGTTTCATTAAGTTATTTAATATTTCTTTACATGTTACAGTCACTGTGGCTAGCATCCATACCACTGAACACCAAATTGTGGAAGAATCTCTCTGCAAGAATTAATTATTATTTAAGCAGACTGGGTCAAGAGGAAAAAAAGAAAACAAAAAATTATGTCAAAAGCATTGATACTGTGAAATTTTATTAAATGATGCAATGAACATGAGCAGTTCAGTCTATGCAGAGCATTATAGATCTTAATTTCCAAATAAAATAGAGAATATGAAAAAATAAATCTAAATTAATAAATATATAGATTCTCATCTTTATAAACTGAAGTGAGAAACTATAAAATTTTCTCCAAAACTGTTTAGAACAATTAACTCCTAACTTCTGGAACTACTTAATTGGTTCAAGCATAATTAAAATTACAGCTAGAAATCAAGACATACACTTGTATAATGAGTGAATTGAAGCAATAGAATTATTTGATGGGAAGCTTTTTGTAGGTAGTGGCAGGATTTAGCTCCTTTTTGGCTGCATGTAGTGACAGGCTGCTTCGAGAAGTATCTTTTATGTTGCCTTTTCAAGGAACACATCTTTCTGGAAGAATACTATAAAATAAATACATAAAATCAATCACAAAGTGGTTTGGGTTGGTAGGGACCTTGAAGATCATCTAGTTCTAACCTCCTCACATGGGCAGGTATACCTTACATTAGACCAAGTTCTCAGAGTTTCATTCAAGATGGCCTTAAAGACTTCCAGTATTGGTGAGTCTACAACTTCTCTGGGCAACCTGTTCCAACCTGTGTCGCACCACCCCTGTAGTGAAGAATTTGTTCCTAATATGCTATCCAAACCTACTCTCTTCCAGTTTGAAACCATCCCCACTTGTCCTCTCAGTATACTGTCTTGTAAAAAATCCCTCTGTCTTTCTTGTAGGCTGTCTTCAGGTACTACAAGATCGCAATTATGTCACCCCAGTGCCTTCTCTTTTCCAGGATTGGTAGACCCAGATCTCTCGGCCTTTCCTTACAGGTGTTTCATCCCTTTAATCAACTTGGTGACACTGCTCTGGACTCACTCCAGCAGCTCAATGTCCATCCTGTGCTGAGGATCTGGGATCCTCAGAGCTGGATGAAGTACTACATGGGGGGTGTCATGAGAGAGAAGCAGAAGGCCAGAATCACTTTTCTTGAACTGCTGGTTTTGCTTCCTTGGATGTAGCCCAGGACACAGTTCACCTTGCAAAGTGCAAGCTCACATTGCCAGCTCATGCCCAGCCTCACAGCCACCATCACCCCCAAGCCCTTCTCCATGTGCTCTTGATCTGTTCATCCCCCAGCCTGTTGATACTGGGGATTGACCCAACCCAGGTGCAGCACCTTGTACTTGGCCTTATTACATTGGAATCTCACAAGATTCCCATGGGCCCACCTCTCAAGATTTTTGAGGTCCCTCTAGATGGCATCCTGTCCTTCAGATGTGGCAACCACACCACTCAGCTTGGTATTATCTGCAAATGTACTGAGGATGCACTTGACCCCTTTGTTTATTTTATTAATGAAGATATGAAATAACAGCGTTACCAATACGGACCCCTGAAGAATGCCACTTGTCACTGATGTCCATCAGGACTCTGAACTGTTGACCACTACCCTCTGGACACAACCATCCAACCACTTTCTTATCCAACCAGTCCACCCATCAAATCCATTTCTCTCCAGTTTAGAGAAGGATGTTGTGGGAGGCCTGTTCCTGGTAAATGATGCTCTTCTGCAGTGAACAAATGAAACGCATGTGGGTTATGAGTTAAGTAGTTTGAAGACCAAATTATCCTCCAACAAATAGAAACATAACTCTGTGAGATTACACGCAGACCCATATTGGTCACACTGAACTAGGACTCACTTTAAAACAGCAAAGCCAAGAAAACATACGTGATTTTGGAAACTAATTAGTTATCAACATGCAGCATAGTCAACAACATGAAAAATTCTGTGGTCAAAATCCACAGCAGTAGTAATGTGAGGAAAATTAAACTACTTCAAGTGAAGTTCTACCAAAGGATACAGCCAAGTAGGGGAAACAGGTAACAGGTTAACATTCTGATTCCTCCAGTTTACTTCAGCTTCCAAATCACCAGTGTTGCAGTAGCCTTCAATCCAATGAGGAGCTGAATATAGGGATCCCTATTTCTATTATTTTAGTTAATGATAGGTAACCAAACTTTGGTGGGTTTAGGTAATTCCATCCCATCAGACCACTCACATAAGAAAATATCAAGGGCCTACACAGAGACAATAACACCCTGTAAAGATAAGAAATACTTTTGACTTAGTCCTGTATAGCTACTTCACTAAATGAAGTTAGTTCATTTGACATCTCAGAACAACCACATCAGTTTCACTTTAATCAAGTATTGCATTCATACAGAGGCAAACATGTGTCACCTTCCTATGATGTCTCATGGCAAACTGCACACACTTCAAACAATGTATATCAACAAATAGATGGCTTCGTTTCACAGTGTACATTACAGGAAAAATCTTCACTGACAGCCTATTTGTCAGTGCGTCGGATGCAGCACTGTAACACCAGACCATCTGGAGATTCCAGTGAAAAAAACACTTAGGGTGAAATTCCTCCTTCATCTACTGCTCACTGAAAGAAGACAGAATAATGGGTCTTCTCTGCAGTTTGTCATAACATCAGAAACCAGGAATTGACTGTGATGCTTTTATTTGTATTGGTCTGAAAAATGATTGGATATGCTGTAGCGATAAAAGCAGAGGATCAAAATTAAGATTGAGTCATGACAAAACACTGCTAAAATTTACTCCTCCATTTTCACAAGGGGAGGAAACTGTATTCCATATACATGCATTTTCAGTCTTCAAATGTCACAGCACAAAACCCAGCACACTACTCAGATTCAAACAGCAATTTCTTCAGGAAACCATGCACACTATTGAATTATTTTGACTCATTTGTACCTAAGGACTCACAGTCACTAATGACTTATGAACTCCCAATGGAAAAGGAAAGGAAGGAAAACAAAGGAAAAACTAATTAATATATTTATTGGTGTAACTGTCAGGTGGAGTTTTAACAGGAATGTTGCCTTGAAGTGAAACATATTTTTTACAGTTAGTGTGAATTCTCTTATATATGACTTTACACCGTTTTTTCCAATATACACAAAGAGAAAGAAAAGAATCTTCACAGGTTTTATGATGATTTCTACTTACTGTAAAATAACATTTAGTGTTACTGTTGGAGGAAAAGTTAATTGGATTATAGATTATACCTCAGTAAATACTACAAATGAAATGCCAGAAAGAATGAAAAATATTCAGACATAGCTTGATTACAGATAGAAATGTCTTCAGGCGTGAAAAATCTGGTTTGGTCAATATATTTGTGAAGTAAACAATCCCACAGTAGCCATGCCATACTTAGTTTAGCAACTGAACACTCATCCGTTAATTTTTGCTCATGTTTGCTGTAACATACATTGTAGTTGAGGAATACCAGTTGTTATGCTTTAGTCTGATTTGCTGCTGACTAACAGCAGAAGAAGCCAAACTTAGAGCTTTTCAAGAACAGATGGTGCTTCTATCCTCTTCTTACTGGTCAGAAATTCAGAGAAAATAAGGATGAAGACGGATGTAGATGGAAAAGAGAAGCAACCAAAAGAAGAAAAAAAAGTTTGGCAGATCCCATAAGCAGCTATAGAAAAAAATTATACCCATTTTCCACTGTGGGTGTACGAGTTTGAGGATTCACAGATGGCTTGGAATTCAGCTCCTTATCAGAGCTGAATGTGTTTCTAAGACAGTCTGAAAAGGGGGTACCAAGTGATTGCTGAATGTTTCTTTTCCCACTTTTACTACTTGATAGTGTCTCTTCTTTACCTTCTTTTTCAAAATTAACACTTCATGAAGTAAGAATGGAAGTTTATTGAGGTACCAGGAAAAAATGGACACTGAGAGTATTTGCCCAGATCAGACAACTAAAAGTTGTTTCCACTGTGGTTTTCCTAAAGCCTAAGGGGACTTGAGGAGTTCTCATATCCTCCTACCTACTCCTTATAAATAAAACCATGACTCACTTTTAAAAAATTGGTATCAAGTGAGTCATTTTTTTTTGCACAAGCAGCTTGAGACACCTTAAGATGGTGGTCTCCATTCCTCTACCAAGAGGGCAGGAATGCTTCAACATTCTTGGAAATACAACCAAATGTAAAGGAAGGCGCTCTGCTTACATAGAGATAAAGAAAACCTTCTCAACTGTGCTGAATAAGCATTCAGTCAGTACTTAGGTGCTAGAGTAATTAGGTGCTAGGACACAGTGCCAGAAACATATTTGCTGCTGTTGAGAAGATATTGTCCATATTTATTCTAAACCACAAGAATGTCAGTTTGGATCCAGATATTTCCATATATTGACTTATTCAAAGTCCACCAGCCTCTCAGACATCTTTTATTCCTGTCGATGCTCTATTTGCCATCCAATTTCACCAGGCTCTGTCTGCTAGGACTTGCACTAATCTCTTCTTTTAAATTTAAAAAAAATCAAGCATCTCACCCTCCTAGCATGTGTTCTACTGATTAATGTTATGAAAGAAGTAAGAATTTGTAGAAAGAAGTAAGAATTTGTTTTGATCTCTGCCAGACTCAGCAATGGACCTCTCATGCAATGACTTTCATTGACTGCATGATTTTCATTCTCTGTGGTGACCCTCCTGAAATTTCATCAATACAGTTCAGCTTGTCGAACTGTCAGTGAAAAGAAACTTCAACAGCCTTGCTGAGCCTCTGTTTGCTCCTGCCACAGAGTTCATGGGGGCTCCCAAGAACGGAAAAACCAAAGGTTCACACGTGCCCCGCTTTACAACAGAAAAATCCAAGTATGTCCCATCAGATGCAGGCATTTAGTTTTTCTGTAAAGAAAGTAGTTTAACTCTGTTTCTTAATACAGAATAAAGGCAATTGCATTTAAACTTACTGTCTTTTGAAAACGGATAGGGGTTTCATAACAAGAGAAAGGCAAGACTGCTATGAAGAGTCTTTAAATATTTAAAGTGCTTCCAAAGCTAAGATAGCTGCAAGGAAGATTTCTCTGTGCTCTGTTAAGTAGTTAAGTAGAACTCTCCTGGGGTACATACTAAAATACCTCCTTTCTTACAGGGCTGGTGCAGTCATGTTAGGGGTGTGTAAATGTTTTGATGTGCCAGACATTGAAAAAAGAATTATTAATTGAAATCTTAATAATATTTCTAGGTCACACTACCAATAAATAAATAATGCCTAATAGTTTCATAAATAAACATCTAAATCCATGAAAAGCATAAAATGGCATGAAATTAATGTCTAGAATGCAGAAATAGTAGACAGATTCTGTCTACACATGTTGGTGTTTGAATTACAGGGAAATGTTATTTCCACAAACCTTTACTTCACGAAAATCACTCTGGGCATGAAACAAGACAGGAACATTTATTCTCCTTCATTGTTCTTAATGAACTGCTGAAAAACAAATTTAGCAGAGGGGAGAGTTAAACTGAGGTTTTCATTTTCTGGAATGAAACTATTATGCTAACTGCTATTCCCTCTCTATATATGCTATCACATATTTCAAAACTCTTAATAATTTCATGCAACAATGAAACAGTAATTTACCTACTGCATCTCTCAGCAAAATGCTGGGTTTGAATCTTCATTCCCTTCACTTGCAATACAGTCTCATAAAGGCCATATTTCTAAACTGATCTAGAGAACTACAGGTTTTTTGTGATGGCAAAAGAATTTTGCCATCTGCATACATGATTTAAAGACAATCTTCTCTGAAAAACACAAAAAAAAAATGCAGAACATAATTCTAAAATCTCAAAACATCAAAGTCTGCTTTCCACTATTCATTGGAAATATCTCTCTGGACTTATCACACCTGTGAATACCTAGAAGGTAGTAAAACACCTCAGTCATAAATAATAGCAGTGAGCATATAATGCACAAAACATGGCACATATGTTAAATACTAATTCAATCAGTATTACATAAAAGTTCTTTGAAAACTGAATTACCTTCCATCTCACAGTTGAAGATAACATCCTGTCATGTCTAATCACTGGGAAAAAAACCACAGATGCCACAGGCCAGTCCATATTTAGTTAATTATGCTTAACTCTATAATAAGAATCGTCAAATAGTAAACTTCTTTTACAAAAACAAATTCTGATATTTCAAGGAAAACCCTTGAACTTTATGAATCTTCAGAAAGGTTGAGAATGTTAATTAGTAGGCCAGGGGATAGCCTTTATCTTTTAATGTATTTACCAATGTTTTGGGGTTTTACTCCCAATCCTCTGAAATTACATCTCAAAAGACAGAATACATTTGTAGAGAAGCTGCTTAAAAACTCGAACATTTGAAAATCCCCAGAAGATGCATGAAATGAAAGAGCCATAAAAGTAATGGTTCAAGTTATTGCTGCTACTGCTTCTTATTTGCTAACATTTATTGCAACACAAAATGCTAGAACAGCAAACTACAATTTTCCTCTTCACATTAAAGATATTGTTGCAAGTAGAAGGACTGAGGGTGGGACTTATTTCAGGTTTACAAAAGATATCTGTAACAGAGTATACAAAAGATATCTGTAACAGAGTATGGAGGGTAACCTATTGCAGTTAGTGAAACATAGCAAACAATTCAATACCTAACCAGCATGTGTCTTCTTCAGATAGGCTGACTTACTTTCTAGACTTCACTGACCTCATGGGGAGCTTAAACTCCTTTCAGCCAGCATATTCTAGCACTGCATCTCACACTTGGTGCATTTGACTGAAAACCAAAACAAAGCCAATTGATACTAAACCACAGTCAGCACTAGAAACAACCATTATGGTCCATCCATTCTTCTATCTATCTATCATCTATCTATCTATCTATCTATCATCTATCTATCTATCTATCTATCTATCTATCCAATCATTATGATTATGATTATGCTTTATTATGGAATGACTACTAAACCTGCTAATTATACAATCAATATCTCACAAAGTACAAAGTAATTTAAAACATTAAGCATATATTAGAAATAGAATAACAAACACTTTGAGGCTTTGTCACTCATACTGAAAGATCTAATCCTCAGGAAATGCTTTTTACCCATCACTTAAATTTTCCCTTGTACAGGACAATTGAGTTTAATCTAGTAGCTTTGCAGACATCCAGCGGCTCAGAGCACATATTGTCATGAAACCTTTCCCAAATGACTCCTCTCAGGATTCCATTCATCTTCATAAAATTCATGGCAAGTCCTAGCAGCTCAGCAGGAGTCAAATGGGAGATGTCAGGACAACAGCCGGACACTCCCACGTTGGCACACCTGCCTGTGACCTGTCGCGGCCGGACGTGAAGATCCCCCGCGGGCGTTTTGCAGAGTCTTGGGAGCAGCTTTATCCAAATTAATGCAGCTGATGCAGAGAGGCAAACACAATTTGTTGGAGGGTATCTGTGTTGAGTAAACATACAAAGAAAAGCATCCCAGAATTCTAAATCAGGGCAACTAATGGCTTTTCAGTCAAGAATTTTTTCCAGCACAAACTTGGAATCAGTTTTGATGGTATCTGGATACCATCAAAGTAAGAAGATTCTCTTAAAAGCAGTACTTTTACTGGCAAAGCTAGTATAACAGTGAAATGCTCACCAATATTAGGTAGGAGTTACTTCCTCACTACTGACCATTCAATTCTGTATTAATTCATAAACTGTGAGTTACAAAGAGTTATGCTAAGTATACTTTGCCAACAAAGAAAATAAACCTTAAGAAAAATACTTTTTTTTTTATACACACACCAATGGGATGTTCAGGAAAGTTAACACTATTTTTATTTTTTATGGGCACACAAAAACCTTCCTATTTTAAAAATAATTCAGATGTTCCAAAACTATAATACTATAAGGGTAAATAAGCTTTTTTTTTTCTCCTTAGCTCCTGCTTTCAGCCTCCAAAATACTTTTTTAAAAACCTGTAATCTCAATTCAGATGTGTCTTTTATATGTGCTAAAGAAAATCCTCTTGAGCACACCACATTTTGCCCAATGTAGAGCAGGCCTGTGAAGAAAATGTGTGTGGGGGGTAAATGTACTTTTAATTTAGGTTGGCTATAAAATTCATAGGAAAAATTTCAGCTGCTACCTGAACAATTTACATTCTCTTTTTTTTTTAATGGGTTTTGCAGGTACATATATTTCTTTTGCAAGCTTTTGTTTTCCAGCTTCTACAGGTTGTGAGGCTTGCTTTTTGTTGTGTTCTCACCAACAATTTGGCTCCTTTCACTAAAGCCAAGTATCAGAGACTAATTACATCTTGGAGTTTCATATTGCATTTTTCACTGATTGGAAAGAGAACTATACATTTAGCTCAGACTAGCTGCCTAATTTTTTAAGATCTGAAACAAAATTAAACTGTGAGATGATTCCATCCTTGGGTATGACAATAGCTGGAGGGAAGAGGAGAGGTGCAAGGGAGTGATGCTTTCAACTTCTCACACCACACAAGAGCAATCTACAGCCGTGTCTGTGTCCTGAATACTTTTCACTGTACTGCTGAGCCCATCCCATTATTTCACCACTTGGTATGCCAGGATTACATTTTGCCTGCATGCTTGTGGCACTCAGACAAGTTTCAAAAAGAAAGTGACTGGCTGAGCCTGGATCGCACTGACAAGCTCTTATCAGTTTGACTTTGTCCCCTCTTTTGTAATATCTCCTTTAGGAGACAACTGTCATCTGCCTATGCATAAATCCAAAGCTCAAGGTTTTTTTTTGTCTCTGACCTTCTCCAGCTAAAACTGGGGTGCATCTATATGTGGCTGTGGCAGCCTTCCAGTCTTTCAGCAAAACCACTTGTGTGGTTCATGCTATTTAAGTCACCTGTACATTTTCAGGCTTGCTCAGCTGCACTGTCCTTCATAGCAGCTACTTTTTATATGTTGCCTCAGGTTTCATATTAGTAAATTGTTGCCCTTTTACTTTCCTTTACACAATTTCAAAAGACATCTTATCATGGCAAATCTAAGCCTAAACATATTTCAAAGAATTATTCTCAGGGGAAAAAGAAAAATAAAAAAAAGAAAAAAAGAGAAAAATAAATAAATAAAAAAACAAACAAACAACAACAACAACAAAACAAAACAGCAAAAACCACAAAACTGCATTTATATTTAAAATGCAGCAACAGGAAAATTACCATAAGGCATTACTTCTGAAGAAGTGGAAATAAAACATAATAATGCACACTAATCAATGACACTAATGAGGCTGGCAAAATCCCAATTACACCATTTTATCTGTGGGTACAGTCTCTACTTATGACTTATAACATTGATCAGGTAGTAAAACAGATGTGTTTTGTTAATCTCTAAGAGTCAAGGTCAGAGTTATTTAGCTGAATCCTAGGAGGAAAAATTTGGCCAATACCATGACAACCATTATTTACTTCTACTGTGCCTTGCATTTAAAATTCTTACAAAAATTTTACTATTGAACAATATTTTACATAGATGAGATGCACAATAACTGTGTGTACCATAATAATTATAGCTGAATTAGATATCTGAATATGATTACAGACTTATTTTATTTTTGACAATATGACCCAGAAGGCTTCACACAATATCAGGTCCATATTGTGGCAGATAACAAAGGGATGCAATGAAGATAAACACTGAGCATGACTAGACTTGATAGAAAAGCACCATAAATCTTAAATCTGCAAATCAAATATCATCAGGATTATCAGTGACAGTTTTAGAGACTGTAATACTGTGTTGTATACCATGAAAGTATTAAACTTTAGTAAATTTAATAAGCACTTAGGGGTGCACTATCTTTCTTTTTTTTTTTTTTTTTTTCTCTTCTCGCCATTAATAATATAATATATTAATAAATAAATAGATTAATAAATAATGGATTAACAACTTAAAACCAAAATTCTTTATGTTAAACAAAAAGGAAACATTTCCAGAACAAGTCTCTAAATCAGATTAGATTTTGAAAAGGCTTTTGTAAATGCAACTTATTTGCCTAAGAACAATTAGTTTGGCAATCACATCTGGTTTTCTATCACACTGGTTAAGATTAATATGAAAGGATCAAAAAGATCTTTGATTTTCAGAACCTCCCCATCAAAATTTGAATTAAAAAAGGTCAGTTCTATAGGTGGCTGAAAAACAAGAAAGAAAGGAGCAGCAAAAGGAAAACTTCTGAAATATTTCTATCAACTTTATTTTGTAGTAGCAACCACACTATATTTAACTTACAGCTGGGCTGACTGAACCAAAAAACAAAATAAATTCCTTAATTTCACACAGTGAAAAACAATTTTGCAAATTTTGTCAAGTATTTTAATATCTATTAAAATTTTACTTGATGTGATTTTGGCCAAGGGTCAATTAACTTAGTATGACAAACAAGGCTATTTCACTGTAAAGAAGCCATCTTCACAGACTTCTCTGGGACAAAACTCAGTTTACAAATTTCTCGAGGGTAAACCATGAGACCTCCATCCCTTGTTTTGGTCCTCTGGGCTCTCTCCATTGCTACCTTAGGCTAGGGAGTCGTTTGTTTGCTTTAATTTGTCACAGCTGCACAGACTTCCTGAAAATTATATGATGTATTTTTGTAATCAGATGAAAACAGAGAAGACAAAGTGCAGATTTAAAATCCAGAAGCTGCATGAATGGATAGATGGTAACACCTGAATCTCAGAGATATTAACCATCCTCAGCTCTTTCACTGGCAGCAGCCTACATGCTAAGTTGAATGAAATAACCTAGGGACATGATTCAGTGGTGGACCTGAAATTATTAAGCTACTGGTTGTGTTTAATGATCTTTTCAACCCTTAATGATTCTATAATGATTCTATGAACTGGCTGAAGACCTCCTATTAACAGAAAGGGGAGGACAGCATCAGGCTACCAAAAAGCAGCATAATACACCTTCAGTGCCAATTCTACCCTCTGTTGATGTTCAGATTCCCCTAAGTACCTAAGATGCTTATTCATATTTGAAATCAATGACCTGTTGATGGCTGAAACACTCTTTAGAAATTGAGCAAGTTGCACAAGTTTCTGAACAGCAGCCCCACATAAGCCTGGGAACTTCCAAACTACATATTCTGTCTTGGTGTTTGAAGAACCAAAAAGAAAATTATTCAGCATTGATAATGACCTTTCCATTTTTGAGCTTTGTGAACATTCTTGTGGAGATTCATTTGGACACAACAGCTCAACAACTGAGTAGAAACTGAGAGTTCCTTGAGAAGAAGTAAATATTACCCATAATCTACAAACAAAGAAACTGAGGTAGCTAGAAGACTAAGAAGAACATTTAAACTAAAATACCTAGAGCTTTTCTCTCTTAAAATCCATTCGTAGAATCTAGACACATGGCTTGATTACCAAGCAAGTCAAATTCCAACTAATCTCATTGACTTCATCACTGATCTCATTTCAAACAGCTGTGCATGGGTCTGACATCATTGTGAAGTGAAATAGCCCTCAGGAGATATCAGTTGTTCATTTTGAGTGTCATGAACCTCTCAATTACATGAGCTGCTACAACAGCAAAAGTCATCTCTCCATTTGGCTTAGTCTCTCCATTTGGTCCAGTGCTCAGAGTTAGGAAAGAGAACACTTTGGAAAAAATGATACTTTTTTTTTTTAATGATTAAATGATATTTAAAAAATCCTCACCTCCGTCTTCTCTCCATATGTCTCTAAACCTTGTCTCATTTGTTTTATAGGACCTTGCCAGCTCCTTTTTTTCTTACCTTATCTTACCTTGTTTACCAAAACCTTATTTTTTCTTGCTTCAGCAATTCCTACATAGCACTTACTGACAACAACTCAAAATAATTACTTCTCTTAAATTTTATTGCAACTGTGTCTCTTGTCTGTCTACAACCCTGTTTCAGCTTCTGATATCTTTCCATATCAAGTACCAGATGTTCATCATGGTCTCAACCTCAGCAGGGAACCTGGCAAAGATACAGTGGGGCTGACAGATAAGCAAGGTGCAAAAAGTACCCTCTCTGATAGTAAGGTCANACCCCCCTCTGAAAGTAAGGTCAATGGAAAAAAAAAAAAAAAAAGCCTTTTTGCATCAGTTTTGACTGCAAAACAGCTTAGGAAGCTTCTAATTTTAACCTAAAGGGGAAAGCTGAGAAAAACTTGCTCAGCTGGAATATCTTGCTCTATTCAAATACCTACCGAAGATATTTTGGAGAATTCAAAAAAGAACAGTAAAAAATCCACCACAAACTTGATTCATCACTCAGTTTCTCTAGCAATTAAATTAAATACTGAACTATCATTCAAGCCAGACTCAGTATCAGAGGACAAGAGATAATAATAATAATAATAATAATAATAATAATAATAATAATAATAATAATAATAATAATAATAATAATAACAGTTTCTGAAGTGCTCTGTTATACCTGATTTCTAGCCAACACATAGATAGAGTAACACAAAGTCATTAGACATACAGTAGCTATGGTGAAGGTTTTTTAAACAGCATTTGTTTTAATCAGAATTTACAAAGTTATTATAGGGCATTTTAATGAACTCAGTGAGCATGGAATATGAGAGAAATGGATGAAACATAATGGGGAAACAAGAGCTTTTGGAAATGCCTTTCCACTAAAGGCAAGAGAAGCTTCAGAGACCAAGAAAATATGATTGGTATTCACCATTTTAAAATTGTTCACAATAACCAGGAATAAGGCTGACATCAAGGAGTTAGTGAAAGAAACCCTGTTGAAAAGGGGCTGAATTAAACCCTTCATTTTAGTGATTGATAAAAAATTATGCAAACATACATGGAGAAAAACAATTCTAACCATATTTGCATGGTGCATTAAATTACCTCTTGCCAAGGAAAAAAAAGATACTGTGAACANTCAGTTTTGACTGCAAAACAGCTTAGGAAGCTTCTAATTTTAACCTAAAGGGGAAAGCTGAGAAAAACTTGCTCAGCTGGAATATCTTGCTCTATTCAAATACCTACCGAAGATATTTTGGAGAATTCAAAAAAGAACAGTAAAAAATCCACCACAAACTTGATTCATCACTCAGTTTCTCTAGCAATTAAATTAAATACTGAACTATCATTCAAGCCAGACTCAGTATCAGAGGACAAGAGATAATAATAATAATAATAATAATAATAACAGTTTCTGAAGTGCTCTGTTATACCTGATTTCTAGCCAACACATAGATAGAGTAACACAAAGTCATTAGACATACAGTAGCTATGGTGAAGGTTTTTTAAACAGCATTTGTTTTAATCAGAATTTACAAAGTTATTATAGGGCATTTTAATGAACTCAGTGAGCATGGAATATGAGAGAAATGGATGAAACATAATGGGGAAACAAGAGCTTTTGGAAATGCCTTTCCACTAAAGGCAAGAGAAGCTTCAGAGACCAAGAAAATATGATTGGTATTCACCATTTTAAAATTGTTCACAATAACCAGGAATAAGGCTGACATCAAGGAGTTAGTGAAAGAAACCCTGTTGAAAAGGGGCTGAATTAAACCCTTCATTTTAGTGATTGATAAAAAATTATGCAAACATACATGGAGAAAAACAATTCTAACCATATTTGCATGGTGCATTAAATTACCTCTTGCCAAGGAAAAAAAAGATACTGTGAACATTGTTGATGGTCCTCTGAACATATAGTGGTTTTCATCAGTGATTAGAAAGACAAAGAGAATTATAAGAATTGTTAAGACAGAAATGCAGAAA
The DNA here is from genome assembly GCA_013396995.1 of Dicaeum eximium. NCBI lineage: Eukaryota > Metazoa > Chordata > Aves > Passeriformes > Dicaeidae > Dicaeum > Dicaeum eximium. The sequence goes on from VWZP01005834.1 coordinate 188,675, forward strand.
TGTACCTGGATATGTTTGCATTGAAATCCAAAGATGTAGGAATCCATTATAAAGTAAAAAAATGATATAGAAAAGAGGAATAGAGAGGCGTTTTGTTTTTTTTTTTTTTTCTCATATAAGGCCTACTGGACACTCAAAAATTTACAAAACATAAGCCTAAAAAGCAAACATTAAGGACTACTTTTTCTTTTAACAAGTAATCCAATTATGAAACTCATTGCCACAGGATGTGAAAGAAATCAATGTGTAAACAGCATCAAGTAGACTTCATCCATCAAAAAGTATTTATTTCCAGAATTTCAGTACTTCAGGAAGATTTACATCATAGTTGCTGCTCCTTTTTCATCTTTTCTTATGCTCTAACCATTTTTTAAGCTCTTTCAGTGTCTGCATCTGCTCTTCTGTAATATTATGCCCTAAACTCCTAGCTGTACAGCGAGATTTGTCTCTTTCTCCCACACATGATTTGATGCTGCACAGCTACTGTTTGGTTACTGATCCTCTGTGTATCACACAGCCCACTACAGTTCTCATCCTTCAGCTCCTGTCCTTACAAACCCCTTCCTTCTGCCAGCCTGCTAACATTAATTTATGCTTATAGTTTCTGCTCCAATTTAATTTCCTCAAATTATGTTCCCTTGTCTTTTAGTCCTTTGCTATTCTACCTGTCCTTCCAGTGACCCTTGCCACTCTCAGCTACCTGATGTATTATCTCTATTTAAATTACTGTCTTTCTGGGCTTTTTTTTTTTTTTTTTCACTTACTAGCCTGGAAATCTAACTGCCCACTGATTCTGCTGCCCATAAAATGCATGCTGTTGAAAATAACTACTGTGAATGTTATCAAGTAGGTCGAATTTCCAGTCCCCAGACTAATTACAGAACTACATAGGGGCTACATCTGTGATCTCTGTTTTACTACCCATGCTCTAGCCCATACTTTAGATAAAATATTATAGGCAGCCTCACAAAAGATTTCCCAAATAAATATGAAAGTGATCTTCTTCTATTTGGTTTGATTTCAGGGCATAAGAAGTGGTACCACAGTTCCTGCTTGCAGGGCATCATTTCAGGTTATTCAGTGATCCTATTGCAGAAGTACCTGTAGGTCTGTGACACGTATTAAATGTTAGGAAGCAGAGCAATAGCCCGTTTATCAGTTCTCACTCACTGATAAAAACTGCTTAAATCTTCTTGTAAGAGGCACAGCACCCAGCAAAGAGGCAAAGAGAATCAGCCAGAAGTCACGCAGAGCACTTCACTCTCACCAGTGAGAGTGAAGACCAGTGTGAGAAAAGAGACAGCAGAGAGGGAAATACAAGCTGCAAATCTGACTGGTGAAAGCTCTCAAAAGAGAAATCATAACTTGATTTTCCAATTTCTAGAGGCATAAATAGGCAGGTTACAGTAAAAGTAAAGTGGAACGTTCTTAAGCAGCTGAGTGTCATATTATACCAGAACCTCTACAAAAAGGAGAAAGATCAGCTTTGCCTGACCATTTATGCATTTAGACCTCAAAATACAATGTTCCTTAATTTATTGACATATTTAATAAAATTGGTCTGAATCTTGTGCTCGTATCCCACATTTTGAAATCTTTAATAAACACTTTGGACCATTTTTTAAATTATTGACTGCACTTCTGGAAGTAATGTTCCTTGAAATTAGATGAATGATTCTACAAACAATTACACAGTTACCAGAAACAGTCATCAAAATGTTATTACCTCTAGTTTGGTGCTGAAAGCAAAATGGTGAATTCTTTTGATATATACAGGTACATGCACCAAAACATATCTCTGTGATACTAAACAATAGCAAAAATTTATGGAAATGTAGGTGAAAAAATAAGACAAAAGCTCGATATGTAATGAAAAACCTAGTGTTAGCTATTCCTGCCATTGCTAAAATGTAGGGATATGAAATCACAGCAAGCAGGTTCAGCTATTCCTGGGCCAACAAATAGCAACTCTTCTACTAAATAAAAAGGGCAAGGTCTCTAATACTTCAAATAAGGAGCAAGTAGAGTTTGTGTTCCAATAGTTAAACATTTTGTACCCCAAAGCAGATGGTCTTGTCTATGCACATATTAGGAACATGTCCTGATCAGAGTGTCTTTGAAGTGAACATGGACACTCTCTGGAAATGTGTTGGTACAGCCATGAGCTTTCTTAGGGAGTGTGTTATGAAACTGAGGAGAATTGTTAAGGATGAATGTGTGACAGTGCTTGAAGCCAGAGTCCTGGCTCTGCTGAGTTTACTCATGCTGTTGTAACTAGAGGAAATACCTCCTCTTCCTTTCTGTGCTTTACCTTTCACAAATTTTCATTCTGGATGCTTCAAGGAGATCAAGACACTTGATTAATTTTTCTTGTTGTGTGGAAGTGCAGACACTCTCTTCCAAAACTAGAAGAGTCAAAATTTTACTCAGTGCATTACTTTCCCTAATTCTTCAGCAGCCTACTTGGATTGCACCGCTACACCCAAGGGACACGTTACCATCAGGACACACACTGCCAGCGGGTGCAGTGGGAGTTCAAGCTTCCTTAGGTACATCTTGTTTCTGATCTCCCCTCCTCTTCCCCTTAAACCAGTGTCTGTGCTATCTGATTTTACCATTAATGTAAATTAAAGATGTTTAGTATCAACAGTTTACACAACTTGTTTCTTCATATAACTGCAAAGAAGACACTGAATTACACCAGCCAAGTAGTTTCCCACTATATTTACATGCAGGCTTCAATGGGCACCAGGAGATTTCTTCCTCTTTTATTAATTTCTGTTTAATTGCAAACACTTTGTGCTCAGTCTTAATCCTAGCTGAAGAACTATGTCTAAATTGTCAATTTAGTTTCAACTATTTTAGCCAAATTTAGCCTAGTTTTCATTAGTAATTGCATAGCCTGAATTAAGAGGTATTCTTTTAACAAACTTCTAACTATCATTTAATGAGATAAAACTCAAGTGATATCATTTGTCTACATAAGTAGTCCTTGAATGCATTTCACACTGCTTTTGCACTTTAATAGCACTTAGTACAACATTTCCTTTTTATTTGTTCTTCACTCACTCTGTAAACAGTCACTGGCCAAAAAAAGAAATGTGGAAACCAGCAACCAAGTCTCTGTAACCCCAGTAGAGTGCTCTAGCCAACTGTACACAGAAATGGGTTTCCTTTTCCTCCATTCTTGGAGAATTTTGAATTATCTTCTGGGGGAAAAAAGAAACAGCTTGACATGCCAAACCCTGCTTCTTCTCTCTAGGACTGCTGGGTGATTAAGAGACTCTTGAAGATGTGTCTGAGTATCCTAATCAGAAAGCTTGCATCTCCAAAACTATCAGTGAGTATCTTAATCACAAAAAATCTTGAAAAGACAGGGAAGACACAAGAAGTATTTCTACTTCTTGAAAGTCTGATCTCAGACTGGATCCAGGAGGAAAGGAGAAGAAACCTAGGATGCAGCTGTCAAGCCAAAGGGGGTGATGCTGTTTGAACACCCTGACATGTCTCCAGTTGCTGCTACAGGGAGGGGCAGCTCTCCCACAAATCCTGGGCAATACTTTTGAGCTACACACCGGTACATCAACCACTCTGAAGAAGTTAAAACAGCACTAGACATGAAACATTAATATTTAGGCTGTGGAATTGTTTTCATAGGGATGAGTACTGGAGTTTGTTCCCCTGTTAGTTAAGCCTAGGTAGCCAAGTCTTTTTAAAGTGCTTCCTGTTGAACAAAAATAATGAATCAACTGCACTAACTTCAAGAAATAAAATTTTCGCTTTATTGCCATGCACGCCGAAAAGTATTTCCTCCAGTCCCATCCTCACTTAAATTTTCTTTCGTTAAGCCAACTTTTGCCCAGTGGTAGCAAGTACATTTAATTAAACAATTCTTAAATGTTCCCAGACGTTAATTTGCAAATCCTATATGTTTTCTGTATATATTAATAATAAGTTAATAATAGATATGACCTTCAAAATGGTAATTTCTAATCAAGATTCCTCTTACTGTCATGACCTATGGTTGCTGCACACAGCACACAACATGTAGCCATCTCCCAGCAGTGACTTCAGACCAAAAGTATCTTTCAGCACAAAAAAAATTGGGAAATTCTGTGTGAAGAAAGTTTGTCTGAAAGCAGAGGCAGAGGGAGAGCATCTAAAACTCAGGCATCTCTGTGACTCCACCAGTGTATTTTGTTTCATTGGACAGGTCATGTAGTTCTCTTTAAAAATGAGAACAGTGACTGCTTGGGAATATTGGCAGATGGGGCAGGGTCTAAGAAACTGGATCAAGAAAATGGTGGGGCTCAGAACCTGATAATTTCTAATAACTGTTTCTGCTAAATCTATCTAATCTAAACTGCTTCTGATCTAAAGTCAGTCCAAAACTGAGACTAGAGGGTTAGAATATTCATAGTGATGCCATTTCTCACTGTTGTACACAGGCAAAGATGAGTTTAGGTACATTCATATATATTTCACAGACACAGCTTAAGGAAGACTATTCACATCTAAAATTCCCAAAAGCTCAGCCCAAAACTGTTTAAAGGTAAATTCATAGCTCATACAAATAAGCTCAGAAATAGATTTATATCTGCTACACATTAAACCTATCTCCAATGTTTAACTTGCCCCAACTTGCCCAGCAGCTGAATTTTGAGGAAAATCATCAAGTTTTGTCTTGAGTTTCTGCAAATCTCACTGTATAGCTAGATCCTCCACCTTTTCTTCCAGAGCATCCTGTTGTAGACATAAATGTCCCACAGAGACTGAGCATAACTACACCTGTCACAGTCCACTGGGCTATCATTATCCCTGATACCATTCTTTCTTTTACAGATTGCTATTTTTCTCCTATCCTTCTTGACCTCTCCTCCCTCCTCCACTAGATTCACTCAGGTTTGCTGGAAACTTCATTACAAAAATAATCTCGTGTACAGCTGTAGCTTAATAGTGCAATTCTGAACTGGCACAGTACATGACAGAATTCCCAAAGTCATTTAACATGAACAGCACCAAGATGTATTAAGCTAAATAAAAAATGAAAAAAACAATATCCAGTTTTCCCTTTTCAACTAGAGAATAAGACAGTCAAGCTCAAATAACTGAGGAAAGCAAGTAATTTCAGCTATGTTCTCAATTTTTTATCGTTTAACAAGACCAGTGATTTAATGGTAATGGAAATATTTTGAGGAAAACTTGAATTTACCAGAACACATAGAAGTACAGGTCCACTTAGTAGTTAAAAATCCTTCCCCAAATTTACTAGTACTACCTATATAATTGTTCAGATTAGTATTTACTTGATAGCACCACTTTGAATACCTGAAATGCCTCATAGTTTATATTTTGTAGGTAACTTTTTAAATTCTTCTTCTTCTTCTTCTTCTTCTTCTTCTTCTTCTTCTTCTTCTTCTTCTTCTTCTTCTTCTTCATAATAATAATAATAATAGTAGTAGTAGTAGTAGTAGTAATATTTTTGTATAATTAAGACAATACACATGGCTGCTGAATGGGTACTAGATGGGGATCAGGAACCTGGTGCTCTGTATCAGGTTTTCACATTAACACTTGTTACTGCAGCAGGGTTTTCAGAATACACTGAAATTAAGGCTCATGAATCAGTCATAGAAACCAAGGATGTACAACCATTGTACATCTCTGTCTTGATATTTGTGTCTGGTTATGTGCAAAGGTTGTGGGACATCCTCCTGACACGAGACTGAAGCTGCAGTCAAGAGTGGAAGGGCTATGTGAGCTGCACTACATGAAATCACTGGTAAAACATGGGCTGATCCTTTGTGGATAATCCTCTAAAACTAACTAACTTGAATTTGTTGCTGCAGCTCTCTGTGGAGTGTGTGGGAAGGGCATTTTGCAGTGGAAGTGAATCAATGCACTGAGGGTGAAACGGGGAACACAAGAGGGAGACCAGAGAGATTTGGGCTCTTAGCAGAGGTGGGGGCTGGGTGAACTGGGCTTTCCCCTTCCTGGCAAATGTTCAACCTGCTCTGGGCAGCTGGCTGGTGCAGAAGTTCATCTCCGTGATGTCAGAGACTGTTTGAGCACAGATAGCCAAAAACCTGCCTGGTCTTCTTCCTGGGACAAATTCATTCACAAATAACTCTGTTAATTAAGTTAAACTGCAGATGATATAAAAAGCCAATTATTCTGTATGATTTATCACCTCTGGGAATTCTTCTGATGAAGGAACACAAGTCCCTCTTGTTTTCTTCTGTTATTCATTAGATAGAATGCATATAAACAACAGCGTATGATTTTCTTGAATTTTTAATTTCTTTAGAATGGCCATGGCTTTTCCTAATGTCTCAGTTGGGAGTAGACCTTTCACTTTCTTATTTTTCCCATTTGTGCTGGTTTTGGCTGTCATGGAGTTAATTTTCCAAGGGCTGTGTTTTGGATTTGTGCTGAAACAGAGTTGATAACACAGGCATGTTTTCCCTATCACTGAGCAGCACTGGCAAGGAGTCAGGGCCTTTTCAGCCTCTCACCCTGCCAGGCTGAGGGTGCCCAAGGAGCTGGGAGGGGACACCAGGACAGCTGACCCCAAATGACCGCAAGGATAGCCCATATCATATGGAGTCATGCTCAACATATAAGTCATGGGCAAGAAGGAATACGGGGGGAAAGTCTGTTTCATGTGATGGAGCCTGGAATTCCTGGTGATGGCCCAACACCTGCCTGCTCATGGGAAGGGCTGAATGAATTTCTTGTTTTGCTTTGCTTGTGTCCACAGCTCTTGCTTTACCTATTAAACTGTCCTGATCTCAACACATGGGCTTTTCCACTTTTATCCTCCCAATTCTCTTCCCCATTCCGCCAGGAGAGAGTGAGTGAATGGCTGTGTGGGTCTTAGTGTTTGCTGAGGTTAAACCATGACACCATAAGTAATAACAATAACAATAATAAACCAAATTATTTCAATATTTTCATCTTTAGATTCTCAAGAGGTAGACTCTGTCACTTTATGCCACAGGTGGTTTACTATCATCAGTGTGAGGTAATAATTAAACTAATTATCCAGAAGTTGGTCATAAAGCACCTCTTTAGGTGAACTGCCCTGAGATAGGAGAAAAGTCCCAAGGAACCAGCAGTGGCAAAATTCTGAGAAAGGCACCACTGAAAATGCTGACTTCTTTGGACCCATAAAGGAAGGAGGACAAACAAGACAGAAATTCATGTCTATTTGTTCTGAAAAAGAAAAAGGAGTATAGTTGACTTTCATTACGTACATAAAAACAACATCTTCCTTCCCTCCCAAGCCAGTGCAATTTCTCATATTTCAAATTCAATATAAAGCAGACAGCCCTACTGTGCTGCCTTAGTAGCCAGCAATAAACTTCCAGCTGCTGTTATCCCTTTGCACTAGACTGAAAGGTACATGAGGGCACCAGAAGAAAGAAAAGACCCCACAGATTCCCAACTGACATAATCTTCTAATACCTTAATTCATTTTCCACCGTCTTTCATTAAGCAATGAATGTCAAGTTTGGAAGTAACCAATCACAGAGCAAGAGATGTGAAAGAGGAAAGTTCCCACAAAGAGGAAAGCATTAAATTTCCACAGCATGGGAGAGATGTCTTACTAGAGACATGATTCTAAAACTTTTTTCCTTCTTTCTCACACACAAAAAATTTACATCTTCAGAGAACACCCCACCATATTGATCATGTATTTTGGGAGTCTGCAGAGATATTTTCATATGCAAAGGAAGGAAATACATTCTAGAGTAGAAAAGGGGAGGTCTTTGCTCAGTGTCTGATTAAGTAAGGGCTATGAAACAATGGAATAAAAGTATTACCAGGTTTCTAATGCAGGGATTAAAACTATTAAACCATTGTGAGCACACTTTAAAAAAAATCTATTTAATAATCATAGTTATTAATAATATTTGAAATAATTACTGCTAATCTTAATTTCATTTTACCAAGAACTTCATGATGGAAGATGAAATTACAAGGAATTCTTAACTTGAAGGTGAAAAGTGGTAAAAAAAAAATCAAAGAAAGATTTCTTCTTTTTCATTTTCAGACTAAGTTTTTGTTGTGGCTGTCCTTTGGTGTTTGTTTCTTGCTTTCTCCTTCTTTCCTGCTCTTTGAAAAGATGCCTAAAATGTTCCATTTGATGCTCTTCATTTATAAATGTAAAATAAAATTTTGTATATAGGCATTTTGAAGGAAAATCTGTTTATCACTGGAAAGACTTTCTAGTAAAGTTCAGTGAATAAATAAAAAACAAGCACTATCTAAATACCCTGTTTCTCAGAAATTATGCAAGAGCTTTAAAGATGCAAGGTGCATCTACATCATGTTTTTATAATTGCCCTTCTCTCTAAATGTTATCAAGTTTCTCAGATGAAAAACACCTGCTGTCAAGCCAGTAAAAGCCCCCAAATTATTATTCTATTTGAAAATTTGTCTCCCTAGGAATTTATATAGAAATTGTAACAAAGAACCTTTTTTAGTCTGATTCCAGGAGAAATATTGTCTGTGTTGGACCAAAGAGGCTAAAAGATGCTGTTTTTCACTACTCTGTTCCAATATATTATGGAGCAGCCCTTGATTATGAGGTAGGGTTTAGAGACTGAATTCCATAATAAAAGTGTTTCACAATTGTTGTCATACTGCTCAAAATTTTTAATAGTGACCAATCCCTAATACATAGTATCTAGAAGACCTTCAAAATTATTCTTAATTTGTAAGTGGTGGCAAAAGGCTTTAAAAAATGTTATTAAAGTTAAGGAAAAAGGTCATAACTTGCATAACACTATTAGTAAATAAAAACACAAGAAACATCAATAAAAAGCACAGCTAAAAATAATGCAGCAAAGAAGAATAACCAGATTAATATGTAAAAAAAAAAAAACCCTCAGGCATTTTGATGTTGTATTTTAGATCACGGGCAAAGTTATTGCCATTTGGACTTTGCATGCCTAATAATAGTGAAATTAGATAATTATCTAGCTGAGAAATAGGCAAGTTTTCAAATGTCCAGATGGTTCCACCACCCACCTCATTTAGCAATGCTTCCTTTATTCACACTGCTCTAACATGCTGCCCATTTCCTCAATTTGTACCCATTAACTGACAAGAAAAGGACTGAGCTCAGAAATCAACAGGCTCTGACAGGAAACCAATTCTCAGAGGCCCTCTTAGAAGAAGTAGGATTTTAACTGATGTTGCCCAGGAGACAGCTGAAGCAACTAAGTCTGTATCTAAAGTAATATTAGCGAAGCAGGCAAAAGGATTTACAGTACAAAGATCTCTTAATATTCTTGGTAAGCTGCATGGAAAGATTTTTTAGTCCACAGGAAGTTGAGCGTGGGCTCAGGATAAGAACCCTAACATAACTTATTTCCCATTCACCACTGAATAAAACTTCCACCTGTTCAGAGCTATCCAGCTACAGAATGCAGTTTATACAGCTTGGCAGATGCAAGGGCAAGGTCAGATTTATGGTGGAAGGCATCTTCATGGCTGTGCAAACATCTAGTCTTCCCCAGTTCTGGAAGTCCTGAGTAGGAGTGGCAGCTCCACCACAGCTGCAGATGTGTTTCAGGCAAGGGCTTGGTTTGCTATGGGCTACCTTTGTCAGATATGCAGCCTTCTGAGAGCACACTTGGCCCTAAAGGGAGGACAGGCAGGAATACACAAAGCTCATCTGACAGCCCAAATATCAAGATATGCTACTGTCTAATTAATTTTATGTTTATGGACATTACATAATAATGGATGCACCAAATTTGGGTTTCTCTAGGACTTCTCTTATTAACCTGCTGATTCTAAAAGATATTTTAAAGCATTGTTGCTTTAACTGCCTTTAAAACTTCATTGTGGCAGAATGGCAAAGAGATCATTTAATTTTTCATATGTGGACAACAAAGAATAAATAAAATGAAAACAAAATGTTTGCTGGGGTTTTTTTGCAACACTGAAAGCAGTCAGCCAATAATGAAAGCTTCATTTCAAGGTCTTTAGCGGTAACTGCCTAGGAGAGAAATGTAATTCACCTGACACTGAACAAAGCTGAGATGCTGTGACAACTGTATCTGTTATACAGCCTGGGAAACATATTAGTTAATTATCTGTAGGCATAATGGTTCCCTGACAAAATCCAAATTAAAACGGAGCTGCTTCTGAGAGTATATATTAGTAAAGGTAAATTATAAACCAGGCTTTTTATAATTATACTTAAATCTTTCATTTTAGTCTAAGACATGGGGAGAAGGTTAAAAGAAGGCCATGCCTATTGTGAGGCAGAAATCCAGTGGGGAGACCAAAACCACTAACTTCAGCACTGTCAAAGATGCCACAGATTACCAATGAAATAGATTTTGCATTGAAATCTAATCCCCATACAGCATCAGATAGCAAAATTTCATTTTGCTTATAAGTGGATGTGTCAAACTATCAAACTTTTCTAATACAACATAAATAGGGGATGCTCTGGAACTGACAGTGTATCAGTCAGTGCTAGGTGGCAAATGATCAAATCTTTAATAACTACAAAACTAAAATCTTAATCTAAAATCTTTAATAACAAGTAATCTAAAATCTCTTTAGGAAAAAAATTACACTGGGCACCCTTTAGAGAAGAAAGATGCATCTCTGAAGAAGAAAAAAGGGGAATACTACAGAAAGATTAAAATTTAGAAGCCTTAATAGTATCAGAGGAAGTTGATCTGACCTGCCAAATACAGTCAGTGTAGAGTACTGAGCTGATGGATATTTTCAGTTACTTTCTGCTACAAAATTAGGAAGTAAGAGATTAGCAATATATGTGCAATATCCTTAAACAGAAAAGGAAAACAAATGAGACAAGCCCATAGATCAAAGATCAAAAGGGAATGAGAAAAGTGTCTGAGGCATTTTAATTTATCTGCTTATATTATCAGTTATCTGTTTATAAATAGTGGTGTATAAATACTATCATCCTTTTTGTCCTTCAGCTATGTCTATTATTATGCTAAGGGAAATATGAGGACTCATAAATTCAGTTCAAAGACAACAAAATTTTTCTTTGGTTAATAAGTGACTGCTTTTAAAATATTATTATTTGAAAGGAATTTTAAGTATTTAAAAGGTATTTTTTGAAATATATACACATACATACTTTTCAAGAATTACATTCTTATTCCTTCATTAAAACATATACATTAAGAAATGTCACTACTTCTGTATATGAAAAAGCTTGAAAAAATTTTACAGCTCTCTCTCACACATTTCAGACTAAATATCTCCCCAAAAAGTCAAAAGAATCAAGAGGCAAACATAACCCTCCCATGATTTGTATTTTTTCCTTTTTGAACAGAATGGAAGAGGGATCACAATCAAGGTTTTGTATTATTACAGTTTGCAATATTTTAATTTCCCAAAGGATTACAACACCAGATTTCATCATATTGCCTTAATTCTTTCCTTCATTTGCTGGAAATTTATTCAGGGAAATGAAGCTTAATTTATTTTCCTGACAAATAGTAGACAAGGCAATGATACAATTGCATTCCCTGACTCCTCAGTTACCAAATCCACTCCCCTTCTCCTACCCAGCTATGATGGCAACTGTATTTTTCCTCTGTAATGGGCGAAGAAGGACTGAACAAAATTTGGTATGTTTGCCTTGGTGAATATTGCCTAACAGTAAAGTGTACCTATTGGAAGCCTTTGTGCATTTCTGGTGAAAAGCTATAATAAACTTAATAAAAACTATAATAAACTTTAATCTCTATTATTTCCTGTATCTCCTTGACTCAGTAATATTAATTCTGGCGTGGCCAGGGTTCAGCAACGAGCTGCTTTGCCACAGCAAATACAAACTGCTATTGTTGTTTAGCAGCACCACTTCACTCAGCTATGCTAAGGAAATACACGCCTTTCTCCTTTCCTTTAGATTGAAAATTTGCCATCTAAAGTAAAGGAAAAAGTCCATCCATTAAAATAGGTATTAAATTCATTTTAGTTGATAGGTTCTTTGGAAAATAATCCTCTAGTAGGCTGTCCAATAGTATTTTTTCCTCATCACTCAATTTCTGATTTTCAGCTGCTAGGCACTTTGTTTGGTTAATATACAGCTAATATCAGAAAATCATGCCTGTATGACAGTGCAATTCATTTTTTTACCCTTGAGGCTAATCTACACGTAACTTTTGCACCAGTTTAATGTTCCTATGAGGAGGCTGCTTTTACCAAATTAATTAAGCAAATAAACCTTCAATTTGATTTTAACAAGCTGGTGTTGGGTTGTCTGTTACAACCCAAAATGTATTTCTGTCCATTATCAAAATAAGCTATCCTGATATAAGCATATGTTTCTTTGTGGTGTATTAATAATTTAATGGTAATGCTTTTTGCACTCTACAAGACATTAATGATATATACATAGTTACTAGGATAACTAAAATTATTGTGTAAGGAAACCTTAAAAAAGCACAGATTTCAGGGAAATTAAGATGTGCTGGTACAAATAAAGGCGACCAGGCATAGGTAAATAAGACTTTGTTATGTAATGGAAAAACTCTAGGTCATTTACTTCACCTAAAACCAAGTTAAAACAAAAACCAAAACAAAATAAAACAAAACAAAACAAAACAGCTGTGTTTAAAAGCTTGGTATGGAAGGGGCTTCTGATTCTGTATCTACCTCACACAACCCATAGGTTTCCTGGGATACTGTCTGGAGGTGAATCCTGATTTTCTCAGGGAGAAACATCCTCACAAGAGTGCCTCTTCCCAAGTGCTTGTTCCTCCAGGAAGGACTGCAGTGTGCTTTCAGAGGTATCTGTTTCTAAAATGCACTACTGTAGCCTACTCCAGCACATAAATACAGATAGTCTCAAAAGGTGATAAAGACTTGGAAATAATGTATGTGTGTGTCTGACTCACAAAACTAAGAGCATCTGTCCATTTATCAGCTCATACATTCAAGCATGCATTCATTTATTCATGGCTAAATCAATAACCACATTTCCCACTTCCACCCAAGCTGAAGGGCTCTTTGTTCACAACTTGAAGGAGAAATTCAAGGACAACAGGTTAATGCAGTTAGAAGGGAGGACAGAGAAGGGCTGATCTAGCTAATGCTGTGCTACATTGAAAAGTAGTGGAGTGATTTCTGAGTAAATCACTGACAGTAAAAAACTATATGGCTATATGTACACAACAAGTCAGGGAAAAGCTGTTTCATTATTTTCTTTCCTGCTTCACTTTCTCTTAAAGGACAACAGTGGCTCAAACACATTTTACCTTTATATATAAAGGGTTTTTTGCCTTTGATGTTCATGGAAACAGTGTTATTCTTAAGCTTCTCATACGTGAGAACCTTCACTGCAGAGGAACTGAACAAGCACAGAAATGCATTTTATTAAAATGCGGGAAATTATGACAGGGAGTTACAGAGAAGTTGGATTGGGATTTAGACAACAATGAAGTATGGTCATCACTTTTAAAAGATATTATCTTTAAGTTTCTAAAGATTTCCCCAAAAGCAACAGAAATATCTAATATACCAATAACATGTACACAATCTAAAGGACACAGTTTAGTATAACATGCAAGATTCTTACAGCCCAGTTCAGGCCACTTTTAATGGATGTCCAGCTAATACACCCTGTCAAAGTACTGCACAACCTCTTTAAACTGAAACCTGTGTGAATACATTCCATGTAAAGGGCACTGCACTGTTAAACCTTCATGGAATCTGCTATGTTTTCTTTCTCAGGTGAAAAAAATTAGACCATATTTAAGAATCAATGCTATCACAAAAGGAAATCCTTTATTTTCTTGCAAAATTTGAAGCTATCACAAATAAGCAGAAAAAAGATTTTCTGAGCAAAGATCACAACGTATATCATAAGGAAATTTTGGAGGATGAAAGGAGGTATAAGCAGGTTCGGTGTTCAGGACCACGTGTTTAGGAATGCATCTTGTAGCAAGGCAAAGTGAAGGACCTAGCTGCTGGCCTCATTTAGCAGCACAGTACAATCCTGAATACAAATTAAATTCATAAACTGTTGCTGAAAACTTGACAAGGAATTTGTTTTCTGCCAGCAAATGGTTATATTAGAGTAGAGGATTGCAGCAGAAGGAGAACTGGCTAGTTACTGTGCCAGTCAATACATACTTTGGCACTATCAATAAAAGAAGCTTTAAGTAGCAGTACACTCATGATGAAGATGATGAGTGTACTTCTTCAACGACGAAGAAGCTCTCAGAGCTTAACAAAGCAATTTAACCCAGGAGAGACCATACACATAGAGAATGCCTGGCAAACCTGGTAATGTCCTGATTAGGAGGACTGCACTACTGCTCAGGGAACTCAGCAGTATCAAAACAGCTTGGGGATGTTGAAAAGGAGTCTTTCACAGCAGTGAAAATGCACACTTCTTATTCCCTGCCTCGGAAAGAAGCTCCTTCCCAAACAGACAGAAAAAAACACAGGACTCAGAAAAATCCTAGCATTTTTTCCCCTTTTTTATTATTAGACAAACTACAAAACAGAAGACCCTGGAGGCTTGTCTGGGCTCATTTTCCATCAGTCCACTAAGCCTGATCTGGTGTGAGCACAAAGAGCTCCTGGGCTGTTCAGCTTTGCCTAGCCTGTCTTTGTTAGCCATCTCTTGACAAGCACTCTATCTGAGGTTTGTGGCACGTAGCCTGTTAAGAACAATTCATGTTAAATCAAACAATCACATTAAATGCTAGCCTCCCACACAAAAGACTTGACAACAAAAGTTGGCCTTGTGGAAACCACAGCAAGTTCTTGCACATATGCAATTTCTGTGTTAACATTTCATTAGAATGTGGGCTGATAGCAATGGCATGAAAGAGAAACCAAGGAACAAATTCCAGCCTTCAAATCAGAGCACTCCCATTTTTATTGCTATTTCAGCATCCTCAGCTCAGCTCTAAAGACTTCTAAATGCGGCATGGCATTAGTTTTTGATGGCCTTTCCTGTTTTTAAGCACTTGGGCACTCCTAGGAAAATTATTTGAAAAGCTGAACTTTACATTTTCAAAATAAATACTCAAGAAGTTCTCTTTTAATTAGGATGCACTCAGAGTTTCTGCCTTTTAACACAAGCCAGAAAACATGTTTCCATTTCACTTTCTATCAGTAAATATATCTGACTTTGTTCAGAACATACCAAATATACTAAAGAAAGAAGCTTTTTGCAACAAGGGAGATGAAACAGGTTGCCCAGAGAGATGGTGGGATGTCCCATCTCTGGAAACATGCAAGGCCAGGATGGATGGGGCTCTGAGCAACCTGATCTAGTTGAAGATGTAGATGTCCCTGTTAATTGCAAGGGGGGTTGTCTAGACCTTTAAAGGTCACTTCCAAAATGAACTATTATATGAGTCTATGATCCCACATTACATATATATATTCAATATTGGAAAAGATACATTTTACATCATGCAAAGTTACATATGGGATGTTTAAAAAATGAATGTTTGAACTATTAAAAAGGAATTAAAAAATTTCTTATTATTTCATTGTTTGTAATCTCTCTATATATGAACACTGCAAAAATATTTCATTTCAAGCAATTCTTTAAAGTCTGAAACCTTCTGTCAAAATTTCCTTGAATGCTCTATTTTGACAGAAAGTCTGAAGTTTTGGAAAGAAAATTATTGAGCTCTTTGGATCTCTAACCCCTCTTTACAGAGAAGCCTTCTCCATAGAAAGCATCTTTGCCAACTATGTTTCATCAATGGATTCATGGTGGCATTCTGTGTAAAAGATATTTCAACTTAAAAAGATAATTANCAATTCCTTCCAGATGCTGTTATTATGGAGGCTGCTGAAGAGTCAAACCTGCAATTTGTACACTGTGTATTCTGGGATCCCAAATTTCTGGGATTGTGCAGTCCATCTTATCTGTGGTCTTTAGTCAATTTAGTAAAACTCATTTTAGTCAATTTAGTATAACTCATTGACCCCTCAAATTTTATATATAAAAAGCCGGAGAAATTACTTATCCTGTGTCTCACCACTTGACCTCAGCCTTCACAGAGTTTTCTAGCAATGTTTCTATTATTTGACCTTGCACAAGGATTTACAATGAGGTTTTAATTACACTAGTGTCCTGTGCTCACTATTATAGTATCTGAATGATTTGCACTTGTTTTTAACATCACTGGAAAGTATTTCCAACCCACAGATTTTCATCTAAAATGTTGATCCAACTACTTTTGTTGTCATAGATTGCTCTGTGTTGCCTTAATGTGAAAAAAAAGTGTAGGGTCTTGGAAGCCAGATCCTCAAGACTCAAAGTCTTAGTTTTAGAAAAAAAAGTCTGTTTTTTTCTGGATGGAAAGGAACAGTGGGTGATCATTTTATATGCCTGCTAAATCAATTCTTGCATTTCCAATCAAACAAACATTTCAGAAGTATAGAAGTACTGAAAATTGCTTCAATAGCTGATTGCTCATCTGCACAAGTACGAGTATCTGATGGGTCAGAGACTATTCTGGGTCTGATTCAACAAAATATTTATGTTAGTGACTTTTAAAAGTAATTTTTTCTTTTGTAAAGGAAGTTATCTAATGCAAGATTAACGAGGTTACTACAAGCATTTTCTTCTATTTATTAGCCCTGGTTATTTATAACCAACAGAAATTAGTTACATGTTGCTGATTTTTCATTGCTATCTTATATAAGGTCAGTAGAATTTCTCCCAGCATCCAAAAAAAAATTTTTTTCTAGTTTATCATTCAGTTCATTCCAATAATCAACTTTAGTTTGGAAGGACAGTACAATGGTGAAATTCCTAATTTAAAACCTGGTGAAAAATAGATGCAATTCCTGTCTGCAAGACTAGCTTGTCAACAGAACTAATTTTAGTTTTGTTTGGGGGTTTTTTCTTACTTCCATACTATATTAAATCCTGTCTGGGAACTTCTTATTCTTTCATTGTTTTTTATGCCATTTCAAATGTCTTTTCAAATCTTAAGATAAATAAGTTTCAAGGTTTCTTGAACTTTGATATCACCACTGCTTCCCCAGAATTACATTACAAACAGTGCTCAGGTACACACAGTACAAAACTTCTTCAAATACAGGAAACATTTAAACATGAAGAAGTGTCTTCCTCACGGGCTGACAATGGCCTGAATTATCTGCATTGTTAAATGACTGGTAAACTAGCATTCTTTGGTAACATAAACTGAAAATTGCATCTGGTTTACAAGAGGTAATCTGTAATTATAATTTTAAGTATGTATGTATATATATACATGTGTGTGTGTGTGTGTGTGTGTGTGTATATGTATATATATACATATATCTATACACACATACATGCTTAAAATACAGGTATGTATATATATATACTTTATATATAAGAATGTGTACTGTTTTAAACATAGCTAGCCAGGTTTTTATTAGAGAAAAATTTGCTACCTTATTCTAGGCTCATTTGGCTGTTCCATTCACCCACACCATAATAATAAGGCAGTAAGTAATACCTCCACGTATTAATCAGAATCCCTAAGGTGAAAAAGTGAAATGACTATGCATTGCAATAGAAAAGGGAAAAAAGTGCAGCATTTCTTACCAAGACTAAAACATGCAGGTGAATTAACAGAATGACTGTGTAATTGTGGCAAAGCTGTTCAAACTGGCTCCCAAAAATCCACTGAGGTTAAGTCGTATGTCCTTAATATAATATATCATAATATCATATATTGAAATATCCTCTGACGCTGGCAGATTGCGAGACTTTTATTTTCCCTCCTTCTGGCAGATGCCCTGAACACACGTCCTCTGTCCATTTCTTCTGTACAAACTAAATTAGCAAGCTCTCTGAAGCAGTGCTGATACTTGGCACTCTGCAGCAAATAGTGTAAGCACATTCTCTTGTCCACAGCTTCAGCCTTGAGAGGAACGCTGGATTTACAATTTACCTCTTCAGCAGCATGTGGCAATGAAGCACATAGATGGTGAAAGCATCACAAGAGCTCTGTGGTCCACTTTTATCTCAGTTACTATGAGGAAAGAGGACCAGTTAACATCTATATTTGTTCTTCTCCTACTTTTTAAATCGTATTTTGACTTTTTTCCTTTTTTTTTTTTTATTCCCCCTTTCTGATTCTGTCTAATATGAGGAGGAAGGCACCCTGTGCATCTAAGGAGCACTTTCTTTCAAATGGACCTGACTCCTGCCAGGTCTATGTAATTCCACATTAATAACAAGGGTGTCGTTTAAGTGTAAAAATTCAGTTTTCTCTGTATGATAGCTGTCCATTTATTCATAAGATCTCTTTGACTGAACGAAAAACTGTATTTAATGATATTCCATTATGAGCCCTGTGACAGGTGCAATACTTTTTCATGCCACTTCCTATTGACTTTGCAGCAAAATGTAGATATGCAGTACAGAAGTGAAGGCACCCAAACCTTAATTTCAGAGCAGAATTTTCTGTCTGACAGATAGGTGTGGCAATCCTCCAGTACCAAACAGAATTAATAATCCATCCTAAGGCTCGTCATATCATTGCTACAGATTAAATATATTGTCACTCTGATTCTGCCAATCACTTCCTGCATAGATTTTCTAAGTCAAATGCACATAGAAAAAATTGTAAAGTATACATTTTCTTCAGGAATATGCATAATAACCACAGACACTCTAATGAGCTATGAAACCTATTTTTAGTCACCAAGCTATTGGTTTTCTCGTAAGATTTTTACATGCTTTACATCTCTGCAAAAAAATTCAGGTGTTAACTGTCTGTCAGGATTTCTGTTCCTGTGGATTACTTTATTTTTCTACTTTTATTTCTAGACAAATCAAGGTATGAATTATGCTTCATATTTCTGGCATGTCCTTTGTTGCAGCGTTAAAATCTAATTAAAGTTAATGATTACCTACACTTAACAGAAGTGCAAAATACCACCATGCCAGTATCTAGAGTATGTATAGGATATTGTATAATGCCTATTGTCTGTATATCCATGATGATTCAGTTTAGTAATATTTAACTCAGTTTCTTAGGCATTGAGTATTTAAAGATAATAACAAAGCAAAATTCTGTGTTCTGGTGTGTGTGTGTGTTATGCTGTCCAAAATAGCAGAGTGACAGCTGATGTTATCATCAACAGTGTATTATCAATTCTCTTTCACATAGCAAAAGACTTTTCAAATACATGGCAACCAAATACGCTTAATTTTTATTCTATCAGCAGTTAAAAATTATTTAAAGCCCAACAATTGTCTATTATGTCTTTCAAAAATTGAAGGAGATTTTGAATTAATTTTTCCATTATTTTATTCCTAATACAGAGAAAAGTGAAAAATAGTAGCAGCACAGAAAATTTCTCCCTCCCATCTGCCAAAGTAGGTAAAAGCAAGTATTCAGATATTTTCATTTGGTCCATAATCTTTTCCTATTTTCTACATTTTCTATTCCTGTGAAAGGCTAATATTTTTCAACTCCATCATTTTATACCAACAAAACACTGTAATTTCCCATGCTTCCCTCTCCCCCCACCCCCCACCCCATCCATATTAATTTTGAAAAGACTGTGTGAAATTCACCCATCTGCTACTTCTCTTTAACTTGTGTGCTGCTGATTTTACATAGTGGTTGCTGGTATTCATGTGAGAAACAAAGACAGGGTCTGGAAGCCTGAGTTTATCTATCTGCCAACGAGTTGTCTGTAAAGTCAATATTTTATAGATTGTAACAGAGAAAGAGAGAAATATAGAGTGTTCCAAACAGGATACTGTACCTCTGTTAAAAGGGATTTTTAAAAAATTTGTCTTGCACAAAATTAATCAGGAATAAGAAAAGATTATTTGGTCTTAAATGTTATACTTCATGAAATAATTATGAATTGATGTTTTAGTGTTTTCTGCATATTGATAAAAAAGTGGTCAAAATTATTTAACATTAGTTTGGCTTAGAATTTTTTTTTTTGTCACATGACAAACAGATGGTTTTTTTACATAAAATAAGTTATTAGATAGATTGTTTTTTGGTTTTTTTTTTGGTAATCCAGGGGATTCAATGGCACCATATGAAGACTAAATATAAAAATGACAAATGCCATTTGGGATGTATAAATCAATCTAAGTGCATACACACACATTTATAAGTGTAGTATGTATTTATGTGCATGGATATTTGTTGGTTCTTTTTTTCAGATTCATTTTGATCTGGCTGCCAATTTGACACTGTAGTTCTCCAACTGGTATAACTCACATGCACTTAATTGCACATTTTTGCTCTCTGTAGCCAGATAAATCACTACCTCTAAATTCTAATCTAATTCAGATTAGATTAGAACAAACAAGAGCAACAAAAACATCCATTATAGTTGATCTGGGGAATCCAGCTCATTTGTTTCTATTATCAGTAACAGTGATTCATACATCCAAATAAAAAGTTATTTGTTTATAAAACAAAAATGAATAGAGTACGAGAATGTAATAGAGTTGTGAAGCTTCTCTGGTCCTGAAAGACTTTATGGTGCTGATTTCAACTCCACCATTTTTTTTTACCTGACTAAATATTCTTCTGTTTCCTGGGGCTGACTCTTGGCATGGCTGGGGCAGGAGTGCAGAACTGCATAAGAAAGTAAAGCAGTGATTCAAAAAAAAATACACGTGATGGTTGTGAACACTTTGGTGGACTCAAAGCTTAAGTTTTATCTTTTGAAACCAAAGCAACTTCAGTTAAAGCATTCTGTGCGACAGATGTGACAGTTAACAAGTATTTCTGACTGAAAAACGAGTTTGCACTCTGCAGACCTACTCACCATTACAGAAGGACTTGGAATCAGCATTTAATATCTTTCTTCTCTTAGTTTAGCTATATAAAAACTGTATCATGTTTTGTGGAACTTAGTGAGTTCACCTTTGCTCATCTCTTATGTTCACATCAGTTGCTATCACAGTTTTGCTCCACATCCTGAGTATACCTAATTTTCAAAATAACTTCTTTTTCATTCAATCAATATTAGAAAATAATTTCATTTTTCTGTTGTTTCTATGTCGAAGATTATTATCTTGAAATGCAGAATTGAATTAAAACACTAAATTCTATTTGCATCCATAAACTGGTTTGCTGCATTTTTTAAATGCAACATATATAAATGCAATATAAAATGCAAAGATATTCATCTGGTCCATTACTTAGAAATCCCTCAGAGACTGTACTCACAATCTGGGATTTTACAGGTTATGGAACAATGTTCTGTCAACAGACTGACTTGAAAAATGACATAATGGCATTTCAAAATGACTGTTTTAAACAACTTTATTCCTTGTTTTTGGATGACAATATAAATTACAACAAATACAACATTCTGAAGTTCCATTTCTTTTAGTTCTATTGAATGCTCAAATTCATGTCTGAGTTAATGAAGTCCTCAAAAATACTGCTATTTTTCAATTTTTGTGTTCTTCACAATCATTTATTTCATTTATTCATCCCTTAGAAAATATATTTCCCTTGTGTGTATTTGTGAATTGTTTTTACAGCTATGTGACATTGCACACAGTAAGAAGCTGACATCTGTGTGTTTTAGCTGCTGCTTGGAACTCGTTTTGAAGCTAGAAAAGAGAGCCACACCTGATCAACCACTCACATTTCAAAGTATTACATTGAAATGGATTGGGGATTTAGGAAATGGCGATGGATTTACCTCACCAAAATGTCAACCAGGCAGAAACAAGGAGTAAGAGAGAGGAAACAACTCAGATTGCCAAGTCACAGTAACCACCAGTGCCTGCTGTCCTTGCTCGGTCGGTAGCACCGTGCCAAAGGCAGACACGTGCTGAGCTGTGCAAAAACAGCTGAGTTACCTCAAAAGATTTTTGAGACTTCCTCCCTCAGTTTTGCAGAAATAATTTCAATAAAGCCTGAAACATTCTTTATGATAACGTGACTTCTTCAATTCTTCCTCATTTCAATTTGTAAGTGAAAATAGTCGTCATATAAAAGTGTTCCTGGGTCACTACACCGGTGACAGAGCAGGGCAGTATCTGAAGTAAAAAATAGAACACCTTTGGAAATGTTTTCTACCTTTTCAACTAGCTTTCAACTAGCTCAACTGCTCTTTTATTGGACAGAAGTGAATTTATTAAATACACGTCACTGATACAAATTAAATTGCAGAAGCGGAATTCTTTTCCCAGGATCTCTCACAATTAATTAATTTGTCTGAACAATACCCCAAACCAAACTTCTGCACCTACCCAATATGTCACAATTATTTCTCTAATTTATCTCTGATACAGAATCACAAAATCAATTAGGCTGGAAAAAACCTCTGAGATCATCAAGCCCAATCTTTGAACAGATGAAAAAGGATTCAAGAATTGGACTGTCAGCAAAAGTGTTTGGTAAAACATTTCTTGCACTTAAAGAAATACTTTTGAAATTACAAAATATTAAAGATTTCCATGTATAATGCATTAAATAGAATTAGACATTCCCAGCTAATTTAGGATCTTACTTGAGAAATAATTTTTAATTATTATAATATCAATCAGATTTTTAACTTTTAGTTGCAGAAATACACCATCAATTGCAAATGTGTGCCATGAAGTTACTTACTGCAAAAAATTAGCCAAGAATGGAAGCTACATTATGCGTTTAAAAATTATCTGAATGGCAAGTTATCATTTTTATTTAGACTATGAAATCCTGGGCAGAATTCACCTCATCTGTCCCATTTTTTTTTTGTTTTTTACCTTTCTTACTCTTTTGAACTAGAGAGAAATCATTTTGCATTTGTTGCAATTGAACACCAAGCTTTCAGACAACTGATGCTAATTTTGCCATTTGCAACCCATCCTCAAATACTTTCTGCTGCATTTATGATATATAAATAGTGGTTGCAAGACTAGTCTCAGCTGCAGCCTGAAGTGAGATTGTCTCTCACTCCCAGCTTGGAGGTGATGTGGGAATTGCTTGCAGCACAGCTGCTGCACTGTGGCCTGTGCCACTCACCCTGAGGCAGCCCAGTATTTCAGAACTGCAGCCTGCACTGAGCTGTTTCTCCAGCCATACTGCCCGCAGAGAACTGAACTGCAGATAAAGTCTAAAGCTTGGCCTAAAGGGATGTTCTTGATTTAGCCATAGGTTGAAATATCACGATTTCAGGCTGTGGTTTGGAGGAACTGCAGGGTTCTCTGGACAACACCAACAACATAAGCAGACACAAGCCTGGTGAAAGATGACGGCCTTGAACCTGTCAGTGCTAGAGCTACTACACAACATGTCACTTCTTTGGATAGCCAAGTAGTTAAGTCCTCAGCAAGACAATGGAATTGCTGTCAGCTCAGCAGACCTTTCCTGACAGTCCTTATTGCTCTGTGGAGCCAAGCAGAGCAAAATTAAATACATCTGACAGAAGTATTTCACTAAAGTTCTTTCTCACACAGAGAGTTAATGGGTATGATAGAAAGCATGATGAAGAAGAATCGTCTCATATAAAATATTTTTTATTTGCTAATAGCAAATGTGGTTTACAGAGTACCAAGAATGCTTCCACTGTGAGGTGTATCTCTAGCTACAGTCTCTGGGATTAAACATCACCATATACAACACCACCACACAGCACATCACTGTTTTATAGCATCTGGAATGCAATTCTCTAACTTCTCTGACCAAACTCTTCCTGGTAGCAGAAGTGAAAATGTAGAATTCCAGCAGCCCATCTCAATTCAAAGCGGATAAATGCAACTGACAAATCACCTTAAGAGTCAAGTAATCCATGAGTAGGTTAATGCAAGTGCAAAATCCTGCTAGACATTAGAATTAAGGAAAAGACAGGACAAGTATATACTACCTGTTTCTTAAATAACTACAGCAGATGTCCACATGATTCATGGAGATTTTTCAGGAACATAAAATCAAATCCAGCCTCCTTGATGGTTTAGCTAGCTTATTCTACAATTAATGCAGACTTCAAAGAAATGGCAATCAACTGGGAAATACACTGTCAGCTCTGAGGGATGTCACAACCCACGCAGAGACAGAGATTTGGGATGCGGGGAAAGCTCCTTCCAACCACGGGTGATATATTTATCCTCTGTGTCACCTCTCCCTGTGCACATACACTATGGGAAGGGATGAAAACCAGGGAAAGGAGGCAGGAGAGGAGGGTCCACAAGAGTGGAAGGCAGGGCAGGATTGGGTCACCTACCTTGTTCTCCAAAAGGTAGATGTGGAGGTCTGAATTAATCATTCATCCTCCCTGTACCTATGTCTTTTCATTGACTCATTGCAATTCTACCTCATGTCTTGGTATTTACTGTGACTGGACAAATGCCACCACTAGTTTCAGAATCTTGGTTAGGAGACATGAGGAATGGAGTTTAGAACTGTCAGGTGTCCAGTTATGCCGAGGACATGAGTCACCTTGGAAGATTTAAGGTTAACATTTGAGGGACTGGTGGGCATGGAGGGTTTCAAAAGTAAGGAAGCTCTGGGAAGGTGGTTCCCATGAGGGAGGAAGGAACTTCTGAAAATGTCAGTCCTTCCTTAGCTCAAGTTTTGATAGCAACGATTTATATCCTAATTTGTTTGTCTTATTAGTTCTATTGCTAAAATTAGTGAAGTTATCAGAAAAGCTTTTTCTAGATTTACTATAAAAATACTCAGGCTAGATATTTATGATTTTTTTTCTCAGATCAGCTGTCAAACTGATAAAGTAGATATAATACCTTTGCAGTATAATTGGCAGAAACTGTGCCAGCCACATTAACATAGGAGTATGGATCTGCCACTGATTAATTTGGTTTTATCAGTAACTGCATTTGAAACATGTCTGGAGTAGTTTGAAAGTTTGATGAATTATTACAGTATTACATATGACAAGGGGGTACACAAATAAACATGGACAAACAGAGGACTAGATTAAAAAAGGAAAACAGAATGCTATTTTAATATGCTGCATATAATAAATTAAAATTAAATAATTTAAGTTGCATGTGTGAAAATATTCTAAAAATTGTTACCTGGGAAGATTAAAAAGCCTTTCCTAAGAGGCTTGATCTAATACTCCTTAACCTTGGCTAATATCCGCACCTGTGCAAGACCAGCTGTAAAGTGATGTTTGGCCCATTTTGTCATTTTTTACACCCAATCTGTATAAGATATATACAAGGTGAAGTATAATTGGGTTTAGAAAGTGTGTAGGCTGATAGCGAAATACTGGGTAAAGTACAAATCCAAATGCTAACAGCAGAAGAAAAGGTTAATGTTGATCCATCAGAGGACTGCTTATAAAGCCCAATGAACTTCAAACAACAAAAAAATAACTTTATCATCCATACCAGACAGGAAACCTTGTATCATGGTTCCAGGAACCTAAAGCAGGAATGTGAATGTCACAAGTATGAAAACAAATATATAAGTAGCGTGGTTTACTTTTTAAAGCTGCAAGTTACTAAAACAAATTTAGTTGTGGTAAAGTTGTGACAAATTAAGCCTTGTGATATATAAAAATCATATATGAAGGGCTAGAAGAAACAATATCTGTTCATAAGCAGGTTACCTATGCATCACTCATATTGACTTGAATGGAGTCAAACTCCAAATCTTGAAGAAATGTTATTTCTTCTTTTGTTCAGCAACCTCTTTCTTCATCAGTTCTTTCAAGTTTGGCTGCCTCTTATTCCCAGAAAACACAGATATTAAATATAATTTAATTTTTCACAATTCTGGGCTTTTTGACAATATATGAGTGGAAGATGCATAGGGTTTTAAAGGTGTATTACATAAAAAGAATGGTAAGCTAAACTAGTTTCTGTAAGCAATTCATTTTTTGTGATTTTCATGCTATTTCTGGCTATGCAGTCAGTTATGCAGACTTTTTTTTTTCTCCTTAGTGCAGTTTGATGACAGAAAATAACCCTGTGGGAATTGCAAGTAGAGCAGGGAACAAAGAACAGGAGAGAATATAAATATGAAGGTAGTTTCACTTCATGAGAAATAATTATGGGGCCCATGAATAAATATTTGAATAGCATTGTTAGTACAATGCAATAAGAGCTCTCTGGTGGCAAAAAATTAACATTACACTGCATCTCATTTTTTTACAGGCAGTAAGGGGACTTTGACCTGCACATTTCTTTCTTCCCATTTCACTTGAAAGTATAAGCAAACTGTGTTTACAAGAATATATCTTTTATCTTTTAACTGTGTGTTGGTGGTTTTTTTGTTTTTTTACTGTTAAGAATTTTAATTTATTATATTTGATACTAATAATCTTCTATATCTGCACTGGTTTGCTAAGAGAACAGCACTTTATCACCCAAGGCCTGTTTCACAGCACAAGTTCTGAAATATTTTATTCATCTTACCAGGTGTTCATAATGGCAGAATTTCCTATTTTGCTATTTAATATCAATTGCAATTTTCATTGCTTTTAGTGGAAACATAGAAGACACATACTAGGCAGTGTAAAACAAGCTGCTTCTTAACAGTATGCATGAAAAAGCTCCACTCACTCCTTTCTGACAGAAGCTGACAGCACTCCAGCTTTTGTGTTGATGATTTTTACAACACAGGCAGAGTGTCAATACAAAATTGTATGCACAGTGAGAAACAAATATCAAAATACTCAATAATGCAATTTAATAAAATTAAATGTAAGTACTGGCTCAATGTGTAAGTTGTGAATATATGCATTGCTACATCAGCAAATCAGCAGAGAAACAGTCTGCTGGACTGAAGCATCTTACTTCCTAAATTTTGCATCCCTGATGCAGTAGTTCTCCCAAAGTGATTGTCTACATAGCTGGTAGGAAAGTTAGAGCTACTTTTGAACACACTGTAGGAAGATCCTGCCCGCTACTAATAATGTCTTCTTTCAAGGCCATCACGTGAAAAGAGGAGATTTCCTCAAATCTTTAGTGCTTGTTTTGTCTGCCAGCACCCCAGGAAAGCCGAGAGCCTTGTGCCCGAGCAGCCTGCCAGTGTCCCTTTGTGGGGACTCCGCACGGAGCTGCCTGCTAGATCAGCTGGGCTGACAGCTGCTTTGTGTTTTGTCAGCTCAAGGGGCACCCTGTGCCCCTTCCTGCAAGGATTTCAACAGAGCCTGGCCACGGTGTCCCCACTGCTCCACCCTCCATGCCATCCCCTCAGCATGTGCCTAAGGTTGCAGACTGTGGGTGTGGGAAATCATTGTGGAACAGGTTTGAGCTGCCAACCACCTTCCATCAAGTGAGCAGCAACGACCTAGTTGCACCCTATAATTTATTTATCATTACAACCTCTGTTACAATGTCTGTATAACTGCCCAGTTTTCTCTCATTTAACTCCAGCCACCTTTTCCCAAGAGCATTGGATACAAGTGCATTGTTAATAAAGAAGTTAATATAAGAAATATGGAAGCAGGGACACTTTTAAAGATATTAGTATATAGTAAGATGATGTACAATCAATGTTCTCTGATTTATGTTCCATGCAAGGAACGAGTCACAATGTCACCAACAGAATTCAGGAAAGCAGGGACCACAGTCCAAGCTTGTCAGTCCGTTCCAAACTCTTCAGGTCACTTGAAACTGGCCAACACTAAGGAACTGAGCCAGACCAAGAGGAGAGGGAGGATTTTCTGCATTAAATCTGTGCATTTAGCAGGCAATGTCTCATAGGATAGCTCTTCACGTGCAGAACAACTTTATTTATATATAAATATATATAAATAAAATTACAAAGACTTCTGGCCATCTTTTCTCTCACCCCTTTTGGCACTTTTTGGTGCTAATAGGTGGCAAATCTGTTTAAAAAGTACTAGGAAAAAAAGCACTAGGAAAAAAAGGTACTAGAAATGACATTGAAATGTCTGGATTGTACTGAAGTCCCATCAGTGTAATAAAACAGTTGAAACTTATTGAGACATGAGCTGTAAAAATGCAAACAGGTTAAACAGCTCTGCACACCAATGGCAGCACATTTGTGTCAATAACACAAAGCTTATATATGCTTAAATATGCCAAATTACTTGCTTGCAAAGTTCTCAATGTTGAAAGCCTGTCATGCACGCTCCTGGGGAGAGACAAAACCTCAACAGATGTAGGCTCTGGACACCTACTTGTAATTAAGAATTTCCTTCCAAAATACAGGTTTTGTGTCCTAGAAGCCACAGCAGTGTTAGTATGTACAGTTAGAAGCTTCATTAACATTTTTATAACACTGTCAGTGTTCATATTGTAACACTGTGAACTTTCTATACCCAGCTTTACTTTTTCTCCCTTATCCAAAAAAATCCAAAATAAATAGACAGACCAATAGTTCTCCCATAAATGTAACTGCAGAAGAGTTCAGATTTTGCCGAATGCAAACCAACTCTATCCTGTCTTGTTGCAACTCTTTAGCTCACCCATTCACACATCTCCCAAGATTTCTCTACCTTTTGTTAACTAAAAGAGAACAAAATACAAGTGTGATAAGTAGCAACAAACATACTACTGTCAGTGAAACTTCTGCCTTGGTTGTGGGTTCAAAGAAAGAATATAGCAATGAGACTGGCTGCTGTTACATAGATGGCAAAGGCATATGCTCCACACAGAGTTTTCTAAAGAGAAAAAGAAAAAAACAAACTTAAAAATTCAAGTTTCTGTAATAGTCCAAAATTCTTTCTATCCAGTTCCTTTCTGCCCTTGCTTACACATTTTATTAATTTTACAGTGGTCTCCCTAATAATGACCTACTATCATTGTTGCCATAAGCTATGTGGCTACAAACATGAAAAAATGGAGACAGTCAAATATGTTAGAAATCCAGACCAAAAAATGAAACAAACAAATAAACAGAAACAGCTATGGTCTTACTGAGATGTATAGTCTTTGCATGAGATTAAAAATTCAAATCTTACCTTTTTTACTGTTTATTTTTTATTAAGCATTAAAACCACTTTGACCATCTAACTAGTCTCCTCAATTTTAGAATGAATGATAATTGTAATTCATACATTGAAATCCATTTTTCATATATCAATAGTTAAAATAATTTTGAGTTACTGCACAGTTCATAAACTGTGGAAAAATATGGTAATGTCTGGTTTAGGACACAGAATGTCCTTGGTCAGCATCTTTGCCTCTTTCTGAAGGGAGGAGAATTAAAGAAGACAGTTCATGTGGATGTTTTTTCCTTTTGGTCACCCCTAAACAGTATAGCAGAGCTTGGTTTTAGGGAAAGCTGTAAGCCTTCTCTTTGTCAGCACTTTGAGAAAAGGAGCAGAAAGAGTGTCCATGGCATGTAATAGACTTCTGAGGGAAAGCAAACTCAAAATTTGATCTCATGGAAACTTCACATGTTATAACAGTCAGCCAGCCTTTCCTGTGGCAGCTGATGAATAATGCCAGTACTCCCCAAGAACCTCCACCATGGCTCTCCAAGCAGTCACTGCTCTCCTGCCTCTCCAGCAGAGATAGTCAGTCCTGAGAAAGCATATTTTTAATGCAGAATAGAATGTGAAAAACAACATTATTACAGAAGGTCCAAACAAAGAATTATACCGAAAGCAAGATTCCAGGAATGAGTGCGAACGGCTGCATTTCGGATTGAATCATGCAGAGTGTTTTTCAATTAGCAGCATCCTTTGCAGCAAATTCCATTCATTACTTAGGAGGCAGATTAAAATGAAGATAAAGATCTGCCTGTGGATAACATAATTTAAACCTGGGAATATAAAGCAATTTTTGTTTTCAAAGTATTTTAAAGTGCATTTGTGACTCCCCGCTGACATTTCACAGAAACTTAACATGACATTTAATTATGGCTGATTTGTTTTTCTGTGTACAATCAACAGCATAGTTCTTAGAATCTGTTTTCCTCATAAAATACAATTCACACTTGAAATATTAATATCCAAGAAGGGAAATTTTCACCAAACATAAGGACCCAGAACATTACTCATTAATCTAATATTTGTTCTGATAGAGAAGTCATGCAAAGCAACCAAAAGCATACTGAGATGCACTAATAAAGAAAAATAATTATAAAAATTTTTAAGAAAGAACTCTGGAGTTATCCTAGCTGAAACATTTAAATACCAATTTCCAATGAGCTAAAGTTAGATAAGGAAAACAACAGGCTCTCATTAGCAATGTGGCAAAGATTTGACATCACTCATGACAAAAATAAAAGAAATAATATGCAATTATAGTACTTTTAACAGGAAAAAAAGGCATTTTGATTCACTTATCAGTGAAAAAAGCTAGTTAAAAAAAATAGTTCCTTTTAATTGCAACTTAGTGCTGATATTTGGAGGTGGCTTGTGGTATTCACAAAGTTGTTGGGTTTCTCTAACAAAACCTAAAATACTTATAAACTTGTATGAGTCTAGGATCTGTAGCTTTCAGGTAAATTATCTATCACGAGATAAAAATCACAAGAACTGGCAAGAAAACTACTAAAACATACTGAATTTTATTAGGTACTGAATGTCCCATTGTAAGTGATTACATTTTTCCTATGTACATTTTTTACCGTTACAGAGAGAAAATAAATATGATAATGTTACTTTTACATTAAAAACTATAAGACTAATACAGAATCATTACAGTTTAAATATTAACACTGGGAAAAAAAGCATACATCCACAGCTGCTTTCTTGAACTTACACATGCAAATATGTAGTTCTTTGAAGTGGCAGTTCTTTAGCCTGAAATCATATTTCCTATTTCCCCAAAGTGAAAGTGAAAATGATACAGGGAGGCAAGATTCACGTGTCTCTGTTTTTCTAGCTGTAAAATAAGCATTAATAGGTATCACATATATTACAAAATTCAAAATTCATACATCTTTTCAAGATATAAGTTCTTAAATTCGACTGTATTTTTAGTCTATTTATTATAACCCAAAATTATTATTTAGTTGCAATTTTGTAGTACACATTCAAACATGGTGAACTTATTGAAATTTCTTTTACAAGCAATTTATTATATACATTTATTTCCAAGATGAAGTTATTTCTTAAAGATATTGAATTCAAACAGCTCTGGCTGATTTTACACTTTTGGTCTTTATTGGTTGAGTAGTCTCTCATTTATGTTCTCTCTTACTGTGTTTGCTACATTGGATTATTCTATCAAAAGCAGTAACCAAAAAAACCCCCAATTATAGGAATCCGTCAGTTCAAAATATACTCATATTCTGAAACAAAGGTCTATTCTGCACATAAAGTTGTCATAAAACTGAGCTCCCAACCAGAAACTCAAAGTCTTCATAGTCACTTTTTGAGACATGGCTGCTGTATAAAGGATTCATAGGTTCTAGTGGTCTCCAAGAGAATCATCTTTTATTACAGCCTTATATCTGAAGAATGATGATGGATTTTGATTTTTCCCCTCTCGGTTTGGTATTCCTGTTTTCTAAAAGCAATACTACCTTTATTCTAGGTAGGTACCTGGATATGTGTATCACCAGATCAGATTGCTGTTTTTTCTTTAGGACCTTCTTCCCGGCAAAAAATTTTGATAAATTTCTCTCCTGACAATAGTACTGACACCTAAAGGAGTGTTTGGTACCCACATACAGAATGGAAGATTCCAATAAGATCCTGGATGCCCTAGGTACTCATGACTCACAAGGAACAGCTTTTTAAGAGTTCACAGTTGTTCACATCAACCACTAAGTCTGTTGACATCACAGAAAAGAGCAATGACGTACATCACAAACAAGGATTAAAATAGAAAAGGCAAATGGACAGTGAGAGAAAGTGAAATGCAGTCAAGAGCAGGTGGACTGCAAGAGTGTTGTACACAGTAGCTACCAAGCTCTTATTTAACATTCTTCCTCACATGATATGTTAGTTTAGCAAAGTCTGATTTAACAGGGCATAGCTCATCTCCTCAGACTGCTTGTGGAGTTCTTTACAGTTTTAAAGACCACAAGGAACACTCTCAATTCTCCTCCCCAAGTCATGCTGTTCAAGGGTTGCTACCTGTGTGCAGAAGTACACACACTGGCTTTGACAGAAATAGCCACAGGACGGTAATTTACATTGCAGCGCCCTCAGTTCTCTGAATTTCATTAATCTCTATACACTACTTCCCAGAAAAACATATAACATTATCATTCCCCAGTAGTATGAAACCACCCCTGTCCTGCCTGCATAAGTTAGAAACCAGCATTAACCCTCTGCTAGTTTCTGATCATGACTCAGAAAACAGAATTTATTCACAATTTGTATATTCGCAATACACGATATCGTTGCAATGTCTTTGTGATTAATATATGCCCTAGTGGAACCCTTTCTTTGTTGTGTCCTCCTTTAATTTCTACATAAAGAAACTGTTGGCTCACGCTGATGCACTCGGAAAAAGAAGTAAAATAAAACTGTCCCAACAAAGTTAATTTTACCAACTAGAACAGCAGCAACCAAATATATCAGTTACAATATATGGGCCTTCATATACAGAATAATCCAGGGCTGACAATAAATACATATCCAACTAATCAGCTGATTCTTCAAGACTTTTTTGGGGTCTAAAAATGATATTTTAGTAGAATATAGAAAGTAAATAAAAAAAAAAAATCCACTGGCGTCAAGTTCTGGTGGCCCCTGTGTATTAGAGGTACCTATACTCACATGGCATCACCCTTCTTGGCATGAGGTCTTCCTCATGTTCCACCCTCCATGAAGTTTCTGTGTTTTGTGGTTACACCATTTGAAAGCAAAGAACAAGGAGTTATCTCAAAAATGCACTAAAAAACATTCCAGGATGGTAGGCCTTAGAAGTAGTGCAAATAATGAAAGGTGGTGATAGCTTCACCCATTCACTTCACTGCATCATTTGTGACGATCCTCAGCTTTCCTAAGTAACAACTTTATTAAAGATTTTGTGACAGAAGATAAATCTGATTCAAGTTATCATGATTTAATTCCCATTTGAAATTATTTAAATCAAATAACAAATTAAAACAAATTAGTAATCAATATGTTTGACTTCGAAAGGGGAATGAGAAGAAGAAGGTTATTCAGCAAAACTAAAAGAATTATAGTACACAGGAACATGCAGAGATTGCCTAAAAATTGTGAAATCAAACCTTAAAATCATTGTGGGAATTGCATTCCATCTGAGAAGTAGGTTAACAAGGTAGTGAGAACACACCTGAAAGAAAAGTTAATACAGATGTCGTTGGAAAGAGTAACAAATATTACTCCAGATTTCAACAAAAATACTTTTTTATGATAGGTCCTTGGAAAAGCTGTTTTCATACATATCCATCATGTCCATCTTATGCATTTAGCCTCATCAGTTTTCCTATTAAATTGCAGTAATTTTTTAAACACTGACATACAATATGCCACTATGAAAATTATTATATCCTCAGTGGTCCTTATGTATTTCATCCATTTGAGAAATGGCATATTTACTGTGGCTTCCCATATAAAATATGAAATTTCAGAGATTCATTGTTGGAGGAGACAGATAATTGTTACCTAGATGGTGAGTGAAGTGGCTGTCACTTCAGGATTCTATTTCCCACACAATAATATCCAGTAAAATGCAATTAAGATAAAAAGTACTTTAGATCTAAAAGGTCTATTATTTTCCTTAGGTCTCATTTTAGTAATGATTTTGTGTTTTAGTATTGTAAAGGTTAGAATTTTCTATTGTGTCTTAAAATATTTTTACTATCAAAATATATTTGGCATGTCATAATCCCATAAGTCAGATGTGACATTCCCATGGGGTATTATTCACTAAAAATTCCATCTTCAACAGTTCATATTTGAAAAAGTGTTATAATTAAAGAGACAATAAGCATGTGAACACAGTCTACTTTTACAATATCATACAATTAGTACTGTATTTAAATACAAATTCAAAATATCCACTGTTAAGCTAAATTTAAACTTTGTATTCAGTCTTGCTTTTTTTATTTCTACTTGTATTCATCAAAAGTTTTTCTTTTTTTTTCCAGTATTTTTTAGACAATTTGTTCATTATTAAAAAAACAAATGGGATCTATAGTCAAATCTTTAATGGCCTCTTATTATTGTTTTAGAAATATAAACGTGAACATATGAGTTTCTACATTTTCCAAGATAAATGGCACATAATTTGTAATTTCTGGAGAGAAGAAATATTGGTAACTGCACTTTGTGGGGGATTTGTCAGAAGCTATAGCACAAGTGTCTCCAGGCAGCATGGGCCACAGCTGCTAGTTCCTAGGGACTGTAACATTAGGTGAGAGGATTGCACTCTTTTTTTGCTTTCCCGGCCTGAGATGAGGTTCCTGTAGTTAGAATTAAAGTACATTTGAAGTGCTGTCTAGATAAAGTCATCTCATATGCTTCCCAAATAGACGGCAGCATTATTAAGAATTTCTGCAATGCTGCAGCTCCCTTCTCTGCAATTTCTGTGTACAACTAACGTTAACGAATTTCTTGGAAAGCAGCTCTTCTACCTTCATACCTCATTGCTAGAGGCCTTTCATTACACTTTGAGCTTTTAGAGTTCTTTCATGCATCTTGGACCTTTATTTGGTTTCTAATTGCATCCAAAAAAGCCTAAGCTTTTCTTCAAGTACCCAGGTACACATTCTTAGATGCTCATGAGCTATTTAAAGTTAGCCAGAATCTATGAACAATTTAATATATGAGCTGCTGAGGCTTTCAATTCCTTCACAAAAACATTTTGAATTGTGAGCACTCCACTTAAGATCATGCCCACAATAGTCTCAGGTTATCTTATTTTTGAAGAACATCTAAGCATCCAATAAAGAATTAAAATAGATAATCACAGAAAGCCAGGAAAATCAAAGCAAAGATGCAATTATATTGAAATTAAAACTTTGGACTGGAAAATGCAAACTTAGCTATAAATTTACCATGATCTCTAATTATGTCTCTGCAAGAAAATTCTCCCAATGTCATCCACTTTAATGCCTTGCAATATGTGTATATGGGTGACTCTGTGCAAGTGTGAGTGCTGGGAACTCAAAAAATGAAATTGCTTACTTTTTAAATCTAAGACACGATTAGGTAAACCTTTGCCCTAATTTGAATGTTAAAATCATCATTTAAGGCACTAGTCTAAGAAAAGGGTTTTCTTTTAAATTTTACTTTATAGGCTTTTCTAACATTCTTAGTCACCCCTTTATAAAATGCCATCAGAATGATATTTCCAGGTATTTTATCATACCATATGTGTTTTAAACATTCTCCTTTCCATCACCCAAATCATGTCTGTATGACTGCTGTATTCTAGATAGTTATGAGCAATGGTCAGGACAGAATACTGAGCTAAATCATAGGAAAAGCTGTGCAGATCAAAAAATAGACGTAAATGTAAATGCAACTTGTTTACATTTACATAAATGTAGTCTGTGGTGTTAGCATCCATAAAATTAATGATTCACTTAGTAAAGCACACAGAAATCCTAGCTGGATCAAGACACCAGGTTTATAATCACTAAGGGTAACTATTAGACCAACTTTTAAACAAACACAACAGAAAACACAGACCTGCTTTAGGTACCTCAGCTTCTAAAAGAGGGCATTTCCTTACACATTCTGGGAAAAATGAATAAATTTTTAATACAAAATTATTAAAATAATAAATCATGAAGATCACAGATCAAGAAGTTGTAAAATTATCTCCTTTATATTTTTCCCCGCTCTCTAAGCTGAAATGTATTTTTAAATCTAAACCAAACTTAAAAGCTTTAAAGAAAAATTTATACACATGAGTCTACATGCCTACCAACATTCATACAGAGATTTAGAAAGCAATTACCATTAAGAGAGAAATATAACCCCCTTTGCAGAAAGTATCTCTAACCATTTATTGGTGGTGTTTTGGTAAAACTAGTAAAAATAAGTCAACATCAAATTACCTACATCCGATTTGAAAAATCAAGAGGATAAATTGTTCTAGCATGAGCTTTTCTGTCTTCTTCAGTAACACAACCACCTACAGTGCCTCACAAAATTATGTAGATCACTGAAAATTAGCATCCTGAAAAATTGACACCCAAGAAAAAAATACTACCCTTCTAATGAAAAATAAAAACAAAGCAGTAACAGCTTTTGAACATACCCATGTTTGCTTTTCAGTTCTTTGAAAATAAACAAAAAAAACCTAAGTCTTCATTCAACAAATATAGTCACCAAGGCAGCATTAAAATCATGACCATAAAACAACCTTACATGAGTTTCTGAATAAAAAGCCTGATAAATAATAAGCCTAATTTTGGGTGTAGCTTGACTGAAAAAATACACCTGAAATAGATTAATCATTGTGAGCTACACTGCTCAGCTGACTGTGTTTTTAAGCAGTCTGAAGTGCTAACTCCATCTTCTGTCAATGGAAAACCCACCCTCCACTCCAGCAGCCCAGTTAGGAGTATTCATTTTCTTTTTTTACTGTTTTGCTTTGCAGTTTTTCATTACACAATAATCTGTTGGACCTAAGAGGTCCTTTGACTCTTTAAACAAGAAAGTAATAATTTAAGGTAGGCTTTTCCCCCTTGTTTATCTTTAAGATGTTCATATAAATAAGGATATCAACATGCAATGTGCAAAACTACATTAAATATTAGACAAATATTTCTATTAGGTAAGACCATTTTTATGCCTTGGGTAAATCAATTTCCCTTCCTGTCATGTTTTCTAATATATTCTTTCAATGAGGTTATTTTCTCTCTTGTATATATTTCCATACAGAACTTCTACACGATTTAAAGCAAAATGCACTTCCTGAAAACACTGACTTCTTTCATCCATTAATTTTTCACTGCTGATGCTCAAAGCACAATTAGTGAAGTACTTGTCAGAATAAACTGATATTGCACCGAGGAACTAGGATACCTCTGTTACAATTTCATCTAGTAGTCACATCACTCTGAGCAAGCAGATTAAACTCATTTCCTCATTTCCAGATTTCTCACTGCCAGCATTTACAAAATTGTGACAAGACATAGGAAAATTTCAGGATCTATAGATTAAGCATGCCAAGAAAAATGCAAGGCGTTGTTGTCATGTAATGGACTGTCTTCCAACTGCTGTCAATCCCAAATAAAATCATGTGAGCTGAACTTCTCTGCAAAGTCATTTTCCTGGACCATTAATTCTGAATTGCCATTTACAGAATAATTGCACTTTTGTTTCCCTGGGGATCTTGCTGCTATACTTTAACCTATGCTATCCTTCTTAACCCTCACATCAAAATATATACAGCTGAAATGGAAGTCATGAGCTATAGGTCATTAATGCAGAGCTGGGCCTAAGGGTATCTTTAATAGTACTGTTGAGGACATCCTTACAATGACTGCATTTTTAGGGGAGTGGAAAGATTTTGTCCAAAAGGACACAGCTGGATCTATTCTGGGAAAGGTTAGCTGGGACAGCTGAATGTCCCTGAGGAGATAATAAATTGCACTGGCCAATTTGATAGAGCTGATTCTGAACTGGAGGAAATCCAAACAGCAAAAGCCTTTTGAATGGTAAATACTTCCCCACTAATTGCTGAAAATACAGGTAGGCTTGAGGGAGCTTCATTTCGACTACACTTGAAAATGATTCTCATGACTTTGATGAGGCTCAAGTTGAGAAGAATTTCTCTTTCCTTCCTTTAGGAAACTCCAAGGGAGGAGGAAGGCTAACAAAGTTAATGACTAGATGTCAGGAGTCAGCAGTGGAAGATCTGAGGCAGGAAGGAAGCTCAGCGGCCTCCAGCTACCATGCAGGATAACTGGGAAGGCGCTGCATTAGCAAGAGCATCATTCCGACCACACTTTGTTCAGGTCTGAATAGAAGGTCACCATCTCCCTCATTTTTCCCTTCCAATCAATATTTAGTCTGCTCAGCAGCTCCTAGAGCTGGCTGCCTCTGAACTTCATTGCTGTAAGTTACTGAGAAACCAGCTTATTATGACAACTCAGATCTCCCAGCAGATCTGACCTGCAGCGGCTGCCCTGTCTCTTCCAATCTACTCCAAAATACAGAGATGACTCCAGTGCACATCATTTACTGTACAAAGCACTGCAGAGAAACCCTTGATCAATAGGAAAAGTAACTGGCTATGAGGGGATTTGGGGCAAATATGTTGCATAATACAAAGACTGGATCTAATAAGGCTATGGTAACTAATTAAAAAAACTCATTCGTTAAAAACATTAAGTTTTACTTTGTCATCTTTTACTAAACAAAGTTCCAGCACAAATGTATTTTTTTGAAGGTTGTTTCCCTTTTCAGAAGACCTTCGGGCAAGACACGAGGTGTCTTTAATGCCACATACCAGACAGAAGGTTTTTTTGAGATATGTTAGATAAACTCTCAGTAACAGAGTGATTTTAGTAAAAATTATTATACAGACTCAGGAATTTACAATTTCAAATGACTGATAACACTATACACAACTTTTGTGTATAGTGCCTTGGTTAGTAGCTGGATGGTAATAAGGTTCTGAACCCACCACTGCAGTAGTTTCAGGAGGTACTAAATACTGAGTGAGTAAGGCAGAAAAATCACTTTCCATGCTGTTTTTAGGTAGGCCACAAAAAGTTATCCTGAGCAGGCTACTAGTTTTACAGTGCATCTATTAATAATTTTACACATTAAAATACTTCCATTCATTTAATCTTACTTCATTTTTACAAGAAAGTGAGGAATTTTCAATGGCAAATTTCAGATTGTCGGTGTAGAAACCCGATTATAGTTATAATGTAACACAGAAGACCTTCAGCCACTGCAAATGGGCCTTCAGTGTGGCTGCATGAGTTCAGTCCAGTTATTTCCTGATAATGAAATTGCTTCAGACATTAGACACTGTTGAAAAGCAATCTGATACCTTTACAGTATCCCCATCTCTTTTACTTCAGTGTAAAACTAGGGGATCTAGCTCGTGCACAAAACATAACTAGTTTTAAAGAAAAGACAATGAAAAACTTTTATTTTCCTATGACAATCTACTTTGAGTTCTTTCGGCTTTCCAGAGACCAACTACAAATCTGCTTGCAAATTTTCAATGGGATAAACATGCTTTTAGATGGCATATCTAAACGCTGAAGCAAGATACAACAACTGGTTCAGGAAGACAAAAGAAGAATTGAGGCGAAATCTTTGACCAGAGCATACCATTAATGATAAAAAATGGTAACAAAAATATAGCAGTGTATCTAAAATCCTAAATGAAACCTCCAAAAAGCTACCACCAAAAAAAAAAAAAAAAAACCAAAAAACCCTCTATGATTTCATTTGTATTTCATTTGTTTCTGGTAAAAATTTCAAAATATTCCTAAAGAACATTTCTAGAATATCTCTTTTAAGTAGGAAGTAGTGGTACTCCTACTGGAACTAAACCTTTCAAGTTTTGCTTGCTATTTGTGGAGGAGTTTTGATTCACCAAGAACTGTGTTGTGACTACCTTTGCATAGATACCTCAGGGGGAGGGAAGTGATATATTAGTTAAGGCACAATTTTTGAGCTAGGCTCTATTCCAGGTTCTGTCCCAACTTCCTCTGTGACCTTGAACAAAACACCTAATTCCTCTGTATTTCAGTTCCATTTCTAGAAAATGAGGACAAGGAAACTGTGCTATCTCAAGAGCCCTGTGAAAAGAAATTAATTAGCACTTGTGAAGCACTCATATGCTGTGGCCATGGCAATCTTCAGTCTGACAAAAATGGGGCAATGTAGTAATGGTTTTTCCGTGATCTGCACACCTAGACAAGAGTCAGCACTACAGGCTTTCTTCTTGAGCACTTGGTACTGATGAAATCAATCACAGTCTGCTTCCTTCCCCTGTTTGACTCTGAAGGAGCACAGTTATATAAAATAATGGATTATAAATCACCATGTTTACTACACAAGCATATATTTTTTATTTGTCTGACAACCAAAAAAAAAAAGAAAAAAAAAGGCAAAAAAAAATCACTTAGAATTCTTATTCCTCCACTAAAGCATGTTTCTCCAAAATTGTTTCTTAGAAAATGTATTTTCTGGAACACTAAAACCAGGCAAACTGACAAGTAAAGAAAAAAGGAAAAAAAAAAAAAGAGAGAAGAAGAAAATGGAGCATCTGATTCAGAAAATACCTAGCAGAGGAGATTCCCTTTTACAAACTATTTTAGCAGGTAGCATATTCTGCAAGACATGCACAGTGATTTCTCCTACGGGAGGCACAGTTTTAAATCTCATGGCTACCTCACACCTCCCACAGCTCACTTTTCTCACCTCTTCCCATTATTTCCATTGGATTCCTTCCTACAAATTCATCACAGATTCATAAATAGTTTGGGGATGACTTAACTGGGGGTGGGATTGGCATATTTAGTATTCATGAAAA
Source organism: Dicaeum eximium (assembly GCA_013396995.1). Classification (NCBI taxonomy): domain Eukaryota; kingdom Metazoa; phylum Chordata; class Aves; order Passeriformes; family Dicaeidae; genus Dicaeum; species Dicaeum eximium. The sequence goes on from VWZP01005834.1 coordinate 228,963, forward strand.
AGTTTTAGTGATTTTGATTAAAAAAACCAACATTTTAAAAATTTATCAATAACTCTTGAGTGATACAACACATGCATGTAGTGTTATTATTAATATATTATATATTGCTCATTTGTCTTATCTGCAAGTTAAGTACTCAGCTTAATACTTTGGTCTGTTTTGAATTTTTAAATAGGTAGTTCTCTGTATTATGAGTATTTTCACCTCAAGAATACTCAGTATGTCTGGAGAGGTTTCAGTATTCTAATTAATTCCTGTGAGATGTGTACTATGAATATCAATTTCCCAAATAAAACATGGGTCTGTTAATGTCTGAAAGAGCAACAGAAAATACATCAGTAGAATAAATTTTTAAACCTTAGGCTAAATCGGCAATTTTAGTACTGTTCTCTGGAAATGTATGCTAGATGCCTGTAAAAATAACTGTTCACTCAAATTTAGTTTTAAGGATCTGCTTTTAGGAATATTTTGAATAATTTGAAAATATATTCTTATATCATTTCAGAGCAGTTTGCTGATTATTTTTCCCATGCCAATACTGGCTGTCAAATGCTATTGCCAAAAGCCTGAGTTTCACAGAGATAATGCCAAAAGCCTAAGTTTCACAGAGACGATTTTATGGTTTTAAGATCTCCCTGATGTTTTAAAAAAAAGAATTCTTAAAGACTGTTTAATGCACACGTCTGTAATGGCTCAAAAACAATATGAAAGCTTCACTACTACTGTATGTGCATTTCTACAAACATTCAACAAATGCTCCTAATTCAGAAGGTAATTTACATATTTCCATAACTTCTGGGATTCCCGTAGAACATGAGTTTTATTCCCATGATATGTGTGTTCAGCAGCTGGCACAACACCTGACTAATCCCACAGAGAAAGCTGCAGCAAAGATGATTGATAAGACAGAATATAATGATGGAAGTACAGAAGTTACAGACATTGTATACTGAAGAATGCTCAAGTGTGGCTGAAGTTATTCTTCCCTGACACTTAATTAACACTCACCTGTCATATTTTCCTTGAAAAAGAAAGATTATTACTCTCTAAATTTTACTGCAGAAATTTCAGATACTGACAGCCTGATAGTAGATAGCCTCACTATGAAGGCAAGTGTTTATAAATGAGTTTTCAAAGGCAGCACACACAGGCTGACACTCTAGATTAAACATATTTTAACATACATGCACAACCAGATTTGTAAAGTAAAATATGCAAGCTGCATTTTATGTAGAAATTGCCTTAAGTTTTTCTTTGGGATGCTGGAATAACCAATCATCTTAATACTGGTGTTACTCTTGATTAGCACATATTTGCAGGGCTTTCAGCAGCTGCTGGGTAACAGACAAGGTCACAATTGTGCCAGTTCATGAAGTGCCACTATAAAATCAAGCTTCTTTTCTTTTTTTTTTTTCTCTTCAAGATATGTATCACTGCAGATACAAAAAAGTCTTGAAATGGCAATTTCTAGCATATAACTTTTATTTAACTGGATGTCCCTTCATTTCTGAGCTTGTTATGAGTATATACAGGATATCTAGACTTTTTAGGGATGTCATTTCTCTTATTAGAAAAAAAATAAATTTAATTGTGGAAACCTATTTTTTTTGTTTTCAAACTGAGTAAGTTTGCATGGAAAAATATTTTTAATTCAGCATAGCAAAAAAACAAAAACAAAAAACTATACAAAAAGGTATCTTGTAATTGAGCAAATAAGGATTTAAAATTTTATCTTTGATAGCTTAACTTTTAAATTGTAACCTGAGAGGGGGAGGGAGAAATGTTGCTTTACTGCTTGAGGACCTGACAGTCCTCAAGTTAATTTTAAGCACTGACTGTGGATTCTTGGGAAAAAAAAAAAAGAAGAGTTTAGGCTTTTCACTCATTTCTCCCTAATTCTGCAGTAACACAACAGGAAAAACAGTTTGGGACATGGCAAGGACATACCTGTAAACAACCCTTTTCTTTAGATCAGAAAGTTTTTGTTTCAGTGGGATCCTAAAAATGTTGAATTCCCAGACACTTGGTTGCTGAAGGATGCACTCTGAGCTTTGAAAGGTCAGATCCTTTCTATATATAACACAACTATCAAATTATTATGCTGCTCTTATATGTGAGATTTAGATATCCATTAACCCTGTAAGAAACACTCAGGAGTGCTTGTCCTTCCCAAAATCACAAAGCCAGATGTGCAGTGTGAGGTCTGGTTCTGCTCTGCAGATTACTCCCCAGGCAAACATTGCAAAGGTTTCCAGAGCCAGAACCTTTCCCCAGCCAAAGAAACGAACTAGAATTAATAAGACATCCACATAAAACACCATATATTGCCTTCACATATCACAAGCCCATCCACAGGTCAGCAGGCACCACAGACAGCAGGTTACCTGGCTCTGTTGCTTCTGCAGCCTTCCATCTCCCTTTGAGTGAGAGCAAGGAGGAAGCCCTGGCATTTCTGTGGGCAACATGGGCATTTCTCGCCTGGTCCTTTTGTGGTTGTAAGGTTTGATGCTACACAGAACTCCATATGAGTGCAGGACTTTCTGGAAAAGAGGACTTTGCAAGACAGAACTGATTTCCCAAGTGGGATTTGTTTGTTGGTTGGTTGGCTTTTTAGTTTTTAAGTAGAGCTTGTTCGTGGACTACAAACCACCTGAATGTCCTAGGAAGTGAAATGTGTATTTTTACTTAGTGTTCATTACATTTTTACAGCGGTTGCAATAATCCAGAGCTATGTAAAATAGAGCAACAACAAGAGCATTTAAAATTATGGATTTCACCCTACCCTACCTGCCAAGGTCAATAAAAATATCTGTTTTTCATACTTACTTTGTTATACAAGGTGATACGAATCGCAAAGTTGAATTCTTCCTTAAACCACAGTGACAGAAATTTAGAAGGGAAAGTCTTGGGATTATGCTTAGATTTGACTTATATCTAGTTGTGATTTCAGTGAAAACTACTAGCAGGCACTCTTTAGATGAAGAGGTGGAGGGCTGTGAGAGATCTCTAGGAAATCCATGGAGAGTAAAAAAGGTTTCATATCTTCTGCAACGGGAAAGTAGGCAGTGACAGATGGTGCAGAATGCAAAGTTCACAGCAAAAGCTCCTCTGTTAAATTATAGATACTCATGTAGAACAGCATATATATACCTCTAGCCTTAAATCTGAAACCAAAAAGGGTAGAGTATCCATCTACTGTGGCTGCTATATATGATTGAGCTGTTGAAGACAGACAAGATGCCTCAAATGAGATAAGAAAGCACCAGCCTGACTCTCCAACAAAATTTAATCTTGATTTTGAGGTAAAAATGTTTGTAAACATTGTTTAAAATATCTATATACTTCCAATTTTTCTTTGCTTGTATGTTTGTTTAAAACAAGCCCAGAAAAATATTGTCATGTAACTTAAGCTCAGACAACTTATTTAATTTCAATAAATATATATATCTGGAAAACTTGATTATAATTCTATTGTTTTAGATATTTATTTCTATGTCAACTTCCCTAATTTCATCTTCTTACTAAAAATTATTGTGTGGTTACAATATATGATAGTCTTCAAAATTATGACATAATGATACCCTATATTTAAACCCAATTTAATTACACTGCCTAAATAGTGAGCAATATATTTAACTAAGAAAAATAGCTTTAAATAGGCTGTGAAGCAGAGTTGAAGGCCTCCTTATTTAGAAATGTTTGGAACTGTGTTTAAACAGACAAATCAGGAGTAAAATCTCACACCAACCTCATGTGAGTTCCATTAAATTCAAATCAATGTTCTCACTGTTCCTGAGACTGATCTTGAAAGAATTGTCTGTAAACAAGAGTGAAGCTGAACACTTTCCCCTAAAACCATGAAGGAGGAGACTTCAGTTGAACAACTACCTTTTTATAAGCTTTGTTCCCTGTTTTATTCTCTCTTTCATTATTAAGACATTCATTTTCACACCACAGGCACCTAAGGTCAGGTAGCAATTGTTCCTAGTTTTTAGCAGGCCACCCCAAAGGCATTGTATGCTAGTGCAGATACACTGCCAGGTGCAAAGCTACCAGCCATTCACAATAGTGCTCATGACTAGAATATTGATGGAATATGGCTGGAATACTGGAATATAGGCTGCAACTGCTCCTCCTGCAATGTCACTGTGGAGCGTTTGCAAAGGATCCACCACCAGTGGTCCATTCTCAAACAAACAAATTTGTTAGGCAACAAACACCATCAGCTGAGAAGTACAAGTGCCACACAGCGGGCAGACATGTGTGTTTGTTTTCTTTGTCCTTCTGAGTATGACAGTCTCTAAAGACATTAGGGGTGTTCTCATCATCTGCAACTGTGCATCTGAACCTACTGTGCTGTAACAAGTATTCTTTTATCTGTCCTTCTACTGTCTGGATTAGCATTGTTTCTCTGGAAGTATCCCTCATACCGTGATCCCATGAGTTTCTCCACTGAAGTCTTATATTAGAAGAAACTACTCACACTCACCAACAGATGCTTTGTAGGACTCAAACTTTTATTTTCTTTGCATTCCATACGAGTCGCTCACCTAAATTTCATTCAGCCATTCTTTAAATGGCATGCATTATTTTTTGCGCCACACTAATTTTCTTTCATAATCTAAGAAAATTTTGTCAATGGTTTCATCTTCAAGATAATAGAGTTTAAAGAGTCACTCCACTGGTTATGTAGGTAGTGGAAGGAGACTGGAATTTCTGCCAGCTGCACTTGATATTTTTGTCTCTACTGAATGTCATCTTCACCTTGCTTCTGAAATTTGATTTAGCTACTCTTATTCCAAATGCTTTGAGCTACTCTACTGTCAGTCTTCCAGCTGCTGATATCAATTTCACAGGTGTCTGTGCATCTATTCTCCTAAACAACATACTCATTCTTTCATACAACAAGCCACGCTAGCTTTTCAGTGATTTCTAACCTTGACACAAAACCCCAGAAAGAAGCACAATTGCAGGGAACAAGTTCAAGACATCAGTAAAGTCCCTTGGGCTCCAAAACTTTCACGCCCTTAGCTAGGTCTCCCCACAGTGCTGGGTGTTTTTGTCAACATGTTGCCTACATTTTTTTTGTTGCTGCTGACAAGATACCAAATAACACTTCATATGCACATCACTGGTTCTGAAGTCACAGAATGTACATCAGGCAGAACATAATAGATGACATGGCGTGCAGAGCAGTCAATAAGAAATCTGGGCAAGATTTTGTCAGGAACTGTCAACAAAAACAGTACATTGTAGTTTCTGCAGTCTGATTTTATCTTTTCTTCTTTCAGATGGTGATGATTGCTTTTTGACATCCTCCAATATCTCTTGGCTTTCTATATGGAGAAAGAAATCATCAAAAGCACCAGACCTTTCCTGGATACTATGTTACCACTATCGTTATTCTGCCATCACCTTTATAACATTATTTACAACTTCTGATTAAGCGCTGGGAGGATCACATTTAAATAACTGTTCCTCAGTTAATATATATTTTTAAAATTTCCTTTTCCAGTTACCCCCTTGCCTATACACCGTCTGTTCTACCATGATGGGCTCCTATTTATTTTCTTCTAGCAAGTAATTTCCTGCCTCTCATTTCCTTCAAAAATGTTCACTCTGCTCCGGGACTGGATGACAGTTTTCTCACTTGTGCATGACAAAATACAAATGGTATGCTGAGATATTCTGAGAAAGCCCCTCTACCAAGAATTACATTCCCATTCTTCAAAAGAAAATTTACAACTAAATTCTTCAACTACAGGCATTTAAGATTATTTAAGCATTATTAAAGGGTTTTTTTATGGTGCCCTCTATAAATGGCATAATACAGTTGTGTTTAGGTTTTCTACCTTAAACCAAACGGAGAGTGACAGAATTGCAGTCTTTCAGTACGTGCTTGCATCACAGACAATAACAATCCACTATAAACAACAGCATTTTACAACAAAATATCAATAACAGCATTGCTGAATATTCTCTCAAATGTGTTTGATGTGTTATCCAGTTTTAATGTATTATGTTAAGATAGAAAACCCCAATATTCTCACACAATCTTTTAACTAAATTCACAGTATTTAATTGATTTTGGTCAAGGGTTCCACAGGGGCAGTTGTACTAGAAAGTCGAGTATTTTCCAGTTAAAATCAATAGGAAAATGTTCACCACGTTCAATTGGGAAAAGCCAAGTCTGAACAGACCATCATCAATCCACTACAAACAATCCAGAAAATATGGACAATCATTTAAACTGCAAATACATTTTTACAAAGTACTTTCACCCAGAGTTAGGTGATAGGTTTTACATCTATTGGAAATAATTTTTATGTCTAAAAAAGAGACTCTTAAATATTTTTTGCCTTATTTTTACTGTATGATGCAGTCAAATTAATAAGCAATGCCAATGCAATCTAGATGCTCAGCCAGCTGTCTCAGGCAGCTCACACCATGTTATTAAAGACTCTTTCTGGCACATGATTAATTATATTGCAACAGACATGTTCCCAAACTGTTTTTATTTTCTTCTTTTTTTAAGCATGTGTTCTGCTTACTTCAAGGAAACACCAAATAAGGTGTTAATGATCATCTTTTCCCCAGATAATTACAGAATTTTCCTGAGAAATATCATGCTGTTGTTCAGGCTTTTATACAATGATTACCAGCAGATATCAAGTGTTTACACTGAATATGACACAAATTAACCTAGCGGGAAACTCATTACTGCTGTGTACTTAAATGGTTATGAATTAACATATGTACCCATCTAAATTTGAAGGTGGGAATTGTTTAGTGGGCTGAAACTGAAATGGTGTTGCTAGTTCTCATAAAAGACACAGATCCAATTCTGGGCAACCATAAGCAGCCTGTTAAAATCTAAACAGCTGTCATAAAATGCAGGTAAATCAAGCAGCTTTTTCAGTATCAGGTTTCTCCCACAGCTTTCTTTCTCCTCTCTGTCTTTCCTTTCACAAGACCTATGGGCCTACTACTTCTGCTTAAAAAAAATGCACTCATTTTCCATATTCTTTGTCTTGTATTACTAATAACCTTCTTTACAGTAGTTCTGTAGCTAGATTTATCACCTTCTAGTTTGAGACTGATGTAGAGACATACAAATCTTAAAATTATTCATATATATAAAATAATTTACCACATGCAAAATAAAGTTTTAAATATTCCAATCATGTACTATAAATACGTCTGCTATCTATTTCTATTTTTCCAAAGTTTGATAGTCAATGTACACAATTACAAAATATGAGGTTGATACTCCACAAAAACTGACAATATTTTACCAGCTGGTAAGCTGATAGTATTTCAAGAATTTACTTCCTCCAGGGTTGTAATGGCTGTAGTGTTCCAGGTAAAACAGTAAGTTTGAATACTACTCTGAATTTTCCGTAGAGTGACATACTAAAAAGAGAAACAATAATATACAGAAGGACCTAGCTCCCTGGTTCCCAAATCTGTGAAGAGGGCCATTAAGGAACATAAGAAAAAGAATGCAAAATAATATATTTCTTGATGATAAATCTAAAACTCTGGAATGGAGAAAGCTTAAGTTCTAATGTCTTACTAGTTATCATTATAGCCTAATCTTTGTGTCAAAATTTTGCTTTCTTTGAGGGACATGTATGGCTAGTAAGAAATGTAGTAAGTGAGTATGCTAGAGCTCACTGAAATTGAAAAAGTATTAAGAATTCACTGTTAAACAGCACTGGTCCCTGAGGAACACCACTCTTCATGGTCTCTACCTGGACATGGAGACATAAATTACTGCAACTCTTTGAGTGCCATCATGCAGCCAATCCCTCATACACCAACTGGTCCAGCCATCAAATCCATGTCCCCCAAATTTAGAGACAAGGCTGCTGCTCAGAACAGAAAAGATGCTTTGAACAAGTCCAGGTGGATTAAACATGTTTCTTTTCCTTCATCTACCAACACTGCTACCCTGTCATAGAAGGCTACCAAATTTGTCAGACATGGTTTGCCTTTAGTGAAGCCATGAGTGCTGGCTTCACCTCATTTTCCATGTGCCTTAACAAAGTTTTTTCCTAGAAAAGACTGGGACAAGCAGCTTATGTAGATTATATCTGCCACAGCCTGATTCAGAAAATGGTGTCCTTACTGTTAATGAGAGAGATGATGACATATGAGCTCATTCAAAATCAATCCAGCTTGCTGGAGGCACATGAGAGATAATTCTGAGAAATGGATTAGTGCATTGGAAAGAGTGGAAAGAAAGGCAGGGGGTAACAGGGATACCAAAAGCAAAAGCTTCATCAGCTCCTGCAGTTTTCAGCTGGATGGCCCTCTCTTACCTAGCAGGTACCTGCTAACAGCCATGAGATCAAATAGTACATTTTATCAAAAATGTTAAACTAGCTATGTCTAAACTGTCTTATCCAGTGACATGAATATAATTGTAAATCAGTAAAAAATCTGGGCTTCAGATTTTTTTAGAGCATGAGAATGTCAACTCCAGTCTCCTTTAAAAATGTATTAATACATTTTCTAGTTTGGCATGTAATTAGGAGACATATTCCCAAATGTTGAAGGCATCAAGTGATTCAGTGGAAACTATGAAATAACTAGGGCTGCTTGTAGTCAAGGCACTAATTTAGATGCTTTCCTAATGATTTAAAGCTTATTTAAGGCAATACATTTTAAGGTTATACATTCCCAAGTCTACTGAAGAACACCTCAACAGAAGTGCTTTTCTTCTGTTCCAGCACGCTGCCCATAATCAAAGTTTTCACTGTCAGTTATGTATATGTTTCCTGGCACACCTAGTCCTGATCAATAATCTGTGTGCTTATGTGGTGCACCTGTTCATCAAAAATCACTAACAGTATATCCAAAAGGCAATATAAAAGAAAGAGCCTAACCAATGAAATTAATGTGAAACATTCTGTTGAGCATTTTATCTGCTGACCGGGTTTCACAGAATCATAGAATATGCTGAGATGGAGGACACCCATCAGAATCATTGAGTCCAGCTCCTGGCTCTGCTCTGGACACCCCAAGAGTCACACCATGTACCTGAGAGCATTGTCCAAACACTTCCTGAGCTCTGTCAGGCTGGTGCTCTGAGCACTGCCCTGGGGAGCCTCTCCCAGTGCCCAACCACCCTCTGGGTGAAATCTTTTTTTCCTGGTTTGATTTTGTTGTCCTAACTTCATGGAGGCATCAGGTAACTGGGCTTCCATCCAGTTCTAACTCACTTCTCAGTTAATCCTGCCTGGCATTCATAACATTTACATATGGACGAGAAGAACAGAGCAGTCGCAAAAATCTGCAAACATGGAAAAGCTGTCATTTTTTACCACAATAGCATTTGCTGCATGGATAGAAACCTAAACCCCAAACTTCATATCACAGTTATGCAAGTATTTGCTCACACTTTAACACTGAATAATATTGCAGCAGGCATACTAGACCTCTACTGGTAATACTGCCAGCATGATATAAAAATAGTCTGCAGTCCATTTTAAGATCAACTCAATATGCCAACCATTAACTTATAAGAAACTCACTAGCTGAAAAAAACCAAAATTAAACAGAGTTCTATTCACAAATCTTTCACCTTTTATTCCCTTTGTGTTAATTGGAATTTGCGGATTTTTCACCACACCACAAAACTTAGACACTCCAAAAATACCACTAAAAAAGCACACTTTTAGTAAAATAACCACAATAAAAGTATTTTCAAGCTTTTAGTGTTTTCCTGTATTTTTTATTCACTTGCAGTAGATCAGGTTATTTGTGGTACTGTAGTTAATGAAGAGCATATATACAATGGTTCAGGCAGAAGGACAAAGGACTTGTATGAACAAAATGCTGCAACACACTCAAATCACCAAGTCATTACAACAAGATAGTGGAATTTAAGGTGTCAATGGAAAGATAATTTTGTTAAATTATGTTTTTTGCATATTTGTATTTTTAAAAGTAGTAACACAAAAGCAAGTGTGAGCAAGAACTCTATTTTTTTTACTTATCTGTTAATAATAAATAATAAAAAAGATAGCTTTTCTCTTTGCCTCTTAGAAGCAGTGGTGAGTGTCTTCACTACATAGTTTACAACTCAGTAACACTGAACTTATTTTGAAATACTGCTTTAGTTTATTTAGTTCTACCAACCTAGTAAATACCACAAACTATTTACAAAGTTTACATGGTGTAATTCTGGTAGGTCTCCAAGCCCTGTGCAGTCACTTTCTTGCTCCTTGCAGTGGGACAGAGAAGGGAATCAGTAGGTAAAAGTGAGCAATCTCCTGGGATGAGATAAAAACAGTTGAATACATAAAGTAAAGCTTTAAAATGTGTTATCAACATCATCTTATTTCATCCCAGCAAAAATCTATACAGAAGTATTTGTAAAAAACTGAAATGTTTGCAAAGTGCTTAAAATTAAGCCTATGTAAATATAGTGTCAAAGCACTGTGAATAACAAATTACCGTCCTTAGCTTCAAGCCAATCAGTTGGCTTAAATTCCTATTTGCATATCAGTGTATATCCATTCCAAATTCATACTAGTACATAAATAATTTCTGTCTTTTTTAATATATTGGCCCAGTCCACATTACTACATAGCAGTACATGAATCTACATTACCAGATCTTTTGACAGGACCATTTTTACTCTTATATGTAAGTCTTTAATACCATGTGGATGCACTTTTGAACTTCCTTTAGGTTTTGAATTAACCCTGAAAATAAAAAAAAAAACCACAAACAAAAAAAAACTAAAACAACAACAACCAAACAAAACAAAACAAAAAAACCCTGAAAATATCAGGACCTGTATGCTAGCCTGGGAAGATTTCTAGTGGACCCTTCTATTTAGAGAGAAGCCTTGACAGAGGAAAATCAAACAGAAAATTAAATCAAATCAAAATGAAGGCTAAGACAGTATGTCACAAGGATTTTCTAAAAGACCTCATGAAAATCTTCGCCAAAACTTAGTGCATGCTTAAAAGGGAAGAATTAACTTTGGGAGGCCAGGGGGAAAAATAACCTCCTTCCTTTACTCCCCAATTCAGGGTAATTGACTTTCACTTATAGTGGTATATACTCATTTTCTTTCCTATCACCCAAGAGTCTAGTCTGAATAACACAGTTTTCCCAGAGCTACACCATTAGGAGGCATAAAACTGTGTGTGTGAGCCTCTGCCCGTGTTCATGTCTGAACAAGGAAGCAAATATCAAAATCCCATTCTTCAGAACATCTCAAAAATTTCATTATATATCCTAGTTTTTAGTTCTACCAGAATTTTTCTATACTTTGAATGGGATGCTATTTTCCCCACTACATCAGGAAGCAAGAAACAAATAAACAAACAGAAGCTCCTAAAAATGATGTTATAAGCAATGGCATGCCTATGTGTCATGTTTTCTGTCTTTAACCTAAAGAATGTTTTTTTAATGTTCTTCAGCTGAACACTTCCTGAACATTCATTTTAATATTGTATCATACCTGCCTAACTACTGAATTATTTCATATTAGCTTCAGCTTTAGTTTTCTTCTTGTTTTCCTAACAGTTCCTACTTGTCTCCTGCAGGCAGCTCTCACAGGCTGTATGAGAAAAAAAGATGAGAGTGATCCTCCAACCTTGGAGCACTCCAACCAGGGACATCAGCGAAGAATAAACAAATGCAGACCCTGACTAGTAACAAATCATACCCAACACAACAGAATAAGGCAAGAATTTTGCAAAATAGTTTTATTTTGTCCTGTGGAGAATTACAGTTTTCAAAAACCACATTCCCTTCCAAATGACTTTGCATATTCTGGGCTTATAGCTACTCCTTAAAGTGAACAACATAGTAAATGTGACTGTTGGGAAAAAACCCTTTTCACAAAATTCCTTTGCTTTGAAAATGAGGCTCAGACCCCAAGCATAAGTGTGGATCTATAACCTACCAGGCAAGACTGAGCTTCCTCTGTGGGTTACACACTGCTGCAGCAGCACAGGAGGAAGGGTGCCCTGCCCAGCAGCCCCTCCAAGCACTCCAGTGTCCATGAAGCCACCTGCTGCTGCCACCTCCCTGCTGCTGCCACCTCCCTTCACCTTCTCTCCCTCCTCCATGGACACGGGCTGAGCCCAGCCAGGGCCTTCCCTGCTCCCCGACTTCAGGGGTGTGCAGAGATTGCAGCAATCGTGTGAGCCACACCTGCAGTCTGAAGGAAGATGTAGCAGGAGGGGAATAGGTGCCCTGCCTGTGCTCTCCTATTTGTTGCATAGGAGATGATGATTAATTTGATTAATAACCAAATTTTAAAGTTGGGAGTTCTTTAATAAATCTGGTTTTCCTTTCATTAGGACTATCATTCAGTTAAGTATTTCAGAACATAATGTTTCATCTTTTTGTTAATATTTTCCTTTTTTCATTAGTATTTGCATTCTACAATCCCATCTTTTTTTTTTTTTTTGACATTTGTTCTTCTATTCCTTCCCTGTGGTCTTCTTCATTTCTCTTGTCAATTATAATTTTATACACATGATGAATCACTTCAGCATCTGCCCATTCCAAAACATTAATCATTCACATTTTTAATAAACAAGCATTTTTAAAGAGCTATAATGTTGGGGCTTTTAAGAACAGTGCATAAGATTTCCACCAGAAACTCCAATATTACCCCTCCATAGCAATATATAGGACTGAGACCTGAATTTTTTCAGGGGGATTTCAAGGGTCTTGTGTAGGTAATGCAGAACCTGCAATGCAGAAAATTCTGCGAAAGCAGCTATCACATGGGAAAGTTATCACACAGTTGTCACATATCACATCATCTCTGAGTCTGTTCATCATACAGGAAAACAAGGAATGTCCTGCCTATCTCTTTTGGTCCTACTTTCACTGTGATGATGGAATCTCTATCTAGCTTACCTTTTTAGCTTACAAAATCACAACAGAATGACATCTAGTGTCTAAGTAAACGCTGATTTGTCTCAGACCTGAAAAGTCACTTAAATTCTTACCTGGGTAAAGGTTAGACCTGCACTTCATTGTGATCTGAGACCACATTTTCTCAGTAACAAAGTCAAATCCATCCTGCCACTAAAACATGGTGCTCTTTTTAGTACGTTTGCTTGCTTCTTTGCATGAGGCAAGAAAGTTGCTCCTGGTTTTGCTTTTCTGGCTGGAGCACCTCTCCTGTGCAAACCGAGAGAGCTGGGACTCCTCAGCCTAAAGAAAAGGCTTCAGAGAGATCTTACAGCAGCCTTCTAGTACCTAAAAGGGGCCTACAAGAGAGATGAAGCAGGAAATTTTACATGGCTTCAAACTGAAAGAGGGAAGGTTTAGAGTAGATACTAGATCTAGTAGATAGTAGAAGGATTTTTTACTATGAGGCACTGGAACAGTCTCCCTGGAAAAGCTGTAGAGGCCCCATCCCTGGAATTGTTCAAGGTCAGGTCTGATGGAGCTCTGAGCAACCTGATCTAATGGAAGGTGTCCCTGCCCATGGAAGAGGGTATGGAACTATCAGGTCTTTAAGGTCCCTCCAACTCAAACCATTCTGTGATTCTATGATAACCAGGGAACTATGCTTTTGCATTTGTTCTATTTCTGCTTATATAAGCAGCCTGACTGCCAAATGCATATCTAAGGCAACTGATTTAATACAGAATCAGTCTGCAAGTGTTATTAGTCAATGGCAGATCTCCTACTGATTCCAGTGATGCCAGTAACATTAATGGTTTTATAAATTGCACACAGAACCCTAACTACCATCAGTGTTGTTATCATATATTATGCATATCTACAAGTTAAATGTTAACAGGTTTTTCATTTCAGAGCTTTACCTGCTACTATTTATATATTAATTTCTCTAGGACAATATATCTGCCAGATATATATACACACATGTATGTGATATCCATGGAAGCATCCTTTTCAACTTGAGCTGGAGCGTGGCATTATTTGTACTCTTTTTCCATTCCTTTTGCCTTTGAGAATGTTCCTCCATACCTTCCAACCATCAAATTAGTATCTTAACATCTGGTGTCTCAAGTGGTCTTCATTTGATGCTGTCATTTATTGATTGCATTATTTATGATGTTACTGATGCTCAGCTATAGCATTTATTCTCATTATTCTTCCCAACTGCTTTCCCCCTAATCTAGTCAATAAGAGAAGCCTTGCCTTAATTTCAGCAATATATGAACTCTGGACAGCTTGCTCCAGATGACAAATCAATTGCACTACTCAATACCAATCACAGGGCTCTCCTTGCAGGCATTACAGCAGAAATCCTTATTGCTGTGTTGCACCCTTAGATGCTATCTGTTCAATGATGTCAGCTATCTTTCATTATTCATTACTGCACATTGTCTGTGGGAAAACTCTCAAAATTATTTTTATAGTGACAGTGCACATAACATTTCCCCTGTTTTTTCCCACAATGTCATATCTTAGTACATAAATTTTCCAGTAAATCTGCCCTCAGTCCTGCTTTCTCTTCATAGACAAATTAATATGATTATGTAATTTATGTTCAATCACCTCACTGGCAAATCTAAGTGCAGTAATTAGTAATTAATTGTTGAATTATGGCTGTTCAAACAGTACAAGTACTAACAGTCAAATATTTAAATGTAAAAGCATTGTGTAGGGAAGAAAAGAAAAAAATCTTCTCAAGAAAGAATTTGAGAACCATGCTGTATTCTCAAGTAAATTCTGCATAGCATAAAACACTGTGCAATATTTTACCTTCATATTGGCCCAAAAATTGCCCAGGAGGAGGTAGGAATATCATCAATAAATTAATCCTTATTAAGGAAAGAGAAACGATTTTGTCCTCATTATTCAGAATGCTCATAGGCATACTAAAAGCCAATGAGTTTATTTGATTCATAGCATCATGGATTCTTTGTGTTAGTAGATCTGACAAGCTTTTAAAATATTCTGAAAGGTCTTAGGTGTAATCAGCAAGGATTTTGTATATCTGATCAAATATCAGAAATATTTTACTCATTATAATATTTGCATGGATAGTCATGAATATACTGTTTATAAAAATAGAGCATGTACCCATATAAAAATGTATATTTTCCTCAAAAAAAAATCTATATGTGTAAAAGGCTGAATTCAAGTTAGGTTTGATATAAATCTCAAGGAATTTCAGATTTGATTTTACACTGCCACATACCACAGCTCCAAGCACACACACTTTTTTGGATAGACTTGATTTGTATTGTGCTAGACCCAGTCCTGTGGGTCCCATCTGTTTCTGGAATGAAATTACCTGATTTTAAAGCCCTTCTATGTAAGACTATGACATTACTTTCCAGAAGGTAATGATAAATAGAATTTATAAGATTTATAGGCCACCTCAGTATAGCCTACTAAAGAACAGCACAGAGCTACCATTTTCACAGAAGATAAGCAAAGATGAGCCAGGGAACATTCTCTTATCAGTGGAGAGCCCATACTGATGATTAGACTAATTAAAGTCATTTTCTGTGCCTATTTACAGAGGACATAGAAAAGAATTTCTCTCTCTGCTCTTTCTTTTCACAAACAAGTACTTTTCTTTTCTGGAATCACAAGCTCTTTATGTTACAAAGCTTTTATTTTAGAGTGTGTATATATCTGTATGCATGTACATAGGCATACAAACCTCTGTGTTTCAGAGGAATGTTAAAAGGGAAGGGTTTTTTATATTTGCAGAAAGCAAATCCTGATATACAAGACAGACAGCATGGAAAAATTTAATATATACAGCTGCTTCAAGACTGTGGTAAAGAATTTTGGCTTTCTTTTTGGAGTTCCTGCGGAGCTCCAGAACTAATAGGAATCATAAAAATGCATCAGTTAGGGAAGCACCTCTTTTACTTCCACAATGGAGAGAGGCAGAGGTATGCTTGGAGCTGTATTCCAATGTGTAGGAGAAGCAAATTAAAATCTTTGTTTTGGCAAAGGCCAATGAACATGCATCACCTAAGTTAAGCCCCTACACTTACCTGCCCTAGTCACCATATGGGATATTTTTCTGGAAGAATATTTTAAGATTTTATTGAAGCTATATTAAGGATAAACTCTTGCTAAAATGCTGAAAAAATATTATATGTCCTCCAACTATGCCTTTTTTTTCTCCAATATTTCATATAAATACTCCAGTAATACATAAGAAAACAGAATTCATATTCTGTAATTAAGACATATGGGAAAACATACTAACACAAAGATCAAATTCTTCAAAATATAAAACACATAAAATTTCTAGCAAATTAAGAACAAACTTTAAAGCCATTTACTCCAGACATACTTAGGAAATATAAAGCCATGTTTAATAATAGTGAAATATTGTAAGCAATTTTTAACCGAGCTAAACAGTCATCCTACCATAGTGGTGGGCTATAAATATGATCATTTCAAGTCATACTGCCTTAACTAAGCTAACATCCAAAACAGAACAGTGTGCTGGAAACCATAAAAAGTTAAATGAGTCGAGTTCTAGTTGTTTCTATCAATACTAATTACATGTCTGCAACAAGGTTAAATTAGTTGACTCTGTAGTCAATATTCTCAGAGTAGTCTGGGGTTTATGTCTTAATAATTGTGTCTTTCTTAACAGAACAAATTAAAGCTTCAGTGCTATGCTGTAGGCTTTCCCCTTATCCCTCTAATCCTTCAATGTTTTTACTAGTTAAAAAGGTTTTTCTGAGTAGCAAGATATCTGAGGCACATATAGTTAATCAGAATTACTTTCTAGTAGAGCTAAAGTTCAAATCAGTCATACCTAAAGAAATTTATTATAAATTCAGTTGTCCAGACATAAGTTGGAATATCAGGAGAACCCCCTGAGTGAACTTTTCAGTTATAGCATACTCTTATTTCACTGCAGAAAAATTCATCCTCATTGTAAATTTTAAAAATGAAAACAAGTTAAGGAAATGTCTAAGTGCAGTTCTTCTTTTAACAGTCTTATAGCCAAACCAAGATTTGTAAAAATAAGGCAATTATACAAATTATAGATATGATTTTCAAAAATGGATGGTTTCCTGATCTGAGTTCTGTTTTCTCAGGTGCAATTATGAAAAGGTCAAAAATTCATTCTACGTTTACAAACAATTGAATGAAATCCAGTAATTCTGCCTATTGCAAAAGACAGACCCTTCCATAGCTGCATAAACATCACTAGAATAGGTTTTCTAGAAGAATGGCCCAGAAAATAAATGCAAACACAGATATATTGAATAATATTAAATAAAATGATACATTTTTTAGAAGTTAGGCTACATTATAATGATAATAAATTGGCTAAAAGTAATTTGTATTGTACCACTGTTATGAATGAAAATTGGCCTCATGTTTTAGGACAGAAATCATTATGCAGGTCTCCATGTAAATTATTAGCTCTCTATCCACTTGATCCTGTAGAACAGTCTCAAATCTATGTAAAGTTTTTCATTAAATAATCCATAAAAAAGTCTTGATGAATACAAGTTAATATCTACTGCAATTTTGAAAACTATAGCAATAAATATTAACCAGTGGCTGCCAAAACCATACTAACAAAGGAAGAATAATGAAGAAGAATAAAACACAGGATACAAATATCTAATTTCAATTTTGAGCATAACAGATGAAGTATTCACCTTGGCACCATCACCAGTATACTAATTTTTGTGCAGGTCTAAGGCTAAATACAGTAGGAAGATAATTCTTGTTTTCAAAAATTAAATACTACATTACAAAATTTATATTTGCTCTCAGAATGGCAAAGACATTTGTGAAGGCTGTATGTTTTGATATATATGCAGAAAAAAGAAGAGATGTGATTCAATTGCTACTATGTGATACAGCACTTTGCTTTCGGAAACACTTCAAAATTTCCTTGAGTTTCTTGATATTTTGCCCTCAGGTGATAGAACTGAGGGGAGAAAATGGCCTTAATCCTGACATATAGCATGTTTCCTTCACTATTTTCTTAGGCTGTGCAAGAAGAAATTTTTTCACAAAAGAGAAAATAGCGGTTGTAAACACAATGAGAATCTTCATGAAGGAAAAAAGTCAAAGCAAAATAAAACAAAACCAATGAAAAACTCACTGTGAAGAATAATTTTAATTTTTACAGCCTGGACAATATGCCATTAGCTCAAAAGACAAAACTGCAAGCAAGTCATACAAGGCCTTATTGTAAGGGAAGGGATTGTATTGAAGTGGAGCAGGAAAATATTAAATTTCAAACTGCATTCACTTTCAAATCAAGATTTGGCAGAAAATGCTTTTTTAAATAATGGTTATCCTTAACTGTCAAAACGCTGCTTATGTGCTGTCTGGAAAAATTATCATTCATATTCATTTGTCAGTACTTCTCCCACTCTTCACAGTCAAGCAATGTTAAAATTCAAGTCAAATTTGGTTTTTTGTCAATGATATTTATTGCTCCTAAATACTAATATGTAGACAAACATTTCCTGTTTCTTAATGCTGCTTGCACACGTTGCTGCACTGTGTTTCAGGCTAGCACTCTATCATTTCTGTGTGAAGGGTTACATTTGGGAGAGGAACAGGATCTTCTGTTAGGAAGGAGACGTTAGGTGTCTTTTTGGTCTTTCAATTTAGTGATTTACATTATTTTTATGACATGCTACAACATCAAAGAAAGCCATTCTACAAAGCCTGACCATAACATTCCAGAGAGTTTGCTTTGTATAATGTACCTCCATTAGGGCTTCCATATAAGTTGGCAGTATGACAGTTAAACCTCTTAATGCATTTCTATCACTTCACATAATAAAATGTCAAACTTCCTATGCACACTGAAGTAAAATATGTACAATATGTCACACAAAATCAAGACATACACAACCAGAGCATGACAATATTCTATAAACAGGGGTAGTTGGTATCAGACTGAAATCTAGAAATTACAGTCTCCTAGGTATAATGGTTTCATTAAAATGTTCAAACAGAGTCTCCAAAGCTAATTTTCTTTCCAAAGTACCCATGCATAGAAAGTACAGCAATAAGACATCCCCCTGCTATGCCTCTCTGAATAGCAGATTAACTGCAGAACTAGAATGATGTCAATTTGTTTCAAAATATTGCAGCAAAGCTTTTGAATGGATGAGCAATTACTAACAGAGGGTGCAATTATAACCGAGTCACAGGGAATGCTTTAATATGGTTCTTCTCCCATGTACAAGGAAAAACGAGAAAATGTAATGAAAGAGGAATAATGAGACAGCTGGCTTTGACAGCACCTTGGCAGCCATCACTAAGAAAGTAATTGCATTAGTTCAGTGGCGTCCATTCTTCAAGACATCTAAAGAAGGATGAGGAAAAAGTATCTTGTCAGAGAGTAGCTGAAAGCTACCACCAACAGCGGCGGCATAAGATTTACCTGAATCAAAGCAAAATTTAGTTTTTTACACTAATTAACAACAAAAAGACAGTAATTTGGGCAGTTTTTACTAGACCATCTTTTTTTTTCTCTTCTTATCCCAAATACCCAACTTGGTTTTAACTCTTTGGAGATGAAATAAAAATCTACTTCTGACCTATCTATTTCACAAGCTCACTCAACAATTCACTCTTTTGTTTCTGAATGAAATTTTTACAAAGTGCTTTTTGCCATTTGTCACATTAAGGTGGCTTAACACTATTTCTGCACTTAAATAGGTCCTGCCTGGAGCCAGCTGGTCTGCCTAGGCAGGCTTGGGAGGAAGAAAATTAAGTTTCAGAAGCAAAGGGCTAAATTCTCCTTTCAATTATCCATTATAACCTTATTACATAAAAAATCAATGATAAAATGTGCTCCAATGTTTTGCTAGCAGAATCAATATAATTGTCCTTATGGTATTCAAATGCTACAAACACGGCAAATGTTTTTATTAAAGATAGATAACTGCAACAAACCCCCCAACATAAAGAAGCTGTATCTAGACTACTGCCAAAGTTCTTTTTTTTTTTTTTTTTTAATGTTCTTAAATTACCAAAAGCTGCAAGAAACAAAACACTGAGATTAAACTGTGCTATGCCCAGTTCTCGTTTCAATATGAGAAGAGTACAACAAAGGGTCACCAAGATGACTGAAGGACTGGAGCATCTCTTTTATGAGGTGTAGCTGAGACATCTGGGACTGTTTAGTCAGGAGAAGAGAAGGCAACCACATTTCTGTATAAATTCCTGGAGTAAAGGTGCAAAGGGAACAGTCAGGCCCTTTTTGGTGGTGAACTACCAGAAACAATGGGCTCAAACTGAAAACTTGGAGTTTGTTCCTTTGAACACTCGGAAAGGCTTCTTACTGTGATATTGACTGATCACAGGGTGTCCAGGGAGGTTGTGGTTTTTACATCCTTGCATATGTCCAAAAGCCATTTGGACATGTTCCTGGGCAACTGAATCTAGACAGCCCTGCTCAAGAAGGGCCACTGGTGGAGGTGACCTGGCAACATCCCTTCCAACCATGACCATTCTATGATTTGGTGATTCTCTGAAATAGTCACATACCTGCTATAAAACCTTATGGGGAAAAAAAATGTATGAACAAAGGTATGCAACAGCACAAGGTGTTTCTTCAGCACACTACTTCTACACCTACTAATACATTGTCTTCAGAGTGCTCCTGTTTAAATAACTCACTCAGGAGAAGGAAAGTTTCAGCATAGCTAATCTGGTAGCATACTTTAGATTTGAAGGGGTTTTTTGTGGGTTTGTGTGGGTTTTTAACAGGCTTGCAGTGATCTACAAACATGAAATAAATCCATTAAAATGTATTCCATCTTTATTTATGATTTTTTCCCCTAAGGTACAGATAATTGAATTGAAATCGTTGATCAGTATCACTGCTCATAAAAGTGCTAATCCCTGTCCACTCAGCTATAATAAACTACAATCATCAGGTTTCAGAGCTCCAACACAGCATTCAGCTGTTCTTTGTAAGAAACAACAAATAGACCTTTACCATCCAAACACCAGATACCAAAGTTAAGATTTGTTTGGGCAGTAGCTACAGCATCAGGTGCATAGTGCTATTGGCATATATGTACAGAATGGAAATTGCCCTCTTTAATACCATCCGGAAGTATGCCTTTTGACTTTCTCACAAATATACGTTTCTGACCTCTTTATTACTACTTGGTATTACTTTATTACTACTGGTACTATCTTCATGAGCAAGAAATATTGTTTTACTATTAAACCTATAGTTCCTGATACCATAATGGTATCTAGGAGTACAAGAGAGACAGACCATGACTATTGTGTTACAGATTGTAGAACTGTAGGAGTAAAATAGGATCACTCCCCTATAAAGCTTTAAAAAGTCTTTTTGTTTCTTTCTGCTTTCATGCTGTAATTCACACTTTTCACTTCCTAGAATAAGAAATATATTCTCAAACTGGGCATAACAATTGAGGAAATCTAGAGGCAGAATTAAAGCAGAAAGACATTTTCTTTCATATCTCATCAGCAATCACTTACATTTCCCCATTGTTATAGAACATACATCCCAGAGCAATCCAAACAGGAAATTAGGTCTTCTGGCTTCCTCCACCATTTTTCAGAAGAGTCTGTGTATGAGAAGATAGCCTACTTCCTAGACTATATTAACACATGATAATTATATTTTCAAAGCAAAAAGGAGCACATGTCCTTTGTAGTCTTTGATGGAAACTTTAAATTGCACTCATTGCTTTACAGCAAGTATCTCACTCTAATGAAAAATAAAGTTATAATGCTGAATAATTGTTCACTGCCTTCCAACTTCAAAGTGCTTTGTAAATATGGCCTAATTCATCAAAACTTTCAGTACTCAAGGGAATTGGGTACATAACAAGCAAAGACAGGAAAAGCAAGGCAGACTGGGCTAATGGTCAAATTCTTTAATTTTTGCCCAAGCATGTCCTTGCTCAAGATTTTCTTTGAACAACAAATAAATCTAAGAAAGTAGGTAAAATTTTTCTAAATCACAAATTGTAGCTAAATGTGCAGTGCAATTGTCATTGTTTTGTTTGGTGTTTGGCAATAATGTGTTCACAAATCTCCATAACTCTGCACAAAACCTTAGGATAAGGACATTGTGCCAGGCCCTCAGAATCTGCATGTAGCAGACATTCCTCCCTCCACATCATAAAACAAGTAAGCTTCTTACAGACTTCTACTACCAGTTCTGGCTTGCTTATGTCTTCTTATGAGATCTGGATAGTTGGCTCACTTTTTATATGGGCCTCTTATGGAACTCATAACTTTTTCCCCCAAAATCTTCCTACCCTGCAAACACAGAACACTTTTTCCTTTCGATCACTACAGCTTGCAAACACAGGACTACAGTGGATCTGTGGCTTTGAATCCAAGCACATCCATCTAAAGAAAATAGTATTATTCCTGAAGGTATAACTACACCACAGAGGAAGTATCGTTTCCATTATTTGTTCATCTCCATCTATAACTTTATATGATCAGTGAAAATATGAATGAAAATATCAAATGTTTCAATAGATGAATTCTGAAGTCAACGATGAATCATATTTGTTGAGAGCAGTATTTCTTAGTCTCTTTTTCTAAACCTTAGTCAATGCACAACAACAAATGCGTGGTTTTAAGCTATTTTAATTGTGGAGGGTTACAATAAACTAATATGAATAGATGTTTTATAATGGCACATATAAATGTTGAGATATCTATACATATACACTATACAAATATTTACATACATAACATATAAAAAGAAAAGGACCACTGTGAAACAAATCATTAGGGAAAGAAATATTGCTGATATTGATATCTATACATATACATAACTGTTCAGATAAAGCATCCATTTGTCCTTAATTATGTAACTAATTGGAAAATATTAGCTAGGCTTTCAGAACTGTTAGGGTTATTAAGATGATGTTAAAAAATAAGGTAAACTCTGCACAGTTTACATTTAAAAGAGCCAAGAGATCTTATTTGAAGACAGAATCTTGTTTATCTGCTTTTGATACTTTTATTTCTAGTACTCCTGTTAGCGATGGCTGCCACTGAAAGAAGGAAGGAAGGAAGGAAGAAAGCAAAAAAGCAAGCAAAGCAAGAAAGTGAGAAAAGCAAACAACCAAGAAAGTAAGAATGTAAGAAAGCAAGTGCAAGCAAACAGGAAAGAAAGAGAGAGAGAAAGACAGAGAAACAAAGGAAAGAAAGAGAAAGAGAGAAAGAAAGAGAGAAAGAAAAAGAGAAAGAGAGAGAGAAAGCAACAGAGAAAGCAAGAAGGCAAGAAAGCAAGAAAGAAAGAAAGAAAGAAAGAAAGAAACTACCTCATTCATCTCTTTTCTACGCTAAATGCTGAATGTCCTCATAACAGTTGGAGATAATATAGCGTCACCTAACTCAGAGGAATTATCCCACAGTTTGCCAGGAGTAGCTAAGCCAACAAATAGCTGGAAATATGAAGGAAAATGAATGGGAAAAAATGCATCCGGCTTTGTACAGGAATTATCTAAACTAAACCATCCCTTGTGTGGGATGTTCCCACCTCTTAAATTGGATTAATGACTATGACCATAAACAAAGCCATTGTGTTTTATTCTAATCCAACAGAAAAGCATGCATTACTACTGTAAAGCACTTTTTAAAATGAATGTTTGGCCACTAGAGTCCTGGTATTTTTTATATATAATACCACACATTCTGGGCACTTTCACAAGCACTTTTGCCTTTTTATGCTGGTACAGCACTTGAGCATTTCCATGAACATGTTCATTGGCTGAGAAGAAATGAAACTGTGTTTTCATTTATCAAAACTATGTGTGGGGCAGGAGATAAAACACTGAAGAAAATGCTAAAATGAGTGCTAGAAGGCATCCAAAGTGCTTCTCCTTCTAGGGAATTAGATAAACAGCAGTATTAGGCTTATAATAATGTGATCTCTCTGTTAGTTTTCATAATGCCATATTTTACTCTGCTTGTAGTTCGTTTTATGTGTTTAACGAGCTCAGATGTAAGTAGATCAATAGAACATACTGTGTAAGTAAATCAGTAGTAGTTAAAGGGTCAAAGTTTGGATCTAATCAGAAAAAAAAGCCCACACCACTCTTTAAAAGGGCCATATGGTAGTATATCAATCTACTGTATGCATCTGACTATCCTGCCAGCTTTCCCGGAGCAGGAAAGACCCACAGGTCCTGAATCATCCCATTAAACTGGCCATATTGTGTAGGGAAAGAAGCAGGTTTTTAAAAGTTGTAGGATAATGTCCCTGCTCTGCAGTTTCCCCTCACAATCCAGAAATTACAAGAAACAAACGCCTGAACTGCTAATTCAGATCAAGTGCAAGCACACCACGTTTGGCAGCATGGATTCAACCTCAATCCTCAGCCAGCAGAACTTCGAAGTGCCGTGGAAAGTGACCACCAGCAGAAGTGAGACAAAGTTCTCTGCATCCCCAAAATATGATCATCTGGACCTGCTCCTGCTGGTAAGAGGAACACAGTGAGGGCTCTGCAGTGGCTGCATGGGTAGCTCACTGCTGGGCTGAAGCAGGGGTGGGGGAGAGCTGCTGCCACCATGGGACATGCACATGAGAGATGGAGCCTCGTGCCTGGGATGTGTGAGAGAGGAGTCACCGAGTTCCTGCCGTGCATGAGGCTGAGGAGCACACTGTCCTGAAACACCCCTTTCACAGGCAGTAAGTTTCCTGAACAAAATTACTCCCAAATTAGCAGCCACCTATTTATTAGTAACGGAGTTAGAAATGCGACAAGAAAGCTCCAAAGTTTATTTTATAAAATAGAATATAAAGCCATATGCACAAAAAACCAAACCAGACCAAAACAAAACAAACAAAAAACCAACCAACCGAAACAAAACCAAAAACAAACAAACAAACAAAAAAAAAACCCAAACCAAAATAAAACAATTCAACATAATTAAGCCCAACAAACAAAAAACCAACCAACCAAAACAAAACCAAAAACAAACAACAAACAAAAAAAAAACCCAAACCAAAATAAAACCATTTCACATAATTGAGTCCTGCTATTATTTGGTGGTGGTTTGGGTTTGGCTGGAGGAAACATGTGCTCAGTTTTTATTAAATGCACAGATTTATCCCAGTGGTAATGTTGTCATGATGTTTTTTACAGAGGAAATCAATTGAAACAGCTAACTTATTTGGTTTGCTTATTCCTGATGAAATGGAAACTCGAGCATGCCAGTGCTGTGCTAATATGTGTAAACCATAAAATTACCCTGGCTGGGGACTACAGCTCGAACTAACTGAAACAGACAGCAGGCTGCTTTCATTACCCACCCTAAGTGAAACTAGAATATTGAGAAGCAAGAATAAAAACTGAAAAGTAAATTAGAAACTGATTTTATAAATTCCTGCAAACAGCTTTCTAGTAATATAAAAACAAAAATCACACACAATATACTTTACAAAACAAAGGTTAGCAGAAGCAGCAGATTTCAAAGATAATTTATTATTATATTAATATAGGAGAGAAGATATTAATAAAGGAAAGAAATCTAAGGTATATCTAATTACTGCAGTCTTGATCATGTTTATTTAATTATTGATGCTGTTTACCTTATTGTGGCTTTTTCCTTTTTTCAATGCTTTTCCTGATAATACACATTTTTTACATTGAATACAAATTTTAGGGAAATTATCTATGACTCTAAAGTAAATTATGCCAAGAATATACTACATTTTATTTAATTACTCTTAATAAAATCAAACAAGGTCATCAGAAAGTATAGGAAAGATGATAATAAGAGAAAAATCCATCCCAAATGATCCAATCAATTACTATTCATCAATCACACAGCTGGGAGTACATTTGTGCTATTTCGCTCAGGGTAACATTTGCTTAAGCACTGTTCACATGCTCAGTAGAACCCATGCTCACAAGCACTGTTGAACCAATATTTAGAGACACAAAACTGAACCAGGGTATTAGTCTCATTTCTATACCTATTTCTATTCCTACAGAATTCCCCAAAATATAAACTAGCTGCCAAAAGCTATGCCTGATAATGGGATTGATACTAAAGCAAATCCAGCTTTGAAATACCTTGTTAGATCAAAACCATCATGGATTCATGATGCAAACCATTGATCATGTGGAAATGCCAGCTGCTGATTCAAAGGAGTGCAAAGTAGGGCTTTTTTGGCAAATTAGCTTTACACTGGCAAGCTTAAGACTGCTCAAATACTGTCTGTCCACTGCTGCCCAGCAAAAACCAGGAAAAAAGTGAGAGGTCAACATAAACTCTGTATATGTGTTCTGGCCAGTTGGCCAGAAATAAATTCCTCATTCAGGAATTGTGTGTCCATTCCTCATTCAGATGAAACTAGCACTCCTGGGTCACCCAGTAGCACACAGATCAGGTATTAACAATAGTGGAATGAAAGCCTAATTACATTTACTGTAAAATGAGTATATTAATAGTTCTCACCACAGCCAGAGTATAGAGAGAATTAATTCAAATCCCTGTAAATCCCAGAGGCCCTTTATCTCATTCTATTGTGTAAAATTTAACAAAGTAGTAATATTCCACAACTTATTTTTCTATTTTGAAATTGTCCTCATGATATATATCAGTATTTTTGTTCACGCTACACAAACAAAAGATAGCAGTAGAAACTAAACTACAAAAGCCTAAATAATATACCTCATTTTGATATCATCGTTGTCCAAACTACAATTCAAAATGTCTTCTTATCCAAATGATTTAATAGAGAAGCATATTTGGTCAAATTTAAAAACTTGCCTCAGCAGGTTTTATTGCCTCAGCAATAAAGAAATACCTACCAGACACTCCCTGAAACATCAGAAACTTTACTTAACTCAATCCGTGAACTGATTGGAAAATTGTAAATAAGTGATTAATGTAAGCAAAAATGCTTTAGCGCAAATTATTGGCCAGAAAAAATGCAGAGTTTCTTTCCGTATTTGGAAGATAAATAAATTGACATCAACAATTATCCTGTTTTGTCTAGGCACCTTTGCAGGAGGATGAGCTACCCAACCCAGCACCAGAAGCTGAAAGCTGATGGCTTGATGCAAGTGCCATTTTCTCATTTTCCTTTCATCCTATTACATGAAACTACCTGGTTGCTATAATGTTAAGTATATTCCATATCCTTGTAAGTGCAAGATGCCAGAATCTCTTCAAGGACTGCCTTCCCTTTCTGCATCATAACAAGAACCAAGACATCAAAGCTCCACCCCTCATTTCAAGTGTAGAGCTTCTTGAAGTCAAACCTCCATTTGTTTCCAAGGTAACAAAGAAAAACTCAACCCCAGCCTGTTTCTGGCTTTACAAAGAAAAATTCACCAAGTGATAGATATATGTGTCTTGCTTTGACTGAATATTTGTCAAAAGTTAATGATTGTACCAAGTAGAATGGAAAAAAAATTAAATATATTTAAAATAAAGAGAAAAATTTGGAATAAATAATAACAACAAAAGATTACAAATGCTAAGACATATTTACATTCAAAGCCCTACCTCTGTAAAAAGCATGCATAATTTAATGAACCAATTTAGAAATTGCATTGCCTTTAGGATAAATATGAGTTCTACTTTAATGGCTTGTGTGTATTGGACTCACTGGCTCATTTCAAAATAGTATTTCAAAACTATGCACTTACTATGCATTTTGCAGTATTAAACTTGGGTAAAGTATATTTTTAGTTATTGTTCCACATTTAAAAGCTTTTTCAAGCATAAAGCATATTGCAACTTATGGACAGTGATTTCAACTTGGAGGGAAGCAATAAACTAATGAGGGTCAGAATAGAAGCACAGACCTTGCTGCAGCCTTTGGGACAAAAGCATTTTCTGTGGAACTGAAAAGCACAAGTTACAGTCTTGGGAAATAGAAATATATGCCCAGACAGAATAACTATGATTGCAAATTTTTGCCATTTTTTTACCATTACCATTATGACGATCTCTATCTTTAACCTTTCCCACCCAATGCTACCTACCATTTTCCTTAACAGATTTTATTTAAAGCTTAACATAAGTACCAGAAACTCATACACAGCATGGTAAATTTCCCAGTTAGCCTACTTCTGATGGTATTTTTGAGAAGAACTTTCTGTGGTGGGTCACTGGGTCACATATTACAAATCCATTTCAGTGTCTTCTCCCACACAGATTCAGGCAATTTGATTTTCTTTTTTTTTTTTTTTTCCTCAAGAGAAAGCACAAAGAAATGAAAGCATCCAAGTTACTTTTGATTCTATCCTTGAACTTTTGCTTGCTATTTTCACTGTAATTTTTGTTTGAACCTCTTCAGCCACAGAAGTGGAAAACCAGTAACTAAACCAAATTTTAATCAAATAAATCATAATTATACTACTAATATCACTCATAATTTGGATAACTCCAGCAAACAACTTATTTATGCATATAACTCACAAGCCTGTTTGGGTGTGAAGACTGAGATATACAAATCTACTCATATTTAACAACACATAAAGAGAAAAATAGTCTGAACAGTAACAAACCTGATAAATAAGATATAGATGTCAAGCTGCATCAAGAAGAATGGGCTTCTGAAGAGAAACAACAAAAGAACTTCCAATTATTCAACTACTTTTCAACAACTACTTTTTCTCATTTAAGTATCCTTCTCTCAAATCTTTATCTTCAGCTGTTATTTCTGTGCCCTTCCTCAGAATTAAAAGGACTATTAAAGATCTTATGCTCAAGAGTATATCTAAAACTGATTGTTTTGACTTTTGACAGGAGTCTTTGGTGAAAGAAAACACCCTGAAAATTGACCCTAGAGGACTCTGCTTGGAAACTTCAGCTGCAGCCTGAAGAAAATTACTTCCTTCAGATTCCTGCTGCATCCTAAGTAAAGGCTGGCTTAAAAAAGAACACAAAAAACAAATGTAACCAAAAATGTCCAACAGAGAAAATTTATGCCTGGTAGGACTGTTTAGACAAACAAACACGTCTACTAAACATTTCAGTGCCATTTCATCTCTCCTTCCAACCTCAGATATGATCAGTCTCAACACCTGAAAATATTTTGTTAGAAAAACTGTTGCACACAAGTAATAAGTGGAGAAACTGAAGCTTAATTTTTCCCTTGCCATTTTAAACTTGAGTATATACTCAGTTTTCTCAAAGTGCACATTAGCATCAGAATAAGAAGGCATTAAGCTGTGTTGAAGAAGTTTTCATTAAACACTTAAGTGTGCAGAAAAAAGTGCACTCTTAGCAGCATGGCACACAACTTGGTTATGTCAGGTGAAAAAAGCTTGACTTCAAATAGACTCATCTGAAAGGATATTGTGCATGACTGCATGTCTTTGTTCCTAAATTATCAAGGTATAACGTGTTTCTGTAGAATTTTGGTACTTGCAAACTAAAGCCAAAGTAAAATTAAAATAGTAGTTCCAAGTATCGTCACACTTGGGGAGCTTGCTGGCTCCCTGGGGAGCCCCATGGGCCCTGGACTGTGAAAACACAAAATTCCTTTTCAGTCAAAAGCCAGGGTGAGAAGCAGAGAAGTTCAACTCAGTCCACCAACGATCCTGAAATGACAAAGAGGGACCAGCACTCCCAGAAGCACAGTACTTTCCTCACTTTAGTAGTTTCCTCAACCTGCAGCTGCCTGCAGGTCACAGTGTAAGAAACTAAGCCCTTTGCTATCCATAAGAGGACACTGCTGTCATCTTCCTGCTTTCATTCACAGAAGTCAAGAAAGTTTTTTTTTACAAGGTGATATTATATATATATATATATANATGTAACTTATGTGTTTTCAAATATTTTACAAATAATGTTCCCTTCTGTGTTGTTTACCAGAACATTTCCTCCCTATCCCATCTTGAGCTAAACAGGAGGTGGAAGAAAAACAAGACGGGAATGTTGGCCTACCGATCAAAAAATATCACTCTCTGTGGGCACAGGTGTCTCACATTTCTTAGTTTTTTTGGGGATTTTTTTTCCCTTGGCTAGGCAGTAAAACCCAGTAATTTTACAACTGGGGATTTCAAATATAATTTTGTTTACTTGTCCTTCCTGAGATGATTTATCTCTCTGCTTTCTATTTTGAATGGATTTTATCTCGGTATCTTCCAGAGCTGATATAGCTCCACAGGTATTTCCCACTTCCAATCAAAGTCTGTTTAAATGGATTTTGTAAGCCTGTGTTATATACAGCTTCAGTTGTCAAGAATGTGTATCAGAA
Organism: Dicaeum eximium; assembly: GCA_013396995.1. Classification (NCBI taxonomy): domain Eukaryota; kingdom Metazoa; phylum Chordata; class Aves; order Passeriformes; family Dicaeidae; genus Dicaeum; species Dicaeum eximium. The sequence continues at coordinate 259,123 of VWZP01005834.1, forward strand.
TGTGATTAGAATAATTTTTCAAACAGTTCTAAGTGAAAGCTCTGAATTTCTAACTTATAAAATAGTATCTCTCTAACAGAAAATAAGAATTTCTGTGGTTTTATGGAAGTGATGAGCACAGCTTTATAGGTAATTCTGAGTTCAACTTTCCAGACTGGAAGGGGAATTGAAGAATTTTTGTCAAAGCATCCTGTCAGAAATTAGAGAATTTAATTTTGGTATAGAATAAGCTTTCTGTCAATTCAGAAACCAGTCTTCTATTTAACTGTCGGATTATAATTGTTTTAAAAGTGCCATTCCAAACATTAGCAGGGTATATAAAAAATGTTCATGTCAAGAATTTCTCTCTAAGAAATTCAGCAGAAACCTATTTTATCATAACCACTGGGTTACTTTCTTTAAAATAAGCACAGAGTTAGTTATGTAAATATACCTGTATAAAAATGATAAGGGATCAGAGTTAAGATTGAGACCTCTATAATATACATATTGCCATTTTTGTTCTGTAAGCATTAAAACATTTTGGGCTGGCATTAGTATAACTTATTCTCCATTCTATATGAACTTTCAAACTACAGTTTTCCTTAAAAATAGCATTTGGAGTGTGCAGAAGGTTAATGACACTCATGTTATAGTGTATAACCAAAGTATCAACCATGCTTGCCCTGCAAAACAAGAAGGGCACACTTACACTGCTTTCAGTACCCAAATTGTCTCTACCCAGCCCTACAGTATCCACAAGATGTGTATACACCTCAAAAGGGAAATAAAGGTGAACTAAGCCAACAAAACTAAGCAAACAATTTGTGTTTTGACATATAGACTTCCTTGTGGGGAAAACTTCCATTAGACCAGATTGCTCTCAGGTCCATTAATATCAATATATGGCATTAATATCAACTTATTAGATTTATACTGAGACATAGAGAAATGGGATTATATTGAAATTAATTGTACAACTATTTCAGTACTCAGTGTATCCCTAGGATTGTGGCCTGATGTCCTAATTTAAGAAAGCACCTAGAGGCACCTGCTTCGAACTCCCCTGTAAGGTCTTTCAAAATTGCATGAGTTTTACATTAGTTTTGCAGCAGAGATAAGCTCAGTTCAGTCACATACTATATACATTTCTCATAAATACTCATAGGAAGCCATGACTTGGCAGGGGTGAGGAGGTAGGTAGAAGAAGGGAAAGTAGGAAGATGAGAAATGAGAAAATTTTAAGGAGGGGAAGTTATCCACATTTCCATAAATGAGACACAGATCCAAAGGCACCCTCAGCTACCCGAGCAGATTTTGTGCTACAGAGACAAAAGACAAAGCTTCTCCATAAGCCTTGCACCATACCCCATGTCCCCTGGTCCCTCCTCAGAGTCTTGTCCAAGACCTATTTCCCAACAATCTGACTTCCAAAGATTTAAAAAAAGAAAAAAAAAATAAAAAAAGAGATTTATACAGGGCAACTTGATACTTTGCTCTGGACTATGAGGAGCTTGAAGTCACTTGAGCTTGAAATGGAGCATGGAGCGTCTGTAGCACGTCTCATTGCTCCACCTGAAACACATCTGTTCTCTTAACCCAGCTGAAAAATTAAAGGGATCAGAATCAGACAGAGTAGGTGGTCTTGCTTTAGATGTGAAAACCTGAACAAATACCTGGATGCAAATGGAATTGCATAAAGGAACCATTTTAGAGTGCAATAGACTTATATTTCATGACTTCTGATTTTCATTAGTCATGTGCACCCTTTGTAGTTACAAATTAAGCTTTCTAGGAAAAATATTTCTAAACAAAAAGGTCATTATTTCACAATCAGATGGGTGAGATAATTTAATATCTAATTTTTCTTTGTCTTCAATACGGCAAAGGCATAAAGCTCAGCTTTTATTTTAAAATGAGTAAATGCTCATTTCAAAGTGTTTTGAACTGAATTAGTCCACTTAAATTTGACATAGAATTTATTTTTTTAAGTTCTCAGATAACTAGATTTTTATTAAAAGAAAATTACATGTTGTTTTGATATTCTGTTATGACAAATTAAGCCTCTGGTAGTTTATATTTAATTTGAAGTTTAAAGTCTAAAGAATAGCTATATTCAAAAGAGAAATACTGGTATAAAAACACCAAACATCTCATAAGCCTCTCTTAATCAAAACTCAAAATCTGGAAACAAAATGTCAGTGTGGAGTGTTTGCTTTATAAACTTCTGGGAAAAAGGCTTACAATGTTAATATTTCAAAATGAAAAATTGAGAAGAGTTTCTCTTTCATTAATAAGCTGGCCATTTTAATCTAAAACATGAAGGAAACATTTGCATTCCTAAAAATAAGTAGATGGAATATTGTAAATGGTTCAAGAAAACACATTATTTATTTTCAATGGCATGGTATCTGAAATCATGATCATCACAGTCGAGAATGACCACACAGGATCTGCCACGTTATGTGTGAAAAGAGAACTAAATGCTTCTGATTTGACCATGAGATACCCTAGAGTATCCACAGTGCATGCTTCAAGTTTTAGTTTTATCTTTCTGCGTTATCTCTTCCTCTTTAGGAATTTTGGTGCCCAAAAACTGTTTACATCCCTCAGCAGGCACTGAAACTGTGACAAGTTCTATTGCCAGAAATTATCATGGTGACTCCTCTGGCCAAAAGCTGTCTGTTGATCTGTCCTGATTTTCGTTCTGAAGCCATCTCCATACTAATTCTGGGCCCACTACAGCCCCACAGCTGGCAGAAGGAGTGTCACCCAGCAAGGGGAAGGCGGAAGCACAACTCTGTTTCCAGATGCTTCCCTTGCTGCCACGCTGGCAGATGGAGCAAGCGGGGCTTGCCTGCCAAACATGGCATAACTCTGCTCTTAGCTCAAGCAAAATCTTGGCTATGCTGAAAACTGTGGCATGTTGCCCATCCCCTTCAGCAGAGCCCAGCATCTGGCACTGCAGTGGTGATGAGGAAGCACAGGACAGTTTGATTAAGCGAGGAGGGCACTGGGCAGAGGAAGCAGAGGTGCCACCATGCACATGGGTGAGGAGAGGCTCTGAAGGAAGCCAGGAAGCAACAGGTCTTAGGTCGTTGGTCTCCCTTGATGTGGTACATAAAGATGGATGACACAACATTACTGAAATTATTTATTGACCAGAGTAGGTAAAACAGCATGGTCACCATTCTATTTTTCTTCACTATCTTATGCAATTTATTCTTATGCCTAACTTGAGCCCTGTAATATTTCATCACTGTGCTCTTTGGTCCTCTTTACCCCAGCGTCTTTCTCACGATATGTTATCCTCATTCATCTTGTCATATTTGAAATCTAAATGGTAAGATTTCTTGGAGCAAAGATGCATTTCACTGAAACTCCTGAAAAGCATTTCCTGCACATCCTTTGAATGCAAAATAATGAAATCAATGCAAGTTTATTTTCATTGCTCTCTTCCTATAGAAAGAGACAGAATAAGGCTCCCCAGAATCTAGTGAAGACATTTTTTGATTTTGCTATCTTTGGACTCCCTACGTTATGAAGCATTTCCTTGATTTTGAGATGGCAGATTTTGAGGAGAGCAGTTGTGACAAACAGTTTCAAGGATCTTTTCCCCAAAAAGTATGTTCCATCTTCTATCATCATATCAAAAACCATAATAGATACCATCATCAGCTCTTCCTTGGTGGGACACTAAAGAGCTGCTTACCACCTGCCACCTGGCTCATGTCCCCTGAAGGTAACATGCCTTAATATCACCCCTCAACTCTTTGGTTTCTATTTCTTATTTTTTAGTTTTAATATGACGTGTCTTAACAAAAAGCTTTAAACCACCAAACTCCGCATTTTGTCAATTTTCCTTCCTTTGCATGATGATATCTGGATTTACCCTCACAAAATGTATGTTGGAAGGGGTTATGATCAACAGACCTGTCCAAAAGCAGGAGTAAATGCACCCATGCCTTGGCTAACCTCCAGAGGCCATGGAGAACTGGACATTAATTTTTTTCTGTAGCAACCTCTACTTGCTTGAAGACTCAACACCATGCTTGTTAACTTACTAGTGCTAACTCAGCTCATCTCCTGTCATTATTTTTCTACCAAGCTTGACATTTCTGGGCATTTTGGTGTCCTTTCCTTCATTTGTTTTAAATGTAATTTGTTCTGCATCGTTGCATCATATGTTTTCATCTTCAGTGCAGACTCCCTAGGGCAGATGTCAGCAACACAACTAGAACATTTTGCTGAAGTGCAGGTTTATTTCTCAAACCTAGGACCATGTTTATTGCCAGCCACGCTACTGATCTAATGTTAAAACAATTTGCCAGTGGAGATCACTTCCTGCTCATCTGGACCTCCTGGAGGGCAAAGAACCACACTCTTCCCAAATTGGCTTCCTCAGGAAATAGGCCTCTCAGCTCCTGGCCCCAAAGCTGCAGTGTGCCATCTAAAACATACCCCTCTGCTATTGCCCTGGCATTTTAGAAGTAAAGAAAAGCTTCAGAGGGGACTGACAAACTTGACATGCGTAGCAACAGCATTTAAACACATATTAATTCACACACAGAAATTCTGCAACCTTCAAAAAAATATTAGTACTTGAAAATAAATTAATAGAAAACTAGCAGTCTGTGATGTTTTCCATGTGCTCAGCTGACTACGTCAGCATTAAAGGACAGGGTTAAGTCTAACACCTATCAGTGTAGAGGGCAAATTCTGCAAAAGAAGAGGGAAATTTAATGCAATGAAGTAGCACAGGTAAAGATGCTTTAGAAAAAGGGATTTTGGTAAAGTTTCTTCTTATTCCCTCAGCACAACTCCCTAAATTAATGCTGAATTGCAAAGATGGCAAGAGGTTTACAGATAAACTTGGCCATGTAAGTTTTTAACTATGTCTCATAAATCCTTCTCCTACTTAGTATTATATTAACAAATATAATTTGATTCTAATTCTCAGTAAATTCACAAGTAAACACAAAATAACACATTTAAAATAATAAAAATAATCTGCAAAAATATTCTGAGAATTCTGCAATATTCTACATCAACTACTGATTAACATTGCTGATTTAATGTGAAATTATTTAGAAATGGACAACTGAATTTAAAAAAAGGTGAAACTTTATTTCCATAACATCCAAATTATAAATTCCATATAATTAAATATTAAATATTATTATTTAATGTTAAAAACGTATTTTTCTTTCAAGTTCAGCCTTAAGTCTATTGTTTATCTTTACAGTCTTGTACCCTCCTGTATGTTACTTTGCCAGGCTTTTCACGCAGACGCAGTAAAGATGTTCCCTACCACACTATCAGCTGTAATATCCCTTTTTCAGAAGAGATCGCCTATTAAGCTCTATCGGCTTATATGCCTCAATGCTTGAATTTACCAAGAACTTATTGGATAGATTGTGAAATAAATTATAGAAGAAAATGGGGTTTTTTCTCATAAAAACTTCAAGACTTTAATTACTCCTTCCATTCCAAATAGCATGATGAATCAAAATTAGAGATTTTCCTTAATCTAAGTAAAATAAAAAATAACCAAGTTAGATAAAATGCCTTAATAAGTTATCCAAATTTAGAAATTCTACGTTTTTCCGCTTGATTTTAGATTTCTGAAGTGATTTTTTTAAATTTAGCGTGCAAAGTATCAATATATCAATTTAATATATTTTGATCATTAGAGTCATGCTAAATCATATTAATAATCTACACTGAAAATATCAGAACCAGCACATTCTCTGAAATCTCAATTTCCCTACAAATGTTTTAAATATAAGAATAAGATAAAACTAAAATCCCAAAGAAACTTATTCCACTGAAATATTTCTTACTATCTGTAGTAAAAAATAAAGTTTCATAATTGAATCATTTTCCCTATGAATATAACAGGTAAGGTAAGGGCGGGGGGACAACAGAAGACAGAAAAGAGAATGCTTAAATAAACTGTATTCATGCTTAAATAAACTGTATTTTGCTCCCAATGTGTCAGGTTACACTAAGTAGCAAAAATCTTTTTTTTTGTGCTTTCTGGGAACCTTTCCCATATCATGCTGAGGCATTTACGTTTTACACAAATTAACATGTGACTACTGCGCTAGATGGCTAATGGAATACATGTTTAGTAATGTGAAAGCTCAAAACCACTTCGGAGCGTCAAATGAGGTATCTCCACCTCCCGCTGCCAAAAAGGTTTCCAGCGGTGTGTCAGAGACAACATAGTTTCCAAATGAGTTGAGTAGGAAACAATGGTGTCTCACTCTAGGAGGATGAGAAGATTCCCAGTCATCCCCACCACATCCCACAGAAGTGCTGCCAGATGGGTACCTCGTGCAGAAGACTACACGGAAAGAGTGTAATACATCACACACGGCTCCGTGTCCTTATCCAAGAAGAGGCACTTGCAGTAGCTGCCAGTAGGATCAATAGACTAAAATTAATCATCTGTTGGCTGAACTCGGTAGGAGCCAACATGTGCTGAAGTCAGAGGAAATGCAAGAGAGCTGCACTTCTTGTGTGTCTCAAAATTGTCTGTAACAGTCTCCTAACCAACAGAATTTGAGAACTCTACCATATTGTTCAGCTATGCCGAACTGGAATAACCACTTTTGGATGTTTGCATAAGACAAGGCCCACCACATGACTTCCTCTTTTCTTTTTTCCCCACAGGCATAGGTAAAGGAGAATAACTTGTCTACTATCTATAACCAATGTCCATTGTCCCTGGAGGGGAGGCTCTCACAGTTCCTAGTAACACACCAGGGGTCTGGCAGAAAGATGAAGGAAACCCAGGACTGGTTTCACCACAATCTTCTTGTCTGATCTTGAAGAGTCAAGCTCTGTACCTAGTGACTCACTTTACCATCTGCTCAACATCATAGAAGTACTGTGAGGATAAATACATTATGAGTAGGAGGCACCAAGTAACTACAGTGTTGGAGGCAATGTAGTATGTTGGCTACCAAAATGAAGGTGTAATTGTAGCTCATACTATGTTCTTCTGCAATAGTAGTAAAGAAAAGCTGACATAGGCTTTAGTAGATGGTAGCTGCCACAGAAAAAAAAAAAAAAAAAAAAAAAAAAAAAAAAAAAAAAAAAGAAAAGAAAATCTGAGAAGATACATAGATATTGATTCTAATTAATTGTTAATTTGTTCACTTAAGAAGAAGAGATTCGGGTTCAATTTTCCACACCATCAGTTGTTTATTTACATAAAGTGGAAGAGCATCAACAACATAAATATAGAATAATTCACACTCAGTCCAGAAAATACCCTGTAGGTACTCACTTGGGCTGGGCTGTACTTGACTTCAAGATCTTCTTGTGAACAAATTGAAACAAGAAATTGAATCCATGTCTTCTGTGTTCCATGGCAACTGCTTTTTTTTTTTTTCACTTTCAGTAATTCTAAGAAGTAACTTTTCTTTTTCCCTGCACAAAATATTTTTTTTATTAAATCCTTGCTGCATGCATCCTGATGGGCCTTTATTTCTTTTGTGAAGAGGACAGCAAGGGCTCTCAGCTTTAAATCTGAGAGGCAGGTAACCCTTTATACCCTCATAAAAATTTTAGCTTCTATACACCATCACAGCAGTTTTATATTTCATTCTGTTTCTGAGAACATCTTGGTTGCTAAGTTATCTTGGTGTGGTGAACATCACACTCTTAATATTTGCTATTATTTTTTAATTCCATGTCTGTCCTTATACGTAAAAAATACAAAAGAACTGCTGATGACTTTTTATGAAGACATAATGTCTAAGATCAAAAATTTAAATCAATATCTTGATAATTTTATCTACAAAAACAATTTGAACAGCTGCCTCTATACCCATGTCTAATCATTATCTGAAAGAGTTCTGAGTTCCTAAAATTGTGTGCTCTACAAATTAAAAAAAAATTCTGTTTTATATTAAATGTTTCTTTCCTTGTCTATTAACAATGACTGTGAGATTATTGTTGGAAATTAATCAGCAACTTAAATGTGTATTTATTTTATTTCTTGCATATGGACTTCTTTAAAGGCTTGCCAAACAGTAATTGAACATTTGAATAATAATAAATTTAACTATTTTACAACCCACAGACTACTCACGGTAAAGAATGGCATGCAAGACTTGCTCCTTAGCAAGGCTGAGAATTAACTGCTTAAATAAAAAGCTCTAAGTCCAACCTGGCCATGATCAAAGGAATTATTCCAATGTCTCTACACTTAATGTGTCAGGCTGCCACCATGGGAACCCTACCTTGGCCCAGTATAATTGAATTACAACATGATTTACTTTGTGCCTTTTGTCTTTTTTCCACCAACTGGTATCTGTATTGGTCTTACAAAAGAACATTTTTAAAGGAGACAATTTAAACAGAATAATAGTTTCTGATAATTTTCACAAATATAAATGCATATATTCTTCTTGTTGGTTTAAGCTCCTAAATTATATTCCTTTCTTCAGATTATTGTCTAGTATATAATTCCTTTAATTCTGTATTTGGAGAAACTTCATAATTTTCAGGAAGAATTACATAAAAAATTAATTTCTTTTCTGAACTACAAAGATGAAAACAACCTTTTTCTTTTAAAATTTGAAACGCAGACTTCTATTTGAAAAACAGATCAGCCAATAGTGTCAGAAACCACTCTGTCCTGCTGTGCAAATCTATGACATAGCAGTGTGAAACCTGTCACTCCAATGCTTATTCGTCCTTCCAGGCACTCAGCAGGTAGTAAAGGCCTTAAAGCATCTCAGTAAACAAAAAGGGAATTTGAATTGCAATTTCATGTCATTTCATACTAGGGAAAATTTCCATTTACTCTTAAAAAGCTAATAGTGCTTTAAAAATATCTTTTTCTGTCTTTCTTTCCCCCTCCAGATTACTTATAAATAATTATAACTAACGTGGTCTTCTCCCAGTTTGCATTCTGAATTGCAAGTATCTGTCTATATCCTTGATGAGAGCAGTAATCTTCATGAGTACATCTACAGGATTTCACATGTACTTGAAATATCTCTTCTACTCCACATAGAAGTGCAGCAAAAAGCACTCAAACAAAATACAAAAAGCCCCTCAAAAAAACAAAAACCAAAAGACAAAAAAAAAGAAAAAAAAAAAAGAAAAACCACCAAAAAAAGCAAAAACAAAACCAAAAACCAAAAAAAAGTCCAAACGTTATAGATCACACACATAACAAGTGATCTGACAGACTGGCAATCTGGAACAGGTTGCCCAGAGAAGCTGTGGGTTCCCCAATCCTGGAAGTGTTCAAGGCCAGGTTGGATGGGGGTTTTGAGCAACCTGGTTTAGTGGAAGCTTTCCTGCCTACAGCAAGGGGATTGGACTAAATGGTCTTTTTGATCCCTTCCAACTCAAACCATTCTGTGATTCTGTTTCTATGAAAATTATGTACACCTTAGCCAACAGCTAACCTTTTCTTGCTCACAAAACTTAGTCTTTTTTTCTTATAATCTTTATAAACATCAATCCTACCCACTGGAACGTAATCTAAATACAAGGAGGATGGAACAGTTTGAAATATATCAGGAGCTTGTGCATTGCCATGTGAGCATTTGAAAAGAGCAGTTGATGATGTTACAATTTCAGTGGCAGCAGGCTGACGGACAGCAATGCAGCAGCAGCAGCCTGCCGTGGCCTGCCACGACACTTTACTGGGAAGACATCAACTCTTGGGCTGGATAAACGCTTAGGAGATGAGCAATGAGGGTGGCTAGCTAACTAACCCGAAATCTTGGTCTCCCTCTCAATGCTGTACTAGGCAAAACAGGACTTTGGCTGCGCTGTTCAAACACAGCAAATGAAAACAGCTCCAAAACTGACAGCATATGGTGGTTTTTCCGCATGTGTTTACATAGACTGTTTTCATTCAGAACCTGGGGGGTGCTAATGTGAACTTAATGAAAGGGGGAGTAGAGAGGTGGTTATTGTTGTCTATCAATAGTTATCAGCAGTAAAGCTAACAGACCCACTGTTACAATTAATTTTTTGGCTTCCCACCCTGGTGTAACAGGACCTGAGGCAGATCAATGAAGTAAAACACTAGAAACTGTCCCTTTAGAGACACAAAAATGTTCAGAGATTCTTCCTTAGAGTACTGCATTTGTCTGTTCAACTACTGTGCATGCACTATACTAATTAAGATAGATAGGTTTTGCAAGCACCAGACTTTCTGTCTCAAAAAAGAAAAATAAAATTAATCTCTAGATTTACCCAAACATTTAAGACACCCTTCTCAAAGAACTAATGCTCAAGCTTCACTAACTGCCTGAAACATCTCAGAAAGAGGACAGCTAGAGTTACAGTTATTACAATTGTGATGTGAAAATTATTAAGAAGTGGAATCTTCTTTATGGATAAAAGTCTTATATTTGATGATCCTAATAACTATTGAGAACAATTATGGCTTTTACAGTTCAGACCAGCACACAGTTCACAACAGCACAGCAAAATACAGCAAAATATGACTACTTAATGGCACTGCATTTCCTTATTTTATTGTGAAAAAGCACTTTATTATTTATTACAGTAAGCTATAATGCAGATATGTTATATTAAGGACTCAAGAATCTAACCATTACTCATGGTGAAAAGCTAAGCTATGGATTAATCTTTTGGACAGTGTCTAGAAAATATTAATAAAAATGTTGTATCCATAAATTTAAATAATGCATTTCCTATTTTATATTGCAAATAGCATAAAAATATCTGTACTTTAGAGACTTAACATTTTATTATTGCTATATCTCTGCCCTTAAAATATGATCTTTTATAAGGACATCTGAGAAGCTTTTTGGTTTTTGAAAAAAAAATCATTAGCAGAAAACTTCAGATTTTTAAAAACTTACTTTACTAAATTATCTACAAAATGTGCTAAATATCTCCTTATTTTTGCGGATTTTATAGAATATTATGGATTAGATGTTGTTGAGTTAGGTTCAAAAGCATTTAGGAAAGTGTATACTAGCAGAGGGATGCATCAAAATGGTGTTATGCATGATATCTCCTCAACTTAGATCATCCATCAAGAGAGAATCTCCCTTTGGAATATCAAGAATACTCTGAATTTCTCAGTTTTGGTTCAATAATCCCATTTGACACCAGATCAGTTATTTTTATGAAGATAGAGCTGCTAGTGGCCTGGATTTTAATCTCATCTGTAAAGCAGGTACAGTTTGCTCTGCAACACTTTAATTACATGTGTGCAAAATCCAAACCACTTCTCTTGGAATGGCTTTAAAAACAATCTGTTTAAATCGCATCCCTACTTGAAACATCAGAATTCTAGAGGATACTGCTTAGCTATTTTGACCACATAATCTACCTTATGTTCACAAATTCCAATCAGAGTGATATGGCAGAATATTAATTCATTTTGTAATAGTTATGACTATTGACGGTGTTGATTGACGAGAAACTCAACACGAACCAGCAAGGTGCACTTGCAGCCCAGAAAGTCAATCGTGTCCTGGGCTGCATCGGAGCAGCATTGGGGCCAGCAGGGTCCCTCTCATCTGCTCGTGTGAGTGAGACCCACCCAGAGTATTGCGTCCAGCCCCGGAGCCCGCAGCACAAGAAGGACTGAGGGCTGATGGAGCAAGTCCAGAGGAGGCCACTGAGATGATCAGAGGGCTATAGCCCCCTGTGAGGCCCTCTACAGCCTGCTGTGAGGGCAGGATGAGGAATTGGAGTTGCTCAGCCTGGAGCAGAGAAGGCCCTGGGGGGACCCTAGAGCCGGCTTCCAGCACCTAAAGGGAGCCAACAAGAAATCTGGAGAGGGACATCTTACAAACACATGTAGTGATAAGGCAAGGGAGAATGACTTTAAACTGAAAGACACTACATTTACCATAGGTATTAGGAAGAAATTCTTCACTGTGAAGGTAGTGAGGCACTGAAACAGGCTGCCTGGACAAGTTGTGGATGTCTCATCCCTGAAAATGACACCAGGTTGCTTTGAAAACCTGATCTAGTGGTTAAAGGCTCCTTCCAACCCAAACCATTTAATGATTCTATAATTCTATGATACAATTCCACGTCAGCCAGCAGATTACAAGTCTAAACACTAAGGAGATTTTAAAAATTAACAACAGCAAAGTGATCAGTGACTAGGAAATTGCTGCACCCATATAAGTTTCATTGCTCAGCAGCTCTAGCTTTTATCTTGGGAGTTTTATACTATAGCATGTAAAAGCCCAGAATTAATTAACCACATCACCACACTACATCAGCTTATTACTAACCCTGAAGTTAAGTATTTGACATGTAAGGTTCTACTTGTGTATGTTTGTAATATATCACAGCATGTATATGGACATGTTATTTATTATTTATGATGCACTGTTAATCTTGGTAAGGGCAGGATTGTTCTGATACATAGCTTTCTACAAAGAGACCTATGTCTTTTCTGCATTCATGGGTATACTAACCTCTATCATAGAATCCTAAGTTAAACAGAAATGGGAATCCTGAGTTTCAGCAGAATACTCACAAAATTGCAGAGCAAAAATGTTACAAATAAAGGAAAGACTCAGTTGACATCACAGGTGAAGAATAATAGTTTATATTAGGAAAGAGAGAGCAATGAACCACAATATTTTAGTCTTGTATGTTTTGGCCACAAGGGGCACACAGTACAGAAGTAAGCTTCAGCCTCCAGCGCTTACATATACATCAACCCAAATAAATTGTGAGTTTTCCTTAGAAATAAAATGTGAAGGAGGAACAAAAATTAAAAAAAAAAATTAGTGCAATCATATCTTAATATGATCAATAGTTTCAGATTTTATCTGAAACCAGAAATGCTCAGCTTATTTAATTTTCAGCAGAAAATCCAGGTACATTACTTTTCATAATATACATTTAATAAAAGTGGATAAAAATATCTATGCTAGTCTTCTGGAAAATAGTGCCTTTGAGATCATTGTTAATTTTGAAAGATTTGCAATATATTGGGTTATTTTAAGTGAAGAGTTCATGGCTGAGGGCAATTGCAACAAATGACATTCAATTTATCATATACAATATTGTTGTATTATTTATCTCAATACATATAATGTATCATTTGCTTTAATAATAAATGTGTGTCTCAGGCTTTTTTAAATGTTGTTTACAGCAAGCAAACTAAGAACAAGCAGTCACTGCCAGTCCTGTAACATCATGGTGCCAGTAAAACAGTAGCACAGGGCACACACACACAGAGGGGTGCAAAAGCAGTAGTAAACCAAGGTGTATAAATCTGCTACAGATGCTCATAAGCAAGCAAGCAGGATAAAACAAACGGTTCTGCTTCATGTCTGAATTCTTTGCATGACCCATGGCAACTGAAGTCTCAAATGAATGTCAGCCAGTGCAAATGAATCTGACGATTATGAATCAAAACTAACATCCCCAAGTTATTCCTCACACTGTGCTAGAGACCAAATTCAGAGATGAACTAAATTTTTGGCACAATTTATTCTACTGAAACAAAAGGCTGGTAGCAAAATGTTGCTGTAATATCATTTCCTGAGTCTGATGCAAATGTCTGCTTTGACACTAAGAATGTCTCTAAAACAATCAGATTTAGAAAATGAAATTATTGCATGTAATGCTTCAGTGTCTAGATTAGCTATGACCTTTCATCAGATGCCTTTCTAAACATGATGGACATTGATCTCCAGCTCAGTATTGGAGAGAAGGCATTTAGGATTTGAAAGTATAAATTAGGCTAATTCAGATGTGGTGCTCAAGTAAGGTGTGGAATTTAATTTTGATAATTCTGTCAAAACATTATTCAGTTGTAACTGTACCTTCCTAAATGTGGGATGATAATTTTCTTTACAGGAAATAACTCAGAAAGGTTTCTAAGGAAACCAGGCAAGCACACCAAACTAATATCAGGTTTTATATGACAGTGAATATCACACAAGGAGAGTTGGAAGAGAATTTTCAAGGGAAAATGCTGTAAATGTGAATGAAGATAAATCTAGGTTTAAACACTGGCAATGTTTGAGCAGCTCTGCTTCTGACTCCAGATATATTACTAGGTTAAGCAAAAAGAGGTGTCTGACACATGAACAGCAACATGCACACGAACAGAAGCAAAGAAGCACTTCTTGACAAAATACAAATGCAAATGACGGAAGGTGGAGAAAGGAAAATGCAAATTATTTTAATGGAAAACACTTTCAGAATGGGCAAAGTGAATGAAGTGGGAGAAATCTCACCACCACAATAATGATAGCTGTTTTGGTGGCTTGACTATAGTCAGCTAAAATTATGGCCAATGGAGACAGAAACTGCATGTAAGAAAATTAGATGGGAATATTTTTTTCATGTGCAAAGCACGTTCAGCCTGAATACTGCTTAAAATCAGACTTCCAGACTCATAAAGGGGAGAGGGCATGTCTGGATTTTTGATTTTTCAAACTTCAGGAGTGCCTGAGTACTTCTAACAGCCTTGAGTATCTTTAATTAAATATTCTTCAGTGGAGGCTGCTCCTTGTTTTCTTCCCCAGCAGAGCTGAACTGGTTCTTCAATGTGTAAGGGACCAGAGGGAGGGAAGTGGTCCAAGCAGTGCAGGCACTGACCAGGATTTAAGGTGTCCTGCTGTTTAGCGTGCAGGTGCAAAATTTAAAAAAAAAANCTAGATGCATGACACATGAGTTTTTTCCCTAGATAAAGGCTGGGAGAAGGAGCCAGAGCAGTCATGCTTCCTGGGAACTGTGAGCAAAGCAGGTGACTGTGCACAGCTCTGCTCTGGCAGGTGCTAACTGTGAATAACAAAGAGGGTCTGTGCTCCAAATTGAGAATCCATTAAAAATGAATAAGAGAACATCTGATGTAAATGTTTGTGATGACATGAATGTGAGCTTTTCAGGCAGAATCAATACCTTCCATTAGATCATCTCATACTGTTGAGAAGAGTCACACTTCCAGTGGATATAAACTTTCCCTCAGGCCACTATAAGTTATATCCAGGTTAGGGGCCAGGAGGAAGATCATGGGCAGTGAAAAGCAACTCCCTTTCCACCTACATACATGTCCTTTACTCTATTAATTACTCTATTAAAAAGAGATAACTGTAAAATATTGGACAAACTATTTCATTTATAAACTGTTTTATAACATACCATGAATACAAATGGAACAAGATAATAAGATTGGTTCTCTACACCTCCTAAAAATATTCACTTATTGATCCCATAGACAGCTTCTTAGCCTTCTTTATCTAGTAGTGCATTTGATTAGCTACCTGCTATTTTTACGGTCCATTCTGGAACTGATTTGGAAATAAAATTATTTTATTTTATAGGAAAACCCTAAGTGCTTTGGATACAACCACCTGCAGGGTAGTTAACTGTGCCCTTACAATCAGGCATGTACCCTTCACCTGAACTTTCCAGACAATTAATCCTTCACCAATCTCTGCATGTTAAAAGCAGGAGAAAGAACATATTTTGCTGCTAGAGATGAAAACTTCTGGTGAGAAGGTGGCTTTTTCATTTTTATTCCAGAAAAAAAGTAAACAAATGAAAACAAAGCAAAGAGGACACATTTTCCTCTCTGAAAATTCCTCCTCTCCTCACTTACCAACACAAAATCTCTGCTTATCAACCCATCAGCAGAAGACATGTTCCTTTGGATTCAGCTGGAGAAACAAATTAATTATCTGTTTTCTTATCAGCAAATAAAGCGCTCATGTCTTTGTCTGAACTTAAAGTAAAAGGTTTATTTAAAGAAATCTTAATATATATCTGTGCTTTTGAAAGTGATTTTTTTCCCCTTTTGCAAGCATATACACACACAGACATTTCACTACTGTAATTCACTTCTTTGTAACATCAAATGGTCACAGGAGAGAAGAAATTAATGTAAACTAAGTACTACCTTCCTAAAAAACAGGCTTTGGGCAAAAACAATCAACAGTTTAACTAGCAAAGGCAGATGCTAAAGGGAGGGAACTATTTTCCCTCTTTTCACCATTTGTTGAATAGTTCTGTAGATATAAGGAGCAAGCCACTGAGCCAGATCCTGCTGTTCAAGAAATATGTTTCACAGCCAGGTAATTGCTTTCCTCAGACTGTTGTCCTAAAAGGAGGAGAAGGACAGGCAAAAACCTAACAATAATGCAGTGGACTACTTCAAGAGGATCTGGTCAGAAAACACTTTGGGTAGCTTAGTTTCATTGCAACTGTCACTAGACATTTTCTGCAATAAAAAAGCAAAGTTTCAAAATAAAATTCCAGCTTATGGTTAGACCATAAGCAACACTCTGGATTATAATATACAATAAAGACCAATAATGCCGCTTGGAAATGAAAGAATGCTATCAAGTAAAATCAAATTACTGCATATACACATTTGAGAAAACTATCTGCATTCTATACATAGACAAATGTACATGAGTCTTCACTTACTGGTTATTTGGGTTCCTTTTATTTTTTTCTGACATCTTGCTCTACACCATTAGATAGAGGATTCTTGTAATACACTTGTAAAACACTGCTGAACATTTTCATATGACTCTGACGCTGATGTTAAAGACAAATTAGGATAAGCACCAAAAAAAAAAAATTCACTTCTTTGAAATGTTTTCATAGAACAGGCTGAACTAATTATTTTCCTCTACCATTCAGAAGTATTTATTCAGGCTAAGGAGCAGAATCACGGGTAAAAATGAGTTGCTAATGGTCATTGCATCCTGTAGAACCCTATTTATAAGAGTGCCACACAGTTTGAAGGTGGACTTCAAAGGAAAACAGACCTCCGTGAAACTCTTCTGTTAGTAAAGAAACAAATGAGCAAGTAATGAATTTCACAGACACATTTTTTCACATTGGTGAACAATTTACCTAAACCTTTATTTTAATTTCTGGCACTGAATATGAACATTGAATCTGCCTATCCATTTGATGTTCTTTAAAATTCTAGCACAAGTTCTGTAGGTGGAAAAATCAATTATTTAAATTTAATGAAGAAAAAAATGGAATTTGTACCTTTTTGAAGCATAGAAATAATTTTTATGTAACATATTCAACAGCTGTTTCTAAATTATGGATTTATATATGCAAGAACATGTCAAAAGTAGCAGTTCAGGCATATTCTATTCTATTTGTTGAAAAAAATTGCATTTGTATTACTACAGCCTTGGTCAGATGGTCTTTCTCTGTCCAGAAGAACAGATGAACGCTGACTTTATGTAGGAGTCCTATTGTCACACATTCCAATTTTTTACTTTGTTTATGCATAAAATTATTTTCTTATGGGTGTCATTTTAGCAAATGATGTGCCATAATTTTCCCTCAGCACTACTTGCAGTTGTATCAAGTAAGTTAGAGCCTGACATTGCATCAGGGTGCCCAGGATAGAGCTCTATGTCTACTCTGTCTGCAGTAGGACAAGCACGAGGGATTCAGAACAACATCTGGTCTTTTTATTGTATTTTTAGTCTGTGCAGGTAGGAAAAGAGCCAATTTCTTAAATGATAGCGATTTAGATTTGAAAAAGTAGTAAAGACTTTTAGCAGCACTTAGGTGCTAAATTGATGTAAATTGAAGAGCAAATAGTAATGCAAATATCACACAAAATCAGTAATTCAGGAACTGGTCAAGGGCTTTACCATGCATAGCATCTGTACATCTCCTTCACATTTTATAAATTTCTTCTACTGTTGGGTAAATTTTGAAAAATTGCCCACGTACATATCTGTAGACTCAGATCTGCCATTCATTGAAAGCAGTAAAATAGATTTTTGCGTGATTTTGGAGACAGACATTCTAGCCAGAAGACAAACTTCTAGATCTTTTTTTCCAACTTCAGAGTGACTTTTCCAGTTTTCAATAGAAAAGAAATTGGCCTATTAAAGAAAAAGATAGAACCTGAAAAATGAAAAAAAACCCCAACCCCAAGCCCTCTTTGCTCTAATTTAGAGATGCCTAAATCAATTTAAACTAAAATTCATTTTTCAGTCTCTCACAGAATGAAATTCCTTTCTAACAATTTTGTTGCTACAATAAAGCCTTGACAAATCAGAACTTACAATGGAAGCTGTGATAGACCATTAACTATAGAGGATGCACCATAAAATAGCAGGGAAGCTGTCAGTGGGAATACAATTTTCAGGGGATTTAGTTTTGTAGTTATATAAGAATATTAAATAAAAGTAATGTAATACAGGAAACCTTACTGCATTAATGTTATTCGACAGGTTTTACTGCACCTGTTTTCCTTCAAAGACCCTTTTCTCATTTCTTCATCAATATTCTTCTCAATAGATAAAAAAACCTTCAAACATTGTCAGCTGGATCATTATACAAAAATGAACCCAAAAGAAGCTTGCTTAGACCTGAGAATTCAAAAAGCATTCTGGTCAATCCCATGTGTCTTCAAAAGCCGGTGCTGTCTTGCTGCTGGGACATACCTGCTGGGATATTTCCAAGAGATGCCTGCTGTTGGGAAGAACATAGCAGGGGTGAAAATGGAAGCTGCCTCCAGAACTCCATCAGCTACTCTGAAGGGAAAAGGTAACTAAAGGGTTTCTAACATCAGAGTCCCATCAATGTGCTGTGAATGCTTTGCCCACTTTTGACTTCTTTGTGGGTATAAACTCTATAAACTGCGCTGCTAAGGAGCTGTGGCTTTCCAGTAGTTTTCTGATTCAAAATTAGTACACTCCCTGGAGTGAGTTGGGTTTGTGTTTATGTTGTGTTTTCTTTATCATTTGTTTTTGTGCAGGGATAGACCTGAACTAAAACACAAAGCAGACATAATCACATACATGGTCTGCAGACTATCTGTTCCAAATTAAAGCACAAAGGAAATCATAAAGAAATTAAGTTAAATTAAAGAAATTTGTAACTTGGTCTCTTGTTAAATTTTATCTTATTTGTCTGCTTCATATTTTTGCAGCTTGTGGGTGGGAGAAAAAAAATCTGGATTGGAATTGAAAGCATACCTGAGTCATCACAGATCTCCAGAGGAAATGAGCTTACAGGTAACAAAAGCTGTTAGGTCTGTCTGGTTAAGGAGGGTATCTGTAGGAAGCTAAATCCAGGCACCAGGCAGAGATTTGGGTTCTAATCAAAACAGATGCAAGACCCAAAATACTGAGGAGTGCTCTCAACTGAATTCTGCCCACCAAAAGCACAGTTGTCATGTCCCTACCCAAATTGCTAACTTTGACAGCCAATTTTTAAGTACAGGACTACTTAACAGCTTTGAAACCTAAATGGGTTTTGAGCAATTTTGCTAATTTAAGCAGGTTTTTTTTTTCTTTTCTGCATCTAATTACCTTTATGTCTTACTCGGTAGACAACTTTCTTCTAAGTAAAAGGACTAGAAAAACTTCAGTTCAAAATGTGGTGCCACCAGCTTTAAAAGATATGTATGTTATTCATTATTCATACATATGATTGATGGAAATCAACCTCTGAAATTCTATTATATTTGTACTGCTCTCTCTCTACTTCTGTCTAACAAGAGAATCATCCTCTTCATAAATTTCTGATGAAGCAAATTTGATTGATACTTTTCATACTGTTCGGAAAGAAAACCCTTAATTACTAACATACCACTAATTTAGTGAGCACTTTTGGGGTCGAGGTTTTTAGGGATTAGATTAAATTTTAAAACCAGTTTAATTTTGTACAAAATGTCCACCAAAAAATACCAAAACTGATGATTAGATATGTAGTTGTTTTGTTTAATGAAAATATGTTGTTTAATGAAAATATGAAAAGGGTTTTATTTTTGGTATGTATTTGTTTTGCCAGCTCAAGGTGTCTTCTGGCCCTGAGTCCTTTTTTGGTACTCAGTTATGTAGTGACATAATAAAAATTGCCGAATTTGGGTTTTTTCACCAGCCTATTACAGCCTTTTTTTGTCTTTATCAATTATCTGCAGTATTTGAGGTGTCTGTATTATCAACACAAAGTGATGTTTGATGTTTTCTCTAGTAATAAGCAGTGCAACTCAATATGGGAATTTATGGATTGAAGCCTTTGCAAGATGTTCTGATGCATACTGTATTTATGTTTTGGGGCACAAAGATTTCAGAGTATGTCTAGGCCTGGCTGAACAGACTGAATGCCCGTAAGCAGGGGAAGCACAGCTTCCAGTTGAATTTCAACCCAAAGATATCTGATTCACATGCTCTGAGGCCATTGTATAAGGTGAACCACAGCTCAAAAGCAGGAGTCATAAAGAGTTTCATTTCAAAAGAGCAGCCTGGGTCAGAACTAAAATACTAAAACATTTGCACAATCCAGGTCCTGTGTCCACTCTAGTAAAGTGAAAACTGGAGGGGGGAAAAAAAAGCCTCTTTCAAAAGGATTAATATAATATATTTTTGGATGTAAGTGATGTCTGCGTTTAAGCCAAACACTTAGATTTTCTTTACTATCATTTTAAGAAACCAAGACCTACAGAAACATCCTATTTAATAACCTATCACAGATCTGATAAATACCACCTTCCTGTTCCTGTTTCACCTAAACTGACTTTAAAAATCAGATTAATAATTAACATAACAGATGTTTACATTGGCCAGAAGACCTCAGTGAGTTTTCTAATTGTCCAGTTTGACAACTAAAAAAAATATTGGTATTCAGGATAATTTCTGCTCTCACAATGAAGCATGTTTCCTATTTTAAGTCATTATGAAGCTTAGGGAGCATGTATACATTTGTTTTCATTCTCACAGTCAGACGTCTTCTAAAGTCTGATGAACACAAGTGTAAATTAAGATCACCTTTGCTCCTAACTTCTTGTCCAAATAAAATACAAATTTGTTTCAGATATCTCACAAGTCTCCTCTCTCTAGTCATAAGAGATATTTGGTCAGGCCATTAAATCAGCAAGGTTTGACATCTATTGAAATCTTGAAAGATTCTTTAATGTTACATGTTGAAAAGAGATTGACTTATTTATTTTCATAAAATGTTAATTTAAGTAACATCTAGAAATGGAGACTGGTGCCTAACCTCATGGAACTTTGAAGGGATTTAATTTATGGTCATTGTTTTACAGTTAAGACAAGTATTATGCTACAGAACATAGTAGAGTCAAAAACGGAATATATATTATTATATCAAAAAGTTTTAGTTAAAAATTATAGAATCAAAAGAAGAGGGTCCAGAAGGAAGTCCAAATCAAAACTGAAAAATGCAGATGTCAGGATAAAGTATCTTTTGGCCCACTGTCATGTTGGTGCAGAAATGTTGTCTTTCTGCCTGCATTGTAGTCTAGAACTAAGAGAGCTACTAAGAAATACTCATCTATAAAAATCCTTATCTTGGTGATTAAGTCATAAGACTCCACTTCCTGAATGAAGAGTAGTCTCATTTCTGAAGAAAAGAGGTCATGTGCCATAAAACTCCAGGCATTACTCTTGGGTTTAGAATTCCCTTTCCACCGACACAGACTGTCCTGACAGGCCAAAGATAAAGAGTTTTGGTCATGCCTCAGTCAAACTTTCCTCTTGGTTGACTTTAACGTACCAGATTCAGGACTGTGCCTGGTGCTAGCTCTCTTCTACACAAACATGGTTAGCTCCATCCTTAGTTTCAGCTATCTGGTACTTTATACAATCTTGTAACTCTTTTCAGTTTTCGAGATGAGAGCAGCTAGTTGCCTTTGCTTTCCAGGTCTTCACCAAGTAAACATCCATCACTGTAGGTTATAATGCAGAATCTGACCCTTTGATATTTTATTTTCTTTCAACATAAAATGTGGAACAGGATGGACACATTCTTCAACCCAACAGTACATGGAGGAATAAAGCATTTTGTACAGACTCAGTAAGAGCAACTGATTCCATGATCATGGAAAACACGTAATGGATTAGGCAGTACTTATGCACAGTAGAGGACTTCAGGCTTCTTAAGTATCCTGAATAAGGCCATTCTTGAGCCAAATAGAGAGAAAATCATAATTACATCCTGAATACTCCCAGTAATAAGCAAAACTCTTGTTTACAGACCAGTTCTGAAATGTAAAATACTGACTTAGACATGAGACACAGCTGGGTTTAAAATGAGTTATAAATGTGATATTATCAATTAATCTTTCTAAGTAACTACATTTCTCCATTCCTTAATTCTCTGCCAAAGCAGTTCTAACAGGACTACCTGTACAGAAGTAATGCATACATAATGATATGAGCTCTACTATTGACTGGCCTAAAAATTGATTGCTTTTCTTTCTTTCTCTGCTTCATTTCTTTTCTTGGCTTGAACATCATTCATATACAGATTTAACAAATGTTTATGACATATGGTTTTAAATGATAAATTACTTTGCCTAGATAACAAGATAAATGTGGCTATTGGGTTTTTAAAAGCTGACAAAACTAAATATTTTCCATGTTTCCATGAATGAAATTGAAGAAAACCAATCAACCAAACAAATAAAACCACTGCAAGCATATTTTAATTAACTCAATAATTAGAATGGGCTGGATTTTGTTTGGTCTTTTTTCTGTCTATGAGTCCTTGCGTCTTGGGTCTTGATGGATTCTGTATTACAGATTATGTTTACAAGAAGTTTCAATGAAATTGAAAAAAATCAGAATGAATAATCTTCCATTCAGGCATAATCTTGAAACAGAGAATGCCAAACAATGAGTGAATTCATTTAAATATTGAATGAAGCAGTTCCCTTAAAAGGAAAAAAAAATCCTGTTTAGTTTCCCTTTTATTTGCAGAAACCATTACAAAATGTTGAGTCCTTTAATAAAGATAATCATAATACAGTAATTATATAAATCACACTTTGATTTAAGGAAATCCAACAGCTTCTCATAATTTGAAAGTGGAATGAATATCCTTTCAAAGAATACAAGTGGTTTAATATTTCTCTCCACTCTACAGCTAATTCAGCCCAGCTTCTGCATACAGATAACCCTTGCTGTGTCTTGACATTGCCCTCTTGCCCAGAGCCTCACAGTGGGAAAGTTCCTTCCCATTTTCACATACAATGAGGCTGCTTATGGCTGTAAATATCTCAGCCAGGTGTTATTCAGCTGAAAAAGATATCTCCATGGTATTTTTCCTGATGCCACATGGATACTTATCCATGCTGCTTTCATCTGTGACTAACTGCTTGCAGCTTCAGCGAGGCACTGGAAGCAGCCTCGCTGGGAACATTTGGTGTCCTGACTCATGGGTGCTGGAATGAGTGAATAGCAAAAAGCTGATACATCCGGAAGAGCCTGAGGCTGAATTCTGAAATTCAATTTCCATTCCTTTGGACTACTAGAGAGCTAAACTGAGCGATGCAAAAATCACTAAAAACTCAGAAAAGACATCTAGATTTTTTTTTTTCCAGAGTAATCTAAGTAATCAAGAGAAGCTTTTAGTAGGAATACTCATAGAAGAGGACTGATAATGATACTTAGATTTTTTTTTTACCTTTTTTTTCCCTATGCAGACTGTAGAAAAGGCTAAGTCCAACCTACATTCTGCCTTGCGATCTTTTCTGTCCATCTCTATGACAGCAGAAATTTATCCAAGTACCATAAAATTGATGAGTAAGTATAGAATAGCTACAATGAAGCTAAAGTATTTTTCAAGAAAACATGAAATTTTCTCTATTTAAACAAAATCACATGCCTAAAGAGTACTTTATATTGGTTATCAAAGATGAGCTCAACCTCTTAAAAACAGACTTCTTATTAAGAGTACAACACCCCAAAGAGAAAAAAAACCCAAAGGTTCCCATAGCCACACTTACTGCTTTGGAAATGCAGAATTATGCAGGATATTTTAGCAGAGAATCATATTTGAAGAAAACATACTTTTAGGATTTTTAAGGAGAAGTTATTTAGGTGTTCATTTTCTGTCCCCTCTGTTCTGATGCTTACATGTTTCTGATAAAAATATCAAGATATATATTTTTCTTCCTTTACAGCTCCCTCTGAATATAGAGTCTAATTCTTATTTTATTTTAGCTTAATTCTCAAGTTTCCTGCTTTTCCCTTAACTTTTAGCCTAATATAACATCACTGATTTTAATGCTATTGGACCTGAACCACACACTTATACAGAATAGGAAAATCCAATACCATTTCACAGAAGTCACACCAGGTGTGCCACTTCCTTCAGAGTCTGAAGCTAGGCTTTTCCCTCGCCTAATGAAATTAGCCAAACATTTCCTAATTCCAATTTAATTTAGTAGTTCTTGATCAAAATCTGTATGACCCTATCCTTTTGTCCCAGTAAATATTTCCTAACAAGGTTTGTCTCTGGGAAATAGACTCAAAAAACAAAGCTTGAAATGAAAACAGAATGATCTCATTTCAAATGATTTTTCAGATTTCAGCCACTAACTTTGGCTCCTAGCTACGGATTTGTTCACATTTCAGTAACCTACAAACAATTTGATTCACACTTTAAGTTTATTCCATCTCCTGATTGAAGGCAAGCAAAAAATAAGAGCTTTTGAAGGCTCCACTTGGCCATTTTCCTGGGAAGCAGATTTGTAGCACTAGCTAACCCATTTTTCAACAGCATGAATTCTCACTGCCCTGATTACTATGTGCTCATTTGCACTAATTCAAAGTCAGTTCACAAAACTAACACAATTTCATTTGGTAACAATACCTATCCACCTATAAAATGAAACAAATTATTAGACAATGCTCAGCTGTGTAGAGTCAGACTTGGAAGTATCTTTTGAAAATAAAAATCTTTAGTTATTTTAGAAAAATCTTTCTAAGTTGAATGACAAGGCTACCCTTGCCAAAACATGGTGTCTTGCATTCTCTGGGGGAAAAAAATGATACCTCTGTGGCCCTGTTTTGCTCCCAAAGACATAAACCTTATTATTCTTATTGATTGAAAATGAGGATAATCCCAGTCTAAATTAAATTCTTTGTTATGTACTTCTATCTGAATGCAGTTAAAGTTCATCCAGTGAAATATAAAAATAATATTCTGTAAAAATGTGAGCAGCTGGTAAAAGACATGAACTATTACATTCCACAAACCGTTTGACACAAGCAGCTTTTTAAAACCAAGCAAACTTCAATGTCACAGCTTCACACAAAGCAACTTGATATGATTCCTCTTACCTAGCTTCATGAGACAACATCCAAAAAGTCAGACAGATTCTTAGAGTCAACAGTCTGTGTTGTATTTCCTCAGCAGCACCATGGACCCATGCTAAGAAATGTTACTAGTGATATTCTGCTAGCACAGGCACCCCAGCTAATCTCAGATGTCAGTCCCACACAGTAAGAAAAGTGATATTCTAAATGATACATGCTTATGCTACGTATAGCTTTCCTTTTTTAATGCCTACCCTGAGCCACAAAAGCTGCTCCTGTGCAGTTGCCAGAGATTCAGTGTATTGTACTTCCGTTAACTAGCTCCACCAAGCAAGCTGAAAGTGGAATTATCTGAAGTATTTGACTGCCAAACCTTCAATTATAATCATGGTTTAAAAAAAAAACCAGTGCTATTTTGAGTGCAGTTACAATAGCACGCCACCTGTGAATAGCTGGTTGGAACGCCACGCCAACAAAGCCTCATTGGCTTGTAGGAACTAAATTTTCACCCTCCAGCAATAACCTAAACTATCCAGACATGAAACTCACTTGTCCTTCACTGCTCTCTAAAGCTACATCTGTGCACCAGCTATTTTTCCAAGCAGTTTTTTCAGACACTTTCTCTAGAAGGTAAAACAATTAGGGTCACATAGATACATACAGACAGATCTATTAACTGACAGTGCTCTCAGATGAAAGTGATTATTATGATCTACACCATTTTGATGGGCCATTTCCATGATCATATTTCTCTGTCAGATTTATTTATCTCTACCAACAGAACATCCCATTGCCATCATTAGTGCCTGTCAAGAGCAGTGAACATATTTGAAGCAAATCAAGAAGATGCTGATGAGTATTTCACTGACATCTGACGGGTGGAGATGCTTTCGAAGTTCTAACTCAGTGATACTTTAAATTCAGGATTTTGTCTCACAAAGACATATGCACTGTCTTGGTTTGTCTTTCCAGGAAGTACTCACTCTGCATAAAATTAAACACATATCACAGCTCTAGTAGATCTCTCCAGCTGAACACTTATCAGGTTGATATATTTTACCCTAGTACAGGTCCATCTCTTCTTATGCTTCCCTTGGTTAGTATGATTTCCCCAGATCTCCTGAAAATGTTTTCCATTGATAAAACCATGCAATTTCCCTGACCAGTATCATCCACTGCCACTCCTGCAGTAACTTTAGTTTGTCCTTAGGAGGAGTTGCTGGGGTTGTTTAGTCAGAAAAAAAGCAGGCTCAGGGGAGACCTTATTGCTCTCTACAGACACCTGAAAGAAGAGGGAGGACATGGGGTCAGACTCTTCTTCCAGGTAACAAGAGACAGGACAAGAGGAAATGGTCCCAAGTTGCAGCGGGGGAGGTTTAGATTAGACATTAAGAAAAATTATTTCATGGAAAGAGTTGTGAAGCATTGGAACAGACTGCTTAGGGAAGCAGTGGAATCACCATCCCTAGAAGAGTTAAAAAAACCCAGTGTTTATGGCACCTGAGGGTTTAGTGCTGGGTTGGTGGTTGGACTTGATGATCCCAGGAGGTATTTTCCAATCTTAATGATTCTGTGGTTCTAATACATCCAGTTGTCCACACATGGATTTCCTAGACTGTGACAACATATTTAAGTCTTTTTGAGGGGCATTATTAACCTATAAAAAGGTACTTTTATAGGTAAGAAGCTAAATTCCTTCACAAATCCCATGGTCTTAAGTAGCAATCTTATGGTGATTGTGTGCCTTAACTGCAGTTTTTGTTATTGCTTCAAATATGTTTTGAAGCATACCTGAAGTTTCCCTGAAATTGAATTATAAATTCTATCAGTCCTTTTGCCTTTTTATACTGCAATCAAATAATATTGTGATTTAGAGACAGAAAAAAATCAGACTTTCTAGAGTGTATTGATTTGTTTTTAAATAACTTTTTTTTTTACATTGTAACTGGTATTTTTTTTTTTTTTTTNGTATATAGTAACTTGTTTTTTAATATTTTTTATTATATTTTTTCTTTTCTTTTCTTTTCTTTTCTTTTCTTTTCTTTTCTTTTCTTTTCTTTTCTTTTCTTTTCTTTTCTTTTCTTTTCTTTTCTTTTCTTTTCTTTCTTATATTGTAACTGATACAGTGGGCTGGCATATCCTTTTCTAATCTGTTTGCAAAATACATGCAACTTCTGTTCTCAGCTTAAGGCCAATCAAAGATAAAATAAGGAAATAACATCTCAAAAGTACAATTGAAACCTGCAGGCCTTAAATATGCCCTATGTCAGTCCACCTGTCTCGTGAAGTAGCATTACTGACAGCAAAGGGACCACAGGAGCTGAAAACCAAGGAGCAACAGCATAGCAATTTCTGCCTTATTTCCCTATCTTGTTTAGCCAACAGCAGCTGACCACCAGCTTTTGAGGAAAAAGCAGACTGGAGATCAGGCAAACTCGAGTTCAGGTGCTTGTCTGCATCTGAGAAGTCATCCTAAAGGGGTCTTGATATTATTGTGGACTGAGTTACTAAACTGACACTTTTAACAAATTATCTGTTTTCAACTGTTGGAACATACATTGTTAGATTTCAGAGTTAGTGAACAAGAAGCTCTAAACTTTCTTGTAACACAAGTTAATCACTTCATATGCTCTGTTCATAGACTTCAAATAACAGTATTTGTTGATGGTTGGTTCAGATTCAAGCTTATCTTCGAAACCAGACTACGATGTTCTTTTTAATTTATTTAATTCCTTCACAAAAGCTTATTTGCAATATAATATTTCTGCATAATCTGCATTCTGCAATATTTTCCCAGAATCAGAAAAAAATCCCATGGCTAATTCTTTTTCTCTTCTGAACTCAAGAGCAGAGGTCCTATTTCTATTCACAGCTCACAAATAAAAGGATACCATTCAAACTTAAAGATTTAAGTATAGAAGGTTCAAGTTTTTCTTCAGTTCTGACATCACTTGATTTTTCTGTTCAAGACTCACTCTAGCTTCTCTAAAATGTGAAGTCCATCCTTTGTGCTTTGTAGAATCATTATATTTGATGCTGTTGTTAATAATTATTTCAATTAATTGTACAGTGTTGCTCTCAAAGTTTCATAATGTAAACTACTTTTTTTCAGCTACTTTTGTATTTATGTTGCTTCTTCACTTTCTATAAGTCTTATAACCACATCATGGTTTTAAAGTGTGTCATTTGCTCTATGTAGACAGAGGTTCACCTAGTTTAGCGTGAAATTTGCTTGATCCTGATAAAATTACTTCAGCTAGTATAAAATTACATCTGACTTTCAAGTTGCATCTGGGAGATCTGAAGACTTGTTTGTTTGTTTTTTTTCCCCAGCCTGACAGCAGATAAAGACTTCTATTTCTCCTGGATTTTCTTCTTCAGAGAGGACACAGACCCCTCTCTTGGTTCATTAGCTGTTGCCTTACCCCTGCAATACCACCCCTGTAAACCAATGCTATGTGCTACAACCCAATTTATGTTTTTTAAAATAATTTCTTCCTTATTTCCTCTTCTACCATGTCAACTCTTTTCATTCCTTATTCTTTTTCAGTTAAAGTATGTAGCAGCAGTGACCACTTTTCCAGTGATCTCTGCTGTAATTCTCCATTATACCACAATTATGCCTAATTAAATCTACTTTCTTCTACCATGTGCTGAAAATTCCTTTGATGGGACAAAGGGTGATGTAAGGCTCAGTCAGTAATAGATGCTTATTCACACAGAAGTCAGATAAACAGACAAATGTTAGAAAAATAGATTAGACAGAAAAACAGCAAATCTTTCGTGTCTAATATTTAAAAAATAACACAGAAACCACCTGGAGAAAACTTATTTATAAATACCACAACTGTGAGGCTTAGAACTTGAAACCTCTTATCACTTCAGCATAATACAGAACAAATTCTCCTGTGTCTCGGAGAGCTCTGCACAGTTCTCAGCCTGATCTTCCTGATCCTCACATTTGTGCTGCTAATTGGGCATGTTTATGTTTATCATTCATTCTCCTTAGCAACCAGGATACAAGCAAAGGAAGGAAATCTAATATAGATATGTTCATTGAAGGCTCCCTAAAAAAAGATTAATGTTTCATAGTATCAACTGCATTGAATTAAATCTAACTCTTGGCATTGCATTTTTCTTTCTGAGTGTCGTGTCCTTAAGTCATGCTCTTTAGAGGCAATTTGGAGATAATTCTCATAGCAGAAAGAGGCAAGTACTCATTCTCTTTGTTTCTGAGAAACACAAGAAAAGATAAACCTTACAAAAGCAAACAGAATCAAATTTTTTTAAAAAATTCAGCAAGTTTTGCAATTTTTAAATGTTTTGGCTTACCTTGAGCTTTTGAGAGACACACTGATTTTTATTTCAGAGGGTAAGATAAACTGCTAGTCTCCATTCCTTTCCTGTTTTTGGGTTTGGATCAAATAGTTCCATGGATACAGTCATGGAAAGAGATGTATGGAGAATGAAAATAAAAATATAAAGTCCAGGACTCAAAAAGCTAGAATAAAGCCAATAAAAAATGGTCTTATGATCACCACGCTTACTTTTAAGGATAACCTTAAGGAACTTTAGGAAAATCTTATTCCAGTTATCTGGGTAAGAAAGGGTATGTAAGTGGAAGACCATAGGCTCATTACTACAGCTTGAACTTTTGTTTGACTTTCCCCATTCCATTGTTACTATTCAACTTCTAACTGTCCCTCTTCCCTCAGCTGCCTGGAGACAATTAGAGAGGTGTTCTTTTTGTGCCCCACACTTTTCCATGTGGAAAAGAAAGAGGAAAGAGAGGGAAGAAAACTACTCTTAATATGTCCTTCAGTATTTCCATTTGTTTGCTTAATAACACTGACAATGTGGGTAGAATAAGTAGTGTTGAGCTGCTCTCAATACTGTCAGAGAACAAGCATATGCACACAGGCAATTAGAGGATAGTAGCTGGCATCCTGCACATCTGTACTCTACTTGACATTGCACTAATTTACTCATTAAACCAAAGCCTAGAGAAATAGGTTTGCAGTCAAACTAGGCAGCAAGGACGCATTGATAGTAAATAGTTGAAATTTTTCTCAAAAAAACCCCTTGTACTGAAATCCAGACTGCTGCTAAAGATAAGCTTGTTTTTAAGTGTGCGTTAAAAGGAAATCACTGAGTGGCAAAGAAGTACAAAGAATATTATGCAGAATAACACCATTTTCTAAGAAGGGGAACCATGTACATCTTGAGCGATTCAGTTCATTAGATTCCCTAATCCTTGCTTTTGCATGGAAAAATAATTTGGACTGACATTCCTTGGCACGTAGCAAATGTAGTATTTTCACCGACAAAGTCTTGTTGCAAACAACAGCCCCACCTCTTTTAGACATCAAAACCTGGAGAATGTCTGTGGAAAGCATTCAAAGGCATAGCAATCAAGAGCCTCCACTGTGCAGAAGGCTCTGATGCAGAGACATCCTGCAGAGGCACTTCACTTCTCAAACATATTTTGAAGTACCATATAGCTTTTCCCTAACACAAAATCAGGAGAAAAGGCAATGGGAGATCAGCAGCACATCTATAACATGATGGATTCATAGCCCTACTTTCCTCAGAGCACAGAAATACCTGATCTGCAGTTCTTGTGGCTAACTTCCTGTCCAAGTAACCAGAGAAATTTATCTTTTAATTTTAGCTATCTAGTCTAACCTCCCATCTTTCTTAGATATCTGATACTTTAGGCTCATACATGTATTTGCCCTATCACAAATGCCCATATTAGAGGAAGATGGACGATTCTTTGGAAATGCTGTTTTTTCCTCTTTGATACACAGTGTTTAACTAAGACTTTGAAGTCTAACTTCTAAACATTAAAGCTAGAACTGATGAATCTCTCCCTAATTAATGGAGAGAGTGCAGAAACTCCAGAGGGTAATTCAACCCATCTATTTTAAATGCCTATTTAGAGAAGAGAGGAAACCATTTCTCCCCATTAACTGTGTAGGGAGCCAAGTTAACTTGCTTAACCAGACACTTAGATTTTGGACAGCAAAAGTTGCCAAGACAAATTACATCCCAAGTGTTCTGCAGCCCAATAGGGGATTTCTTTCAATCCCTTCAAATCCTAGCAAAACTCCTCATAAAGCTTGTTTATTCATACTTTACAGAAGAGTCATAATTTAGCTCTCTGCCACTGAAACAAATATAATTCAGGGATGCTTTTTTTTCCAGACAATGGAAAACAATTCCAAGCTAAATATCACTTCTAAGGTCCACTAGGTCATCTTCAGCCCCTCGATCAATACATTGATGGAATACAATTGTAAAGGTCACATTGGAAAATTCCCACTTCAGAAAAAAACTCAGGATGGAAAAAAAGGTAACTTTCACAACTCTTATCCAAGGCCACTACTTCAAAGCATTTTCATGTTAGCAAATCTAATTCTATGAGTGATCAGCATCTTTAAGGTTGAAGCGCAAAGTACTGAAGGAAACAATTTGTTTGCAAATCCTGTTCATAACTGGAATTCAAAAGTGATTTAACTGACTCTACTTGTTCTATATTTTACAGCACTCAGACCTTCCAAAGGGACACCGTGCTATTGCTTTTTCACATCAAGAAAAGATGGGTCATTTTATGTTTTTATTAACTCAGTAATGGCCAATTACCAGCCTAAAGCATGTCCTAACCTTAAATACAAATTCAAGATGCAGAACATCATTAAACTACAGGCAAAACTCTTCATTATAGTGTGGAAAAGTCAATCTTTGAGAGGGAGCTTTTAACTTTTCCTGTCAGTGTGCATTTGGTCCCTCAAAAATAAGATGATGTTTCTCTGTAAGCAAATTAATTTGTATTTTTGAAGAAAACTGATCTGAGAAAAAAATCCCTGAGAGGATAATGGAAACCTATGAAATTAAGAGACACTCACTAACATTCATAAAGCTTGAAATAAACACACTTGATCTCCTAGGTCCAGGATGTTCTGGGATACCATACTTGATCCCTGAATTAACAAAACAGGTAACAGGTTTCACGCACATAATATTTTTTATTGAGTAAAGTCAGCCATCCAGGTTTTTATATAAGATTTCCTTGTAAACTCCATTACATCAATATAGTATGACAGATATTACAGAGAGAAAGCATCACATGGTAGTCAGTCTAAACTTTCTGTTTAATTTAATAGCCAGTCAAGTTTCCACTTAGAAGTATTTGAGATGTTTACAACATTGTTATTTTAATGTACCTTGAATTCTGATCTTTTATGTGGATTCTTAATCCAGACTCTGTTTTAATGTCCTCAAGTGCATTGCAGTTTCTACATTTTAAAAGGTAAAATGTGCATGAAAACATATAATCTATGTCTATTAAAAAAAAAAAAACAACAACAAAACAAAAAAAAATTAAAAAAATAAGTGATAGGCATTTTTGCAAAACAGCTCTTCCCTGGCTTACTTTTAGACACAGGGAGCTCATTAATTATGCTTTTAATCTAATTTTCTTGATTTAGTGGAAAAAAGAACTTAGAAAAGTAGATGGTGTGTAGAGAGAACACTTACACTGCTCAAAAACATAGTTAACCCTTTTCTCTGAAGCTCATTCAAAATGTCTATTTCAGCTTGATCTTAATGCCAGCCACAAGCAAAACTATGAGTTACTGTTGCTTTTTCTTGCTGATGATCTCCAGGAACTGAGTCAACTGCTAGTGACTACCAGCACATGGGAACATCTTGTGCACAGAAACATCTTACAGCCATGCCAGGCAGAGCAAAACATATCCAGTTATATGGTGGGAAACCACGAGGGATTGTTTTAAGCCAGTTGATTGCTTTCCTTTCTTGAAGTGAGCTCTAAATGAGCATGCCCCAGATTTTGTTCCAGAGGGTCTCACCTGAAATGCTATATCCACGGAATGTCACCTAGAAGGAAGCAGCTAGTGCTGCACCTGTTTCAAAAGGCTGCACTATGGAAAGTGCCTCCACTCCATAAAGATGGCAAGTGTGCTCTTCCACTCTTTGAATGGTGAGCTTCTGCAAGAGAAGACTAATTCTGGCAGGCAATCAATTCTCAGGGAGGTGACTATTAGAAGATGAAAAAAATAGCCTTTGTGGGAGAGTTCTCTTGACTGAAAAATAAAAATAAAAAAAATTAAGCCCACCTTTTCTATGACAGTCTTTCAAAAACATTTGGGTAAAATTAATACAGCCTAACTAGGTAAATGGTAAGTAGATTTTTTTTTTCATTACAGAAAGGAAGAAAACAATACTGAACCTATTCACAAACTGTGTGATAAAGATTTTGACCTTCAGTAAATCTTTGAAAAGTAATGTGTAAGGAATGATTTCTCCAAACAGTTTCCTATTGTCACAACTTTACATAGTGAGGGCAGAACTTCTTTTAATATGCTGCTTAACCAGAAAAGAAAATCAAATTAAATTTTTTTTATAATTATAATACCTATTTGGCTGGCCATCAATTATCTTTTTCTCACTAAAATGAAAAGCAGAAATACTTTATCACAAAATCCTTTGCCCCTGCATGTAAGACTGATCACATCCAAATAGAATGCAAAACCTGACACGATGTCAACTTGAAGTGAGTTGTTTACAAGCTCAAAATCTCTAGTACTAAGTCAGCTAAGCAGCTCAGGTTTATGTTAAAGGGATCTGCACACCACACTGTCTGAATTTCTCTTCTTCCATCTGGAAAACTCACCTCCTGCCAGTATATGGAGATCATGTTCTTTCTCATGTAAAGAGACAAAGGCATTGCACCTGGCTACTGCATCAGCAACATCTCTAGCTAAACTACTTGTAGTGAAAACAATAATTTTCTCATAGACTGTCTTCACTGTTTCTGTTGTATGCTTGGGGGAAAAAAATAACCTCCAGAACAAAATACACTTTAATGATACGATGGAATACTTTATTCTTTATGTTGCTGTAATAAGATTTTACAGAAGTATCCAGAATGATCACTGGCAAACATCAAAAAATCTGAAAAAAAATTCATGCTCAAAAAAGACTACATTTTTTTTTCCTACCAAGTACATAAAACTGTCTTAGTTTCATTGAAAAGCATTTCTTCCTGTGTTTTTTCATGTGATAGAAATTAGATCCTAATTTGTGTCCTAACTCAGCATGTGAGTGCTTAGCATCTCTGAAAGCCAGGTCATTCCTCTTAATATCCTTTAGACACTGTTTTCTGAGACTGTCCTCCTAAGTAATTCCTACTTGAATGCTTATGAGAGTAGAACAGAGAAGGGATTCTATTTCCATTACTGTAAAACATCCCTGGAGGAGCTGAAATGTAGCCTGTATCCAGTGAGCATATTTTGATGTTTGTAATATGCCCTGGTGTATGCTGGAAGACCCAGAAGAAGCTATTACTGAGGCAAAAGTTCCTCTGGGTCTTTTGCTGCATACATATAGCTTTGGTAAAGTTTCAAACCTTGTAGCTTTTAATGGTTTAAAACATTCCCTGGAGGGCATATATTGATGTAGGTATACTCAGGTGGGAATAGCTTCAAACAGGCTAGCTGTTCCACAGTTGCTCTGTCCTAAGTCCAAAATCATTAATGTGATAGGTAGGAGAGTTTGAACAGTTACTCCACACATTTTGTGACATAAAAGCACCTTTTGTTGCTCAAAGGAGGAGAGGATTGTGCAGCATCAGTGTTCTGTACGAGGTAAAAACAATGTCAAGACGTATATGATCAAAAGTTATTCAGCAGATGTGGTTGGAGTTTTTTATCAAAATACTTTTAAAATTATTATTATTACTAGTCCTTAAAAAAAGTTCTCAGCAAAATCTAGCTGGAAATTTCAAAATACAGATAAAAAGACCAAATAGTTTTGAAGGCAGAGCAACTTATTGCTACATATTTCTCATTTAAAGCCTTTCAGCTACCACTCAATGTTATTCCCACTGCTTCAGTATGTTCAAGTGCCTTTGAATATCTTCAAGCTGTGGAGGACACTGAACATAACACTAGCAAATTCTCTACCTCTTAACTGAGTTCTTCAGCTACCAGGCAATTATACAAATAGTGGAGAATGGTATCATCAAGCCTGCTGGGTTTTTGGAGGAGAGTGCTTTTAAAATAACCCAAACCTGCTCATTTCTCTGAATGAATGGGTACAGAACCCATGAATATTACAATGGTTTTATAAAGCAGCACGTGAGAAAATGAGGCATGTGTGTGCATAGATGCTGCAACACATACAGGGAGAAAGATTTGGAAAACAAGTACTTAGAAACAGTATATCAGTAAGAATTCCCAGGATTCTTTTTTGTCCTAGATTTCTCATCAGAATGTAAGTTTACCTTGTTATTCCCTTTCCAGCTATGACGCCATTGCATGACCCAGCACACATGGCTCCAATTCTGCACCCATCTTTGAGGAAAATATGTTACTCTCCCTTCCAAGTCGTACAGAGCTAAAAATAAAAATAAAATAGATAAATTACGCTTCAACCCAGTCAGATCTTTGAACATGGAAGCTTCAAGCTACTTTTGGGAGTGCAAGAGTTGTGGATTTTCCAGTGCACCTGGCATAAAGTGCTTATGGTGTATGAGATGCACAAACAATGACAGGCACATCTGAAGAGGGGAGTTAGAGGGATGGAAGGAGATGGTTAAAGGAGAATACATGTAGTAACTAGTTATGAAAAATATGACCAAGAGAGACCATGATTCCCCTGTCAGTAAGTTAAAGGTGAAACTAAACAAGATAAGAATATATGAGAGAAAGCATAGATTTTTTACATCACTTTTTGACTCATTGCACCAAGGATATACCAGCATTGCCAAATAAAGAAAAGGAACTTTTGATGATTGAAGTATCGTAAGAGGAATTGTTGGAATAAATAAATAAAATAAAAGATCAATGTATCTCAAGAATGGGATACTGTTTATTCAAGACTCCCAAAGCAATTTAGGATTAATCAAAAGAACACAATGATGCAGTTTCCCATTGAAATCAGTTAGTATACTTAACCACATAGGACAGCAGCGATCTTCATGCAACTCCTGAGAGGAACTGAGAAAGAATTCAGCTTCACACACCTATTACTGCAGAAATAATTGAGGAGCCAATTAAAAGCAAAAATGTTAAATATATGGATCAAAGTTAGAAGCCTTAACGCCTTATATATGTCTTTAACCTATTAGTATTCTTTTGGCATGTTAATAAATATCAGATAAAAAAGAACTGGCACATACAAGTTTTCTGGACTTCCAAAAAGCCTTTGAGAATGCTTCCCACAACAGGCTATTAGAGAAAGTAAGTAATCACAGGATAAGAAGTAAAGCACTGTCATTGAGTAGAAATCAACTACAAAAAGGAGAACACAGAAGCAGAATACATTTATTAGTGGTCACTGCTCCATGTGGCTAAAGGTTAACAGCAGGGTGCCCTCAGGTTCTTTACAAAGGATGAAAGTATTTAATCTATTTATTAATCATCTGGAAATGGGACTAACAATAAGATGGAAATGTTTACAACAGACACAACAAGTCTTAGATTAATTAAGGCCAAAACAGGCCAAGGAGCTTTTAGGTTGCTTAAAAGAGCTCAGTGAAAGGGGAAACAATGGCAGATGGAATGCAGCACTGCCAAGCCTAATAGAAGCACAGGGGAAAGAACCATATGAAATAGTTCATCTAGAATTAAAAACCCAGTATGAACCCTGAAGTTGGGGGAAGACCCTCTTGATAAGCACAGATCAATGAAAATACTTCTCTGGCACTAATTGCAATCTAAAATAGAGGCATTGTTGAGAAAGAGAAGAAAAAGGGAAGAGTACTGGCATAAAGGCTACAAAGGCTGAGATTTATTTTTTTAGGGGGTGAAGCCTGGCACCTTTAAATGAAGAGCTTAAAAAGACATAATGAATAAGTAAATTTAAATCATAAATTAAGTAAATTATATCATTACCTAACTCTCTTCATAAGGCAGATAAAGAATTCAGCAAAACTGAAAATAGCATCTTTAAAACAGACAACTGTTTTTCATTACTATTTAAATCAAAGACATAGAACTCCGCAGTTGATGTTGCCAAGTTGAAAGGCAACACCATTTTAATGAAGGACTTTGATTTTTCTGTGGATTTATACATAAAAGTTCCTCACAGTACTCTGTTCAGTACAGCAAGCCAGAATCAAACACAAACAATAAATGAAAAATCCAGCTACCTCTGCAGTTATCATCTTCTATTTCATGGGCACACAGCTTATTCTTATCCCAACTTATATACATCATAAACCACTCTTTTCAGCTGCAGGTCTTCAGTCATGGATACTCATATTTTATTCCTTCTTTCAGAAAATTGTCCTTCTTAGTACAGAACATTACCACATCAAAGACCCACAAACAAACTTATCAGAGAGGTTGGCTTGGCAGATAGTTTAAGGAGGGAGGAAAGAGAAAAAAAAGAGAAAAAGCTGGGTGGTGATGAACAATAAAGGGAAAAGGATAGCTGTATCCCAAAAGATGTTTTCAGTTGTCATCTTTACCTCTGGGCACAAGTTGGAAATGTATTTAGGACAACCCTGGCTGCATCAAACCAGGAAGTGTGGTCTGTACCAGTGTCCTTTAGATAACTAAAGCAACAGTAATGTGTGAAACACTGTCTACAGAAGCAGCTGCTAATAGCAAAACTGTAATGAATGAACACTTGATACATGCATCCTTTTTGCCAAGAATCACAGGTAACACCCTCACTGTAATGTGCTAGAGATGTAGGAAACTCTTGTATTACAGCAGATGTACAGACATTCTCATTTATATGGACAATATGCAGATAAAATCCTTCTCTGTCAAACAAGAAACTACACTTAAATGCTTCATCAGTCAGTAGCCATTAATATAGCCCAAAAACTGTGTGTGAAAGGAGCAAATAGCCAACATATCTCTCCACTAGTATTTCAATATATTCAAAATTATATTTTCTGGGTTTGATTACTGGTTTAGCTATACCCCTTTAATATAATTCTTAAAAATATAATCATCTCCTTCTACCCTAGTCTCCACTTCAATCTAACAGTTTGCCACTAAATATATATAAAAAAATTAATTTAGAGGAGCTACACAAAAAATCAGTAAAAACTCTAGGAACATAAATCTTTACTCAATTATTAAAAAGAACCAACAGATTTAATGCATGAAACAGCAAGAACTAGATTTTGATGAAATTTTAGTGTAATTACTACACATTCAGAGAAAACTAAGATTTCGAACACTATTCTCAGTACCTTTGAAAGTGAAATTTATCTCTAAAAGTAAGATATCCCTTAATGTATGAAAATATACTAATAGAAAAGAATATGGAAAAGTATTTTATTGAATCATAAGCATGATAAACTGACTACTGCCTAATATGAATGAAGAAGAAACTTCACAAACTAACAACAATTTTCTGGTCTGGTGTAAAATTCATTTTACCTTCCAAGCTTATTCCCAGAGCAGCTCACTGAGCAGCGCAGAATGTCAGTTCCTACAGCCTGCTTGCCAAAAACCACATTCTTTTCAGTTTTGTGATTCTTCAGTATCAGCTCCTTCAGGCTTCAGGGTAAAGCAACATGACTATAACCTGAGACACATTTGACTGAAGTCTTATGTGAATATGTTTTCTGTCTACTGTTATGTTGACCTTAGCAAACATCTGCAGTTTTGGCTGTCTGCCACTCTGCCTGCTTTTCCTGCTGGCTGGGCAATGTCTTGTCTCTGCTGCACGGTCTGCCTTGCAGTTCCTGGTCAGGCCAGAAACACCTGGTGGTGCAGAAAGTGCTGATCACCTGGCAGGTATTCTCCTCATGTTTTGATCAATCACACACGCTGATACTATTTCAGCCAATTATTTCTTTATTCATTTTTGCTAGGTCAGTGTATCACTTTTCTTGCCTCCTTTTATCCCTACTCAGGTTTCAAGCTTGGGGAAAAGCTCCCTGATGGTTACCAAAGGCTAAAAACATTTTTAAAAACCCCAGATCATCAGGAACATTGTTATTATTAGAATATGACCTCTAGAAGAACTAGCTTTCTTCCTACAAGTCCATACATTTGCTTTAAAAAACTCAATAGATGGCATAAATTATCAGGGTTCAAAAGCAATGACCTGTGATTACTGGGCATATTGCAATAAAAATACCTAAATAATAAAAACTGGAAAGGTAGTAGTTCCCTGTATACTAACAGCAAATATTCTATCAGCAGAGAAATATTCTCCCAATGTCCTATTTTCTTATGAACTGCACAGTATGTTCTAATCAGTCAAAGAAAAAAGATTTACTCTGTGAAGAAAAATAATATCAATCCATAACCTAGACACACCTTTGTCTTGTATGCTGAAGAAATCCAAAGAAAATGAAGTCTTTGCATGTATACAGAAATTGAAACAATTAAAAAAGAAAATCAGCTACTTAGGCTTTCCTGCCTGTCTGTTCAGTGGCTACCTAAAATCTAGCCTGAAAACTGCATCATAGTATGTTTTTTTAATTTTAGCAGGAAACAAGAAAACACATTAAAACATAGTGAGGGCAATATTATATGGACACAGAACAGATTAGTTTCACTGCTGCCAATTTCCCTCACAAAAATTTCTCCTTTCCATGATTATTTAGATATTTTTACCGTTCTGAAACTAAAAACTCTAGAATTGCTATAAAGAAGCACTGAAAGTTCTGTTCAGCCTTATGTCTGTGTGTTGGGAAGGTGCTGTGAAATCCACAGTGAGAACAGAGGCAGACCCAAAATGCAGCAGAGTTGCAGTGGTTCTGCTGCACAGAGGCTTGGCAGATGCAGGGAAAGCACAAAGCAAAAATCTGCATCACCTTCATAGGCACGCCAACAGAAGATAAAAGCAAAAAAAATATATAAAATGATAATACTCGATCACTACTGCCATGATTATATAGAGCCAGGTGCAGTGAATCATTTCAGCAATTTGGCTCAGGGCCTTGAGATGCAGTCCTAAAGAAATTGCTGAGATACTTTGGGAATTATCTCCAGGTTGAATTTCAGCCTCTTTAACTATAACTATGTGGTTATAATATTTTATAAGTTTCTTGGATGCAAACTTGTTGAGTTTTTTCTTCCATGGGAAAGCTCGCTTTTTATGCACAGATTTCTGCAAACAAATTTTTAGGTTGTGTGTTTTGAGGACGGATGGTGTTTAACTGCCCTGCCTCCCACACAGGGGACAGGAGCTTCTCTCTTTCTCAGCTTATGAGACAGACAATTCTTATCTTGGAATTCTAAGTATTCTGGTAGTTTGGTACTGAGCATGATGAAGAAAGGATGTTGGCTCGGAAGCTGGGCACATATAGCCCAAATTCCTTCTATACAATAGTGTCATTTTAAATAAATCATATAAACCTTCTAATATTAGAATCAAAGAGTCCCAGTTCACCCTTTGGGCGCAACAATAATTGGTGACCCTGACCTCTGACTGGGACACCAGCAACAATATTAACTGTATGAATATTAACAGGGAGTGTGGCTCTGTAGAGACACCCTGTAAATTAAAACTGTGCCAAGAGCCTGGTACCCACATTACATGCATTTTGTCAGTTTTACTTTGGGCTAGCCCTACTCCTTTTTAGAGCCTGCACATCTCTTAGTGCCGGCAACTCATTCTAGGTGCACTTCTTGAGCACCTGCATGCCTTTGCTTCCAGCAGACAGCAATCCAGTTTGTGTGGTGAATCAAGGGGCAGTAAGAATGGCACTGGGAGTGAGTGGGAAATTCCCAAAGCACACCTCAGACCTGAAATGAGGTGTCC
This sequence comes from Dicaeum eximium, assembly GCA_013396995.1. Taxonomy (NCBI): domain Eukaryota; kingdom Metazoa; phylum Chordata; class Aves; order Passeriformes; family Dicaeidae; genus Dicaeum; species Dicaeum eximium. The sequence continues at coordinate 299,913 of VWZP01005834.1, forward strand.
CAAAGCACACCTCAGACCTGAACTGAAATGATGATGGAGACAGCCCGAGGGCAGCTGCCTGTACACAGCTCAGGCATTTGTGATTTGTTACAGACTCTGTAAGAAATAAATAGTTGCCTTTTAACTCTACTAAAGACACAAAGTCAAGAACAAAGTGTGAAGCAGGACCAGCCCTTTGAGCAATACCACAGTTCCATCTCATGGTGCACCTGCATGCTATGGACTCCTGCACTGCTGAATTGCTGTATTATTTAAGTTCCCCAGTAGTGCCTTTACTTGCAGGGAAAAAAAAAGGAAAAAAAAACCTCTAAAGGGTTGCAGGTCTTTTGCTTTTCTTTCAAACATATAATAAAATAATTTCAAACATCTCTGTATTCATATATACCTTACCCTGTACTCAGGAGTACAATTTTAGAGGAACCCAAAAAGAAAAGAGAAAGCTTACTGATATTCATAGCTATCACATTCCTTCCTAGGAGCTACTGATCTTCACTACCAGTTAAGATTTTGGTAAAACTCTGAGATGCAAATATTTTCTGCAATCTGCAAAATATATCTCCTCCTCCTGCAGATCTAAATAACTATAAAAGAAGAAAAATATCTCTTCCATTCCAAACTTCTATTGGCTCTCTTCAAATCAGACTATATTAAAAACTATTGAGCATAAAACCCAAAAAAACATGCTGTAAATACTTATTTTCATACCATAATTTAAAGAGGACTGTTTCTGTAGCAATTAGAAAGAAACAAAACACCGGAAACGGAAAAAAAACTTTTAAAGAAATATTTGGGAAGTCACTGTAATTCATACTTATATTGCACAAGCTAACAACATTCTACCCTTTAAAATATTTCAGAAAAAATATAAAACTCACATTATACAACAGTAATAAAAACCTGATCTCCCAGATAATCACAGTGATCAAAATATGCTGGTCTTAAAAAAAAAAAAAAAACCACACGTAAGCAGAAAAATAAACTTTGTTGTAATGTGTAAATAGAGAAGCAGAGACAAAAATAATCCAAAATATTCCACAAAGTCTCTCTACAAAGGGATTGTGAAGACCAATGTAAGACAGGGTTAGTGGGCACCTCAACAAGAGTTGCACGTGTATTGTACTTTTACTGTGGAACTTTTCTGAAGTATTGATGAAAGAAAGAAAACACCCTCACACACAGAAAACAAACAAATCCTGAAAAAAGAAGACCATTTAAAAACAATTGTTACATTTTCCTGTACTTCTTAATTTTCCATAATTCATGACTTTTCAGATTTCCATAGGACTCTGCTGCAGGTCCTAGCCTCTCCAGAATGCTTGATCCTACATTAATAATGTCCTTGTTCCACTTTCTTAAAGACATATACATGTATATACATATATATGCATATATATATATACACACTCACATACATGTGTATGAAACCTGTATGTTTTATTTAAGATGTCATTGTTAAAATTACTACCTTTTTTATGAGTGTTGAAGTGTACCACAGAGCAAAACTTCCATTACCTGATCAATTCTTCAACTTTCATTTAAATTTTAGCTGTATTTATGCCAGCATAAATACAGAGTGTCTCTGCACCAATCAAAGCATCTCCTCTGGATTTAAACTAGCAATACTACTGATCATCATCTCTCCTTTTAACCCTGGTGGATGACCTACACTCTTGGCTGGAAAAGGCAAATAATTTTGCTTTGTTTTCTTCAAGGTTTTCCTCTCCCTGGATAGCTGAACAACTTAAGCTCATAATATTTTTCTACAGCAGTGCCTGAAAAATCAATAGAATAAGAGAACACAATCAAGACCAAGTACAACAACAAAGAAAAGGGAAAAAAGCATCAATCCAACAACAATAACAAATTAGTAATGTCAGTCAAAGTCAGGAAAATGAGCATTTAAAGGACTCTGAATATTGTTTTCTGTAGCAAGGTGTGTAAAGCAAATCTGTCTGAGTCAAACTGTCCTTCTGAATTAATACACTTGAGTTTTAAACCTATAATGTTCCTCCTCTTAAAACAGTATTATATTCAAGTAGAGCCATTTATTTCAATGGAGTTAGTTCTGGTTTATGTCATTGTGGATTGCTGACTAAAGAGAATTGGCCTATATTTACAAATAAAAATAAAATAATATTTTAAATTCATACAGAGATTGGCTTGCAGTACATTTACTCTGTTCTGCTCCCAGGAATTAATCTCAGTACCTAGATTTTAAAAAGCTGTTGTTACATCAATGATTTAATTTCATTAATATAGTAAGATTGCAACAAAAAATGTGCATTTATAAGATTCAGCTTTAACAGTTATGAGATTTAAATAGAGACAAAAGCAACCATAATGCACTTCTAACTGAATTGGAATACAAAACAGGAAGCCTCATTTCCTGAACTCCAGTGCTATACTATATCTTGTTAGCTAAACTCAGCTTATAATAGGGGTCATTTCCCCAAGGATTGTTACATCAGAAAGCATAAATGAAAAAAAATTACAAAGATTGATTCTATTTTCAATATAATTTGGGTAATATTTCAAATGTACCTTGTTCAGAAACTCCTACTTCTTCATAATACTGGTCCAAGTTCTGTCAGGTTTTCTGTAGAAATATTACATTCAAGACTTTAACTCCAGAGCAGAACAGGACTGGAAGCGCACATCTCTCATCTCTGGATGCATGAAGAATTTTAAACGCCATCCCAAGGGACCTTGGCTATGTTTTTTACTTGCTTCCCTTTTTTAAGTGCAGAACCTCAAGCCAGTGGAATCTAATCCTCATATATCCTCAGCCCTGGCCCTGCTCCAGGGCAGAGCTTCTAAGTTCCAGGCAGGCAGCACGTGCTGGGACATCCCCACACGCAGGATGCTGTGAGCTTCCCATACTTGCTCCCTTCTGCAAAAAAAGAACCTTGCTTGTAATAAAAACTGCCCAGTCTCTCATTAAAGCACTGTACCACAATATTTACAGCTCGAACACAGTGTGAAAGGAAAAACAGTAAAGGATGGGTTTACGCCTCTAGAGGTATAAAATCTGCAATATCCCAAAATAGATGCATTTGGGATACTTTGCTATATAATAAAAAGGCCAGTAAATGAAGTTCTGATGACATGGATCTTTTTCCACTGATTACACTGATTTCCTGGCTTTAACATGGCTAGAATCAGTACAGACACATCCCATCAGGAAACCACCAGAAACTTGCTAAAGGAGTTTACTTACAGTCAGTATTCTAAATAAATGTTACAGTAATACTTCTCTTCAAACCCTTCAGAGATTTTTATCTTTACCAAAGCATGGATTTGAGATTCCTTGTAGATGTTTTTTATTATAAAGATTATAATTGACATACATAATTTTATTGCCATCATTTTGATAATATATGCTGGAACTTTTAGTTCTCTTATATTTTAAAAATAATTTACTTCTGGAGTGTGATGCGCTATACCAGATGTCACCACAGTCAGTTGCACAGTAAGTTGCAAGTCATTCAATACACAGGAATTTTCACTTTCAGCTATGAAGTATGTCTTCATTATCCTAAAGCCCGTCTATACAGAAATCCAGTTTCAACAAATGTATATGAAGGCAATGTTTAGAGTATTCATACAAAATTCGTATGTAATTTTTGTGGGTATATTTTTGAATATATATACTTGTATTATTTATTCTCAATATAAACAGCCAAAAAACAAATTGGACTTTTCATTTGCCATTTAGTTGTTTTTCTACAAGCTGCATTTTATTTTAAAGAACATCTGTTTTTTTAATCCAGTGGGTGTGTATACAAATACAAAAATTTGTCTCAGCAGAAATTATTTTAGTGCCTTTGAAAATGCAACTTTAACAGTGAAAAAATTACTCCTCAAAATGAAGTTATACCAGTAAAATATTATATTTTCTTGACACATGAGCACAATAAATCAACTAATATGAGTTAAGAATATACTTTCCACACTAGCAAAAGCTTTTCCCTCTGGTATACTGTTCATCATAAAAGACAAGTTTACATGAATAAATTTTTATATTTATCGTCTTACTTTTAGTTGTCTATTACTGCACACAGAAGTCTCTGAGATATGTAATTAACTTAATATAGATTTTAAGATATTTAAGAGTTGCTCATGTTCTCCCTTGAAATCCAAGTATTTATCTAAATAAATGCATCTCATACAAAATTTTTTTTTTTTTTTTGAGAAGAACCTGTAAGTGTAACCCCCTAAATACAGAAAGCAAGCTAACCAATGTAGAGCAATGATCAGCAAATCATCAATCAGCAAACTCTGGAAATTCTCTTATTCTCCTAAAAGAATGAATAAAATGAGAAAAGTATTTTTCAAAGTATCTCATCTTTTTCCCATGTGCTTAGTAAAAAATGCCCTCTGATTCTGCATTACTAATATCGTTAAAATGTAATAAAGATACTTCATTATGATGCTTAACAGAGATGAAGTCTGTTGACAGGCCCAAGATACCATTTACATAAGTGTTCAGGCAGATTGAAGGCAACATCTAATCTAACATGCACAGGATCAACAAGAATTAAACATGTATTTAAAAAGCACTCTAGATATCATACTTCCTCCATGGAAAACATCTCCTAAAAGCTGCAATATATTGCACATTCCAAAATGCAAACCTAATAAAATTTCTTTTTTTTTCCCTTTTGAAAATTTTATAATGGATATATTTGAAAATATAATGCCTTAACAATGAAATTACCTAAATCACAACATTAAAAAAAAAAAAACATTAAAATGCCAATATCATACACCTAAAGCGAAAGTTTGGACCTCTTTTTTTAATTTGTGATCTGTCTGGTACCATCTCCTTCTAATTTCGCTGAAGTAATTTAAAACATTCACAGTGACTTCCAAACTGCTGAGAACTTCTGAAAACCTAGACTGAAATGTATTGTTTGCTGGCAACTTCAGATCATCTTTACTGCTGTTTTTAATCATGAGGTTTTCTTCTAAAGATGAAGCACCTTAATCAACTCTCAGAATCAATATATATTAAAGGTGAACATTTCCATTGGGCTCCCAAAGACACTTCAAAGGACCAAAATATTAATATATAACTGCTGAAGTTTGTCACTTCAGCATTTATCATCACCTTTCATCCCAACAACTTTGTTGAATTCAATCAGTGCTTCAATGGGTCATACCAAATTGGTCCATGAAGGCTTTAGGCCAATCTTATATCAAACACAGCTTTCAACACGTCTGTCAGTTTTTTTAAAGGAGAGGAGTTAAGATGAGATGAGATGAAGGGTGGGAGAATATCAAGCGTTGATCAGCTTCACTTCAGAGCCACTTACATCATGCCCTATTCTTTTTGTCATTATGGACTGGGATCTAATTGGATATAGCTCTTCAGTGTGCATGTTCTAAAGGAGAAATTCACATATTTCATACACCTACCCTGTTTGCAAACAAGGTCAAACAAACATTTGCGAACAAATCCAAAAAAGAAATCTGATCTTTATCTTTTTACCATCTCTCCAAATTAATCAAATCTCTCTACAAGCCAGAATGTGTCTCCAGTGCCTCGCTACATTTGTATTCATTTAACTGATTGATGTTGTAAAGGAAATCAAGCTCATAGACATTCTCACTTAGAAATGTTTGCTCTACAGCTCTGACAAGAGAAAAGTACAGTGAAAAGTACATAGAAAAGTACAGTATGCTTACTGTAGTAAAGTGGGATAAGTGTGTTTCTTGACTGAGGGAGTTTGGGTAGTCTTGGGAGCTTTCTCTGATTTGGATTAAGGGAAGAAATTCTCATACATAGACACTCCACTCCCCCAAAAAATCCACCCTCCTTGTAAAGAGAGAAGGGAGAATAACAGAAATAATCTCTAGCAGATCTACGGGCAAAAAAGTCGTTAAGGGGATGACCTACAATTGTTATTGTCTAGTTTCTCAACAGAAATAACAACTGCAAAAATCATATGTTGAAGATTTTGGTCTTCTCTCTCAAAAAAAAAGTGATATAAATGTGTCTATGTCATACAAGGCTCTTTGCCACTCTCATCCCTAAGAAGCAGATTACATAGCTCACACATTCTTCAGCAACAGAATATAGATATTGTAGCAGTGAAATAGACTTGTGATTTCACTAGACCGGTGTAGGACAGCACAAGTACCAGGATTTTACAAACTTTTTCACAGTTAGATTTTGCATATGAACATAATTTCATCCAAACTTAATTTTTATACCAAAATCCTTTGTTAGGATTCACCTAATATGACTTTTGAGGTCAACAGTGGGTGGAAGTGTTTGCATCTGATATAAAATGACATTATGTCCTCTTTAGAGACAACAGACATTAAATAAGTATTTTAGGGCACAATCCATCTGACCTATTTTAGATATCCACTTTATTGTGAACTGACTTAGACTCTAGAATTACCTATGCATCTCCACTGACTGCAAAGAGAATCTAAACTTTTCTAATTTTTGTGAATATCCATAATGGATATCTAGCTTGTTTTTTTTGTTTGTTTTGTTTTTGCCATATGGATTACTTTATTTTTCTGTCTTCTGGGGTGTTATGACTGATATTTATCAAAAAGTAATATTTAAGAATTCAGATTCTAAGTTATTTTTTCCCTTTTAGGCAACTCACAGATCTAAACACATTATGGATCTTACAGGAAGACTGAAGTTATAAATGACTAAGTATAGACCAAATGATTTTTAGGCAGGATAAGTGATAGAACTGTAATTTGCATTTTGATTACCTTTCCCAGAAGAACCTGAAATGAAGAAGCAAGACCGTCACAGTCTCTGCAAGGTGCCTGTGAAGCACACTGCTTGATGTAAAGAGAACAAGCGAGCAAAGTGAAATTGAGGGCAGAGCCATGAGGTCACAAACTGTGTGACGTTAATACTATGAAACATGAAACAGTGGTTACTGGATTGGGGTGGAATCCACTTAAACTACTCTGTGCTAGTAATCTGCAGTCCTTTTTTTTTCCTAAATCAGGAATGATGTACCCACTGACACTATGAATGGGATGAGTATCTCGACAATCAACTAGATGCAAACTTTTGAAAATTAAGTGGGGTTAACACACTTCTGGAAAGAACACTCTGGGGAATTTCTCTTTTAGGAGTGAAGAGATCTGACCCTGATCCAATAAAACATTTGAGCAATTGAATGACCACAAGCATGTGCATAGTCTCCCCTGAGTGCAGTACCATTCATCTGGCTCAAAATAAGAGACTGAGACAGACTGCTGTATCAGGATTCTAGGCCAAAATACAAATCCCTTAGCACATAGTCAGTGTTGCTTCCTGTATTATACCAATGCTACAATAAGAGTTATACTAAATTCGTCCACATATTTGTCTTAAATTACTTTTGAAAAATAACTTAACATTTACTTTTTTTAAAAAATCACCCGAACAAATAACATCAAAATCCATAAAACTGTGCAAACATCAATTTATGCAGTCACATTAGTTTCACAGCATTTTATACCAAAGATTTTTAAAGTGCAAACATTTAAGTATTATGTACTTTTTCTTAAGTACAACATAGCATTCATTTTAAAAATGAGCTTTAAAAGAAATTAATTATATTTCAAGAGATTTGGAAAAGGCACTAGTTGAGTCATTAATGTGGAGATTTTTGTTTGTATTAGACCACAAGTACAGATCTTCAAGGCTTAAGTTGTATGGGTTTCTTCTGATTAGCTTAGGTATCAACTCTTGCACAGAACTATCATTGTATAAATATGCAATTAAGATGTGCAACTGAAATATCCAACTTTGTGGCAGATGCTGCTCTATGTGATCTTTTGTAACTGAAGGGTTCTTTTATCATTTGAGCTTCTGGGTTTGTATTTCTCATCTGCTCCTTTCTGCCAGCTTAAGGGAGATTTTAAATCAAAATCTAATTAGACTACATATGCTGTTTAGGAAAAAGTTCTTAGGAAAGTAATGATTCATATAGGCTTTGATATTTCCAGATAACATCTAAGAAGAAATGTGATTTTAATTGTTTTAAATAACTTCCAATCACCCTCTTCCTCAAATAAAAGTAGTTGAGCACAGTTTTTTGATCAAAAAAATTCTTCAGGAATAGAAATACCGTCTCTATATTCCTATCAACTATACCATCTACACTTAATGATGAAAGCCTTTATTGACATACAATTTTCAACTAAGTAGTATTATAACTCAGGTATTCTATGACATATTTTTGATACCAATACCATAATCCTCAACTCAAAAGTTATCAAATGATATTTAATTACTGAAAAACAAAAATCTGTGTGTACATGTTGAGCGCCTAGGCTGTCAGCCAAAGTTTGCTTTTTAGTAATGTTGATATAAGAAGAGTTGGTACTTTTTAATTTTTCCTCTTTTATATTCTCTGAGGAAAATTAATTATTTTAATGTTTTTAATTATAGTGCATGTATTTGAATTATACATTTCAATATTTTAACCCCACATTTTAAAAACTCTCAGTTTGCATTAGGTTAAGGAAACCTGTGTCAAAAATTATGACTGGTATCTTGTTCAAACATGAATAAATACATTTGCCAGAAAAGCCCTGGCCTCTGACACTTAACCACAAAGATGTAAGCTCCATCTTTAAAAAAAAAGAAAAATATTAAACATCTTTACATTTTTATGTCCTACTTAGTTATTTGACCCAGTTCTTAATCAGAAGTAGCCAGAATTTTCTTCTATTCCACAGAGCGATTGCCTGCTGCCTTAAGAATAAAAGCTTGAGTATTTCCCCTGATAGAAGGCTGACAAGTCATAATGAGGAACTGTGTCTTCCAACGTCAAGCCAATACACTTTCTGTTAATTGTCTGAATACTGCGCTGTGACACACTGCACATAAAAATTATTTTCTGGAAACCAAGAAATTATACATATTTCCAAGACAAATATAACCCTGCAAATTTAACCACAAATTTAAAATAGGCAATAACAAGATTTCATAAGCATTTTTTAAAAATCTGAATTAAATTTCAAACAGAAAAGCAGAAGTGTGAATCCAGATTTCTAGTTACTGTTATTTTAGTGATTCAATTAAGCTACAGTAATATGTTTTATCGTCTAGTGGAATATGTAATAAATTCAAATATTCCTCTTATGTTTACTGTTTAGCCATTACTAATATGTGACTATCAAGACAAGGAAACAATATGTAGAGACATCAGACTTTAAGAAGAGTTTATAAGAAGTAAGTCTGAGTCAGATTTACTGATACCCCAAGCTTCTAAACAAGACATAAAGTCTACTGACATACAAACAATATAATAGGCATATGCATATTCATTGATACCATCAAAAATAGTTGTTTTCCAAATGTTAAAAATTGTCAGCATTTTCTACAAAATTTTCAAAAACCCCAATGCAATTCAATAAAAGTTTGATGATAAGACTTTAATTACAGGACAGCACAGTTAAAAAAAAAAAAAACAAAAAAAACCCAAAACCTGAGTATACTTATATATTAAAATTGAAACTCACCAAACAGAATAACTAAATGTATTCTATAAGTCAACAACTTCCGTCTACAAACTTCTGCAATATAAAGCAATTAATTTAAAATATTCATCAGAGACCAGGAGACATATAGTGGAAGACAGAATATTTTGAAAGGATGGTTCATCTTCTTCTGGTTTCAGATAAAAGAATGAAACATAAAGTCTGTGGTTTATACTCTTGCATCAAAAGCATTTTTGATATGTACTATCTGTTATCACCAAGAGTACTTTCTGGAAAGGCATAACTTGCTGAGAAACCCATCATAATCTTCCCACTTTACTCTGAGAACTGACTGAGTTGAGGACGGTGTAGGGTGTTGGGGTGAGTTGGGGAAGGGGAAGCAATACCCAATGGCAAGTTATGCTTGACTGTTATTCAGTGAATTTTATTATTGTTTATCATCAGCTATAATTGGTCAACTGGATGAAAATCTCTCTTTTTCTGTGAAAAAAACTGCCCTCCAAGAATGCTAAAGACACCTTAAATATAAACAGACTAGTTAACAAGCCTTTCATTGTATTGAGCCAAGGCTTACACACATGGTTATTGAGTAAAGGCAGTATTTTTGGCACTTTGTTTAGAAGAAAAAGCAGGTCACCACGTGACACCCACCAAATAACGTGTATCTAAACCACACAGCTAGATGTCAAGTTATTTCTATTCTGATGGTTTACTTAAGAATTAGCTAAATATGCAAAAAATTAATATTTACTTACAGACACACACAAAAAAAAAAAANTCCTGGATCAGCTCTGCCACAAAAAAAAACCAAACCAAAACAAAAACCACCAGAAAGCCCAGCAAAATACTGCAACAGTCACAAAGTATTCGAGTTTCGAATTCCAAGTTTCACCTCTACACTCTTCAGGGCAGCCCGTGCACAAGCACATGAACACACAGGTCAGGCCGCTGGATGTGCCATCCACTTGGCTCTCGCAACCACCCGCACGAATCCAAAGGCTCCAGAGGGACCCAGAAGCACCAAACCAGGGCACGGGGGCAGAGCGCGGCGTCTCCCCTGCCTGGCCACGGGCTGTGTGCGCGCTGTCCTGCAGGACCTTGGACAGCGATCTCCTGGCCCTCCTCAGCGCAGCACAGACCAGCTCAGCTCAGCTCAGCTCAGCCCAGCCCAGCCCAGCTCAGTCCAACCCAGCCCCGCAGCTCACCCCACTGCGCCCCACACCCGCACTGGGTGCGCATCTGCACTGCCCACCAGATTCCCTGGAAAAAGGGAAAACAGATTTTCACCCATGGTTTGAGTTGTTTTTTTTTCCTTTCGCCTTCTGAAATATCTCCCATTTTTAACACAGATTGGTTGGCCAAATTCTCAAAACATAGAGCAATATCATCTGGCACTCAGAGCTGCAGAAATGTAGGTCACTGGTGTTTGTCTAGTTCATTAAAGTTTCACACAATCATTTTAATGTCAACAACTTTTTCTCTATCATTAAGAAAGTATTTCTCCTCGTTGGGTGTGTGAAGGGAAAATGGTTAAACAGCATAAATTTGCTGTTCTGTTCATTTTCAACACCTTTTACACCCTGATATTCTGTAGAGCAACTGAGCACTTTGTGGTAAAGTTCAGTCAAACTAAACTGAGATACAAAAAATCACTTTAAGCATGTAAATAGTGATAATTTGGCATCATGAAACAGTAGGTCAATTTCTCTTTATAAAGGTACTGAAATGAGAAATATTTCCTTACAGCAGTAGGTATCTATTTACATTTGATACCCTTTTTTACTTATCCAATTCATTCTGGAAATAAAATATGTTTACATTATCAGTAACTGAGTACATATATGCAATGAGTGTGTACACAGTTTGCAATCTAAAAACAGTTGAGTCAACACTTCTGGTGAGTCTATCTTACTTTTGTCAGGTTTAGAAAGAAAAAATAAATACACCAACTTTCCTACTTTATCCATTTAGATAGCACGCTTCTGCTTCTGGAGGTACTCTGGATCCATTTTTGTGGCAAATGCATGTGCAAATTTATTGGTGATTGGGATTTTTTAGGCATAGACTGTTACCAAGAAATTATTTCAGAAGGCCCTGCTGAAGTTACAGAGCACAGAGGTACTGCCAGGCCTCCTATTTAGAGCAGTGATTCGCATGCATTGTTGCGTTCCACTGCTAAAGCAGAATTTGGTTCAGACTGGTTAGTGCTACAGTAGTTGAGATAATCTAGTTCAGGGCAGAAATATTCACCTCCTACCAAGTACTCAAACAGGGGGGAAGCATGCAGTTAGCTATTTTAGGCACCGAGGACAACTCTTCTGCCCTGTCTTGAGAGATAGGCCAACTAATCCTGTGCAAAAGTAAAGAGAAGGCAACAACTACAAGAGTCAAAGTGGGACCCTCTGCCTTCTAGCAAAGGAAAAGAAAAACCTCTGGATCTCTCTGAGCCATCACCAGTGCCACCAAAGGAAACAGCCACGGCTTATCAAAACCCTGTCACCATCACTTCCCAACCAAGGGCCACTGCGGTGCCCGTCAACAGACACTCTTGTCCTCCAGCTTTCCCCAGCTCCACAGATTTTGGCAGAGCGCCTGAAAACACTGTCCCGCTCCCGCTCCCGCTCCCGAGAGCCCCCGGCGCTGCACCGCTCTGCCGCCGACCGGCACCGCCACCCCCGGGGCCAAGCGCCCGACGGAACCTACCCGGAGCCTCCGGTGCGCGCCCCTGACCCCGCGGGGGGACGAACCGCCCGTCCCCGGGGCACCGCGGCCACCCGCACAGCCAGGGCCGGCGGCCAGGGCAGCGCCGTCGGGCAGCCCCGACCCCGGCCGCCGCTCCGAGCCCCGCTCATTGTCATGCAGACCCTGTCGCTGCCTGCCGCCAAGTCGCATCCCAGCCCGCTGGAAGCCGGCAGCCGAGCCGGAGCCAATCGCATATTCATGAGGAGGGGGAAATCCAGCGCTACGCTCCCAGAGGACCGAGGATCACTTCTTTCTGCGTTTTCTCAAGCTTCCCCCTCTCTCTTCCTCGCTTTCAATAATGCGCTAAGGGGGGCATCCAGGCCGATACCCTCCGCAGCATCGCCCGCACCGTGAGAACCGCGGCCGCCGGCGCCAGGGGCACAGACCGAAGCAGGCACAACAGGGTCCGCGGCAGCCACAACAGCCGAGCGAGGCACGCCAGCCCGACAGCCGGGGACAGGAAACACAGCAGGGACTCCTACCTTACAATCCTCAGGACACGATTTCACCGAGTACTCATCCGACTGTAAATATTTCTGGAGCATAACCTCAAACTCTTCGTATTTCTCCTGAGCGTGCTGGTCGTAGCGCTGGTAAGCCTGGACGCACTGGCTGCAGGAGCCTTCCCCCTTCAGCACCACATCCAGACTGCAGTTCAAAGTGTCCGGATTGGACAACCCGGCGAACAACTCCCAAAGTGTGTAGGAATTACAAAAGGAAAGGTAAAAATCCGTCAGGTCCCAGCCGGGCGCCGGGCTCTGCCCCGTGCCCCGCGGCCGCCCCGACCCCCCTCGCCGCTGGCACACCGCCTCCGCGTCGCCCACGCTGAAGCACTGCCCGGACGAGGAGCCCGGGGGGGGGCACGTCTCCAGGGGCCTGGCGGTGGAGTTCCCCAGGAAAGCAGCCTTGCCGTGCCGGGGCTCGGTGCCGTTGGTGCGGCTGCCGCGGCTGCCGCCGCCGCTGCTGCCGNGCTCCCCCATGCCCGCCAGCAGCTCCGGCTCCGCGGGCTCCGGCTTCTCGGGTGGCGGCTGCTCCTTCTCTCCGGTCCCCGTGAATTTGGCCTCGGCGCAGAACCACAAGTGATCAGAGAGCAGGACCGTGAAAAACAAGAGCGATGCCAGGGACAGTCGCCATTTCTGAGCCCTCTCTGAATCCGTGAAGGGTTTCTCGTTCTCCCGGGGTGCGAACCAGATTTTTAAGCCGTCATCATACTGCCGACTACACATCCAAGCACCCCTGGTCATATTTTGGGAACGCACAGCCCTGGCCGACTCCACCGTGAGGGCTCCTTTGCCGGTGTCACCACAATATGCATTGACTTAAAAGATTGGGGGGATTTTCTTGCCTGCCTTCCCTTCTCTCGCTCGCTTGCTCTCCCTCTCTCTCTCTTCCACTCTCCCCCTTCTCTCTTTCTTCCTCTTTTTTCTTTCTTTCTCTTTTCTTTCTTTCTTCTTTCTTCTTTTTCTTCCTCCGAGATATTGTTGGTTTTCGCCGGTGGCTCTGCCTTGGTCTCACCACACTAAACAGCCCCAGTCCATCCAACGCGGAGTGCCGTGGAGAAGATAAGAGCAATAACGCAGAGAGAGGAGGAGGAGGAGGGAGAGGAGATGGTGGTAGTGGTGGTGGTGGTGGTGGTAGTGGTGGTGGTGGTGGTGGTGATAGTTGGTGGTGGCGGGGCTGCGCGACTGGTCCTTTCACCCTCTCACCCAGGCATGGTCAGATCGCAGCTCCCCATCTCCCTCCTGAGAAAAGCCCACTGCGCCCGGACAACCGCATGCCGCGTCCCCCGCTGCCGACGGACGGCTACGGGAGGGCTCCTCGCCTCCTCTTCCTCCCTGCCGCCGCTGCTCCTCTTCCTCAGCCCCGAGCCGCGGCACAGATGCCCGCACCGCTGTCTCAGTCTCTTTCTTCTCTCCCCGCTCCGCTCTAACTGGAGAGACGCTGCTGCAGGGCTCCCGGAGCGCTGCCGAGGATGCTGAAGAGGAGGAGGAGGAAGAGGAAGAGGAGGAGGAGGCTGCCGGGGCCGCCGCCGCTGCTGGTGACAATGGGCTGCGGCTGCCGCCGCTGCTGCCGCCGGGCGCGGTGTCCCCGGGCGCACGGGGCGGAACTGCCTGGCTGGGGGCCCCCGATGGGCACAGGCATCTTGGGCCCCTGGGCTAAGTTGCCGCCATCTTCGTCCTGGAGAAACACTTTTTTGGGGGGAGCTCTGCCTTTTGCGTCATCTCCTCCCGCGCCGAGATCGCTCTATCCTGGCGCATTGGCAGCAGCAGCAACTCTGCCTCCTCCTGCCTGAGGAGGAGGAGGTGGGAGATGCACCGAGGACCACATGGACCCTCCAAAGGGCTTCCTCGGTGCAACTCTTTCTACTCATCTCACCGAAGGGACTGCTCAGTACTACTGTCCAGCCTTCAGGGTCTCCTTCTCTTTGTGGCCATGGAACACCATGTCCACGGAGGATGGTGGCTGGAGAGGTCTGTCTCCGTGTCTGTCCTTGTCATAGCAAATCACGAATGGCATATGACACTACAGGCTCTGCATCCTGGCTAGCTTTGGCCACACAGTAAAATGTCTGAACACAGCTGCCTGTTCTCTCAGTCAGGGAGCTGTAAAGCAAAACTCCAGGCTGTTGCAAAACCAAGAGAAGTTTTGCAAAACCCTGGTTCAGCCCATGAGCTGGGTAAACAGTGCCTGTCTGTGTGTTTCCCGTTTAGATATCGCTGCTCGGAGAGAAAGACAGAGGGGCCAGGCTTAGCCCTCGTTCTAGGATGATGAATTCACCTAGGGTGATGATCTCCGCTTGGACCCAGGACAGAGATCCAAACACCTTCTGTCCCCCAACCATGAAGGTCTCTTGCTCAAATAAAGGTACTCTTTGGACACTCCTAAGTGTCTCTCACTCCTTTCTTTTGGCTCACTTGTGCACCTTAATGTAACAGCAACAGAACAACTTGGATCCCACACATAAGACAAGAGAAGGTACCAACTAGAGGTTGAACACTAACAGATGAAGACCTGGCCTTCACCTCAAGACGTCAGCTATGCTGTCTGGCCATAGGATAACCAAGATAGGTATCTTAGTTTCTCCATTGGACTGACAGAATGTTTAGAAACCATATTTTTCCTTGCTCCAGAGGCTCCAGAGGCTTCCTCTATCCTGAGGAACTGATATTTGCCCTTGAAAAAGGTGTGTAATATATTGCAAAAGGTGGCTTTGCCCCATTTTTTGGTTAAAGAAAGCCTTTTTTCTTAACAAACATGGTCTGTAAATTAACACAGCTTGCTGATAGTTCTTGAATTCAGCTTCAAAAAGTGTAGTGAGAAAAGACCTGAAACTAAACCATATCAGAGGACAAAACTTGTACCTTATTTGACTGCAGCTGTCATTAACAGAAGGTCTATCTTCAAGGAATGTGCTGGAATTTCTGTCACTTTGAGCTGTAAATCAAGGCTGGATGTTTTTCAAGAGGAGATCCTAAACCTCAAACAGAAGATGCAGACCTGAGGTATGAATTGCTGAGCGAGGTTCTCTGCCCTGTGTTGTGCTGGGGGTGAAAGCACATTATCATAATGGTCTCATCTGGCCTTACAGGACCTATGAGTCAAATACTGCAGCAAGCAGAAGTTATCTGAGGATTTTATTTTCATAGGGTATTTAAAGACAGAAATAAGTGTTAATTTTGTAAGGAAAAGTCTACAGTGCTCAAATCAGAATGTGGCTTTGCAATTTTCAGTCAATCAGCTCACACTGTCTGCTAATGGTACATTGTTAATTTTGGTCTTGGAGCTTTGATAGAAGTGATTTGACATAGCAGGTTTTTTACTCAATTTGCCTTTTTGCAATGCTTTCTGGTTTTGGGCAAGACTGACCAAGCTTCTAAAAAGCATTCAGGACAACTTTACTACTCCAAAATGTAACATCACTTATTTAATTACCTTTTGCTAGTTTGATTATGTATTTCTTAGAATAAAGGAACTGAAGCAGAAATAGGGGACAAAAAAAAAAAAGAAAAAAGGAAAAAAGAAAACCCAAACCAAACCAAAACCAATTGGGATAAGCAACAGATTCCTGACACAGGTCTGAGATTTTCATACTGTGCTCTTGTAAGATATGTGGCAGTGACTGTGCATTAATTCTGTGTTTGACAGACAAACTTGAGGTAAAGAAAGTTAGCTTTGGAGACAAAGAGGCTTAATTTAAATAATTTTTTTAATGTTGTTTCCCTTTTATCCTATTGCGAAAATGAGAGGATAATGGGCAATTTTTCAATCCACAATGAAATTATAAAAGTTCTTTATCTCAATAGTGGAACTTCAAGAACTGGTAATAAAAACATGCTGGTATTCAGATCTCCTTTGAAACTTAATATAAAAATGAATTCCTAAGTCTTTGCTCCTCTCTTTACACTTGTCTAAGATCAAAGCAAATATTCTCAAAGTCGGTATGCTAGGATGGTTTAGATATACTTGGCTTATCAAAAAAAATCCATTTTCATGTCATCTGTATTTTCACACATTTCCCAACGTTTGTCTGGAAAAAATACAGCGAGAGTTCTTTTTCAAAACCTAGAAATAAACTATAATAAGGCATTTGGTATTTTCAAAATGAGCCTGTCCTTGCATTTCCAGTGTCAGTTTTCTGTAGCAGACAACATGTCACACAGAACTGTTGTTTCGCCCCTTGTGTTTCACCGAAAGCTCCATTCACACTCCACCTAGCACGGTGAATAACTTTCAACTTAGTTTCAGTAGCTGGTTCCTGATGGATCTGAACAGATGCAGTTCAGTTCTCTGGTGCCCCTTAGTGTTAGGTCTTGGAGCTCAAGGGAAAAAATAAGGCTATAAAACAATATCTGAAAATCAAGATGCTGTGTGCACTGAGGGAAAGAATCTGAATTATACACTGTAGCTGCTTGCTCTAAAAGTTCCTTCAAAATTTTGTTACCATACATCTGATCTAAATAACAGGATTTTATTTGAAATAGTTTAATGAATTATATAAATGGGAAGAAAAGTAAAAAACTTTCCTCAAAAATATCACTACAGAAGTATGTCCCCATATTCATCATTCTTCCTAAATAACTCTAGTGGTGCAAAATACTTCATTTTGAAATTACTTTTTTTACTGGGAATATTTATTACCCATGTTTCAAAGCTTAGCAAGTGTGAGGAACTCATGGAATCCTGTCTCCCTAGCTGGTGGAATCACCAGATGTTTCACAGATGGATCTCCTTAAAGTAATGTGTTTCAGTGTCATCTCTGCCACTTTGTGCTTTAGTCAATACAATCAGAGCTGATTTTCTTTAATTCTTTGACTCATAATATGTAAGACAACTGATTTATCGAGCACTAAAGACAAAGTGTAATAGGATAAGCATGCACAAATTCAAGATACTTGTAGCTGTTGTTTAACCTACATACCAGGAGTCTTCTTTGTGAAAATACTTTAGCTTAACAAGCAGAAATATTTATTGATGTAACACATTAATGGTAATACACTTTTCAAAGTAAAGGGCTTTGCTGTTTCAAAGTAAATATTCTTATATTTCAAAGTAAATGTTCTTTTATTTTTGCCTAATATCATGCAAACAGTAATTTCCTGCATAATTCTCTTGCTTTACTTTGTTGATTACAAAATTGTAACATCAAAAGAGCAGTATATAGGTCTTTCAGACAATTTTAACAGGTTTGAGAGACACGTCTTGTCTTTGTAATGTGTATTCTTTATATAAGAAAAAACATTTTATAATTACTAAGGAGCATTTCTTTTTGTAAAAGGTGGGTTATTTTTAAGAGACTAGATTTCATTTTATTTTTGGGTTGAGTGGTTCTACTGACAGGAGCAATTTTTACAAAAATTATTAACAGAAATACTCAGTTAAACCTTTGCACTGGAGGCTTATCCACCACTTTTAATACCAAGCAAACATAATCAGGCCCTTTACCTCTTAGTGATTTTTTAACAGTTTAAACTATTTGTCTTCAATAGGAATAATCTATACATTCGTTGTAGGCAAAATATGTCATTTATGTGATTTAATATCCTCAGGATTGTTTAGTTTTTGGTTTATTTCAACATCTTACATTTTTGGGTATTGTATTACCCATTACCTGGGAAGTGGAGGAGAGTTTTAATTATTTCAATCCATTTGATGAGAATAATATCAATGATGGTTGTAAGATACAAAGAAGTTAAGAATACTGAAGAATTTTTTTTTTTCTCATCACATTCTTAATGTCTTAGTTTCCTATTCAGTATTTTTCAGAAAGCTCAATTTTTGTGAGAAAGCTTCAGTCATCTGGGCCTGATTGCTCCAAAGCAATGGGAAATTTATGTTAATGTTATCAGAAGCTTCTAATCCTTGTTCAAGCAGCACTAATTCAGATTTTAAGATTCTTCCATTCTCCTTTGTTCACACTTTCCACATTACCTTCAATTTTGTCTCTTTGGCTTGACTTTTTTTAAGCTTTTCTTACCAAATTAGAGAATTAACTATCACACAGCAAGTTATAAAAGTTTGTCCAACTGGATTTCAAAAGGCTGTGCAGTACAAACTTTGAAGATACTGAGGTCATCTTGCAGATGTTTTCTTGGTATCCTATGAGATTTCTTGCTAGAGAATGAGAACGTATTTTTGTTTGTTGACATTTTCAGCCATGGAACAGTGAATGAATAGCATAGGGAGTCTGATAATGTCTCTCCAAAAATTGTAGGTCATCTTTATCATGGCATCTTTATAATGAGAGCTCAGCTGTAATATTACATCCAGTGGGTATATTTGGGCATGATCTGAAATGAGCTAAAGCTATTCTTCATGAACTGAAGCCATCAAAAAAAGTGAAATATAACTTTTGCACATGACTGCAGCAGGAAGAAGATAATATAAATGTCTCACACAAATTAGCCTAAGCCTGTTACAGTAAGGTCTGATCCAAAGCATGCTGAGATCAGGGGAAAGACTGCAATGAGGTTTTAACCAAGCATGTAGAAAGGAAACAGACAGAAGAATAAAGATTCCCCCCATATGGGGATGGAAGGAAAAGGACTGAAAGCACCACCAAAAGGTAGATTACAGCTTTTAAAATATTTTCCCTTGTTTCCCTCTCTTACTAATTGTATACATTTGCTGTCTTCTAATAAATGTAATAGCCTCACTACGTGATTATGCTTTTAGAGACATCAAAGACATCTTTTTCATCTTTTCTCCTTATTACCTTATAGGTATCCTGGCTCTTCCTTGTGTCAAAATTCAACTCATAAGAAAGAGATAATATTTGATTTTACTTAGAAATACTCTTTTATAATTTTTTTTTTCTTAAATAAGAATAACTGTTCACTGTGTAGAAAGTCTTAGGTTTTGGTTAATCAGTCAAATAGTTTTCCTTTGCTCTCTCTTACTCTCATGGAAAGAAAAAAAAAGTACTTTTAGAGATAAATTCACTGTTTCATTCATAGTCTGGTTTCCTCTTTAAGCATGTTACTGTAGAATGCTTTGTGTCAGCCTGAGTTACAGTGCCTGCATTGGGTAGGTTTCATTTTCTGATGTACTGATATGATGTTTCCAATCCAGAATTTAGACTAATTTGAATTTGTAGCCCCACGTTCATCCATGTTTGTGGTATGAAGGATGTGGAAAAGAGAAAGAACTAATTTAGAAATATGCTAGCAAGTAAACTTCTCCCTACTTTTCACCACATATTTTATTCCATGTGCCTTGGAAATATGCCATCCTAGAAAACTCTTTTCAGGTTGCCCATATGAAAGTTTGGTATTATATTTATGTTTCCAGCACGCATGGCTGCACTGTAAATTTTAAATGCATGACAGTGTGGGCATGTAGGAGACATTCCTACATATGGGGGTTTATTGTTTGACAGGAAGAAATATCCCTACTACTAAAACATATGTAGTTATCTATAGATTTGATAATAGAGCTCAAATATAGGTCGAATAATTATCATTGTAAAACGTATATATATGTCTCCTAAATATATAAACAATTTTGGCACTTTTTATCTCATTTAGCTTTACCTATGTAGACTTGAGCATCCAGTCAAAGCTTATCCTTTCACCATGTTATTAATAAGAAAATACAACTATCTGCTTTCCTGGGCATGGCTGAACACCTTCCTGCCCATGGGAGGTGGTTGTTGAACTCCTTGTTTTGCTTTGCTTGTGTGCAAGGCTTTTGCTTTACCTACTAAATTGTCTTTATCTCAGCTCACAAGTTTTCTCACTTTTACCATTCTGATTCTCTCCATCATCCCACAGGAGAGGAGTGAGTGTGTGTGGCTGAGTTGCTGGGTGAGGTTTGAACATGATACTGTTGCACCCAGCTTGTAATATTTAAAAGACAAGACATTTTAAATTAATCAGCAAGATTTCTGGCTCTGTCTTGGTGTCCTGTAAAAGATTCTTCCTGAAGAAAAAACTGCAGATGAGTGTTGAAGTACATATTTGACACTTTTTTATCCTTTGTTTCTAGTTCTGGTTACTAGTAAAGCAGACATGAATGAACCATACATTGACAGTCATTATTTTTGGAGCCAGGTCGTATCCTTTTCCATCAAAATGTAATATCCTGCCTTCTGCCAACTGGCTGCAATGCCATCTGCCAGGAAGAGAGAGATAGGGTGGGTTTTTTCACTCTGCCTTCCAGGGTTATTCCTGTGAAGAAGGCATGTGACTCAAGTTGTAGAATGACTCAAGCTCTTATGGTCTTCTTGGAGGCATACCACAATCAATTTAATGTGTCTGACCTGAAGACAAATGTCTTATTTTGTCTGCAACATCACCAGCAATTTTCTAAACTTTGGCTTCTGTTCCATATGCCTTGCAAGAGATTCAGAGAATTGAGCACAGGCTAAAGAGCTCCTGATATTTTAGTTTATTTCCATTCTTAGGTAGGTATGAGTCTGGATATTCTCTTTTCCTCAGCATCTCTGTTTATAAACAGGGGGAGGCTAGAAGAATTAAGTAATGCCTGCAAAGTGCTGTTTTAAATAATAAAAATAATGAAGTTAGTCTTGATGGGTTACTATGTAGGTCAGTTTATAATGTTATTTCTTACTTCATCTAGCTCCTAAGGACTGAATATTTGTTATTGTTCCAAAGAGTTGCTCTCCATTTCTGAGCAGCCTGCAGACCTCTGTGGATACACAAAGATTTTCTACAAAAGGATCTCATTCAGATCATTCTCAGTCTTAGAGTAAACAAACAGTATTGCTTTTCTAATTTTCCAGTAAAATACATTACTTGATATTTGGCGATATATTACATTTTCATTGCATTAGATTGCTGAAAAGTGGTACTTTATTTGCATGCTTTTATCTTGTCGGGGGGAGACAGAGAAAAGAAATGTAATTACACTGGGTGCTTTAGTCTCCTAATTAGTTTCACTGGGTCTTAGATTTAACTCTTACATGCTGTTGAAGTTCATTTTTCTTCTCTTTCCTCTTATCTTGTTCTCTTTTTTTTTTCTTTTGGTTTCTGGAGGCAGCCCCTGATGGCTGGCTGTGGCTATGTGACACTTTTCCCACAGCACCAGAGCAAATTCTGCTCCCAGCCTGTTACCCAACATCTTCTGAGTCTTGCAAGGCATAGGCAGAGAGATTCTGCCTCTAAGTACCACCATTATGGGTATAATTTGCTTCAAGCCACAAACAGGGCTGGCTCAGGGTCAGTGGAAGTGCACTGTGTGTTGCTGGGGTGACTGCATGCTCTCAGAATTCACAGACCATCATTTCATAAAAGGTTGGCTAGCTCTGCTGCATAAGGGCTTCATGAAACAAGAAGAGAAAACACTTCACAAGGGCAGTGATCTTCAGCTTCTTTCTGGAATTCCTCTAAAAGGATACTGCAGTTCCACTGTCATTACTTTTTTTTAAACATTTCTTATTGTTTCTTAAAGGCAACAACTCCTTGAAATCCTGAATCACAGGCCGGATCCCTTTTAGTAAACAGAAATGCAAAAATGAAGGAGGAGTCACCGCTTTACTTTAGATACCTAAATTAACACTGACAGTGAGGGAATTAATGAAAGTAAGATAGCTCGTCTCTGAAGTCCTTCCTTTAGTCACTGTAGACAGAGAGGCTCCTTTGCAGGGAACAATTTGAATTAGACCCCTTTTTCCATACCACCCTGAAGAACATCTGCCTCTCATCTCTGTTCACTGAGCCCCAGGAGGGGGTTTAGTTTGGCTCCTGAAGTGAGGGTTAAGGTTGCTCTCCAGAGTCTCTGATGTGCAGGGCACATAAATTTAAATCATGAGAAGGTGTAGTAGGTGGGTGATAGACACAAAGGATCAGGAAGGGTGAGAGTGTTATAGCAGTAAATTGACTGTTAAGGGATAACCAGTGGGGACATTACAATTCATATTGACATTACTGACACTTGGAGAAATCCTCTTGAAAAGGAAAACTACTGTTTCACTTTTCCCAAGTTTGTTTTCTTTTTAATTAAAATAAATATTTCTGGCTGCCTTATTTATCAATGGCTGTAAAAGCTCCCTCTTTCCTTTCAGTCTGTGCTTTCTGCAGTGGCTAGCTTGAATAAACAGGCAAATTTGGGGGTTCAGAGCAGCAAAAATTGTGTTGCTCATAAAAGGTGTCAGGCCAGACCAAATTAAACAGTTCTTTGACCTGCTGGTTTTAAGTTTACTCCTAGAGTGAATATACTCTTGCTTTAAGGTATTCTAAAAGCAAAGATGACATAACTAGGCTAAGAAGGGACACAAAGAATGGACAAGAAAAGTGGAAAATATATTTTGTTTTATATTTATAGTGATATGGAGAACTCCATGTCATATGAAGAAAGTCCATCCAGAAATGTGAAGTTAGGACTCAAAAATTTCAAAATTTTTGGTAGCCTTCTGTCAGAAATTTTGATTCTTAATGGTAATTTACTTACCAGATGATGAAGTTACAGATTAATAAATATTGACATATTTTTAATATTAGACATTTCAAAAGGTTACCATAGTAAAAGTTACCAAGATGGTTTTTTACAATCTTCTACAGAGGTAAAAAACCCAATCCATATACTTTACATAACTTCACTTCAAAGGCTTTGACATTTTTCCTAGGCAACTTTTTCCCTCTTTAGGTACTGGAATAGTACAACCATATAAACTGGTGATTCTTGGGGGAAACAGGAACTATTTTTAGTAGCTAGTTGTATTCCAAAACATACTCTTCCCTTGCCAAGAACAAAGAGAAAGGCTCTTTCAGAGTGCTTCAGAGCATGTAAGTTTAGCTTTCCAGTGCCAAAATTATTTCAATATGAAAATTAAAGTTTTTAATTTCACAGATGCATTTGGGAATGCTGCTCCCAGGTTAATGCACAGAATTGTACATGCCAAACCCTCTTTACCTCAAGGAGTAATCCAAACAAGAACCTTAGGAAAAGTTATTTTTAAGACATTAACTGTGTCTGTTAATAATTTTTCATTGTGAAGAATATAGAAATATATAGTTATGGTAAGCACATAGAGACATCTATTCTTGGGAAGAGATGGGAAAGGTAATCTGCTTTTGATTATGATCAAATATCACAACTTGTGCCACCTCGCACCACAAATTAAAAAATACTTGAACAATTTGAAAGCAATAATCACGAATCTAAACTGAATTTAGGATTTTCCCTCCTTTCCACGTGTGTAACCATTCCAGGAAATCTTCACAGCAGAGGATTTAGATTGGTCCATCTTTTGCTTTGAGGGTTTGATGAACATGTTTCAGCTTGAGAAAATATTTTCATAGATGCTATGCATATATTGTCCAAACATACTTAATTTTAGGCAGGAGAAAAAGCAAGGGAATATAAAACCATCATGGTTTTATGGATTCACAGTAGATATTCTCATGTGGATTTAAGCACCTTCAGTTGTTCCTGATTTAGTAGTTCTTCAGCTCCTAAATTCATCGATGCTTGTGCACCTAGGAGAAGCAGAAGCAATCTGTATGTAACAAAAATGGTTCTGCCATTATTCTAATGCTACAGCAAGCAAATTTACAGTACTTTTTTCATATGTAAATATAAAAAAAATAAAAGAGGAACAAAATTTTGTTGATATGAACTTGGGTACTCTAATATTAGGTTTTTTTTGTCCCAGTCAAGCTATAGGAATTTTCCAAGTAGTGTCTCTGTTTTCATTCTAAACATGGAAGAGTTATTCAGGGTGGATAATACAGAGACAGTTTGGGCCTTATTAATATTTCAAACATTTGTATTTTCAATTATGTTCTTAATTACAAAACAAACCCAACAACATTAATTTTGAAAGGACTGCATAATTCTTGGATGTATTTCTGTACAGCTATCTTAGTGAGACATCTGTTCAGATAAATATTTCTCAAAGCTTTCCCTTAAATCTAAGCTGGCAAGGTGGGCAGAGTATGAGCTTTGATATTAATTAAAGAAATCTGCATTAGTTTACAAAAAGCTAATTTCTCTGCCTGTATACAGCCTGTATTTCCTGCTATGCTTTGCCTTCCTTTAAATAAACTAACTGTGTTCCTGACACTTTTTCTTTTTCTCCTAGAAAATGTATGTGTTTGGAAAGATTAATCAAAAATACATGCTGACATCCCCATCATATAACAATGACCTGCACCTCCAGGCAATCACTGTTGCCATACAACCTTTGTAGTTTTATCTGCAGATTTATATCCTGCAGGTATCAGACTCAAGGCTTAAAGTACTGATGGACATTTTTCAGAAGGCTTTGTTGCTGAGGAATTGTAGTTTCAAACTTACCTTGAGAGAGAGTTTCCTTGTGGAAGACAGAAGCATGAATTTTTTTCAAATATCATGTGATAAATATGCATGAAGAGCCCTAAATTTTCAAACATGGTAACATGCAATAAAAAGACAATGTTTGTTTTAAAGGAAGATCTGAGACTACACAATTAATGCAGAATAAGTGAAAGAGTACTCAAGTGGGAGAACTTATAAGGACATGAATTGGAAAATTAAATTCTGTTTTGTTTTTTTTCTTTCCTAAAAGAATTTGAACAAGATTTTGGATTCTCTGTCAAACTTCCTATTTTGTTTTGTTGATTTTGTTTTTTTGTCGGGTTTCTTTTTTGGGGTTTTTTTGGGTTTTCTTGGTGGTGTGGTTTGTTTGTTTGTTTGTTTTTTAAGCCATTTGTTTTATATAAGTAATGCTTTGGTTTACAGTTCCAGTAACTAGCATGATTAATTCACTGAACTGGAACCTACTGACTTATATTCTCCCCTATTATCACCCCATTTTTACTGGTGATAACTAGTAACCACTAGACTGCTAGAGCTGAATAAATATATATGGCAACACAAAGCCAATTATAATTAAACTGTTCTCTATGAGTTCATGCATCCATTCAGTTACTTTCCAGCAAAAACAATCACAGGCAATTTAAGAATAAATAGAAAATACAGAGAAACATTAGTTAGAAGGGCTTTCCAATCCAAGAACAGAAGCTACATCCTGTGTCTTGTCTGAATAAACATGTTTTGACAATACAAAATTTCTGAATAAGCTGTCAAAAGGGAAAGTAGTTATTAAATAAGTATGAACAAGGCACATTTCAGGAGCCCATGATCAGTTAAAAAAAATCAGACAGGTAAAACAAGTCAGGTAAATAGCATTATTTATGAAGACCTAATTACATATTAGCACTTTGTTATGGATTTTTCTATCTATCCTGTCTGTTTTCACTACTTCTGTATAAACTAATATTTTTCCTCCTTGCTGATGCAAATATGTGTCTTACATAATTTCCCTCATATTCTCCCCTTCACACCCTGCCTCTTTTCTTTCTAAAGACACACTATAATAGCAATGCTGCTTGAATAACAAGGCACTTCCATTATGTGCTAATAAAGTTGGTTTGCCTGACTTTTTTTGTGACCAGAACCATTGAAATGCTTTGTAAGGATTCTGAGTAGAACACCTTGTGGTACTCTAACTTAAGGTGTATAAATTACTGAACAAAGTCTGTATTAGCAGGAGTAGTTGCAGTCTCTGTGTTAGCAGCTCCTTTCTCCACTTAACCAAGAATCACTGTTAAGAGATTATTTGTTATGAAAAACATCTTCAAAATGATTCACACCCTCTACTTATTCCTTCCAAGAATGTGCTGCTCCCATTACTGTAACAGTTTCTGCTTGGACTATGAGTACTAACTACACAATGTACGTTTCACTGACAATGCTGTGCTAAGAATATGAAAGCTTGTTCTCTACCCATCATTTCTATTATATTCATAGTCTCCTAAAGCAGAATATCCTTTCTCAGCTGCTAGTCAGGTGTCACAGGCCCTGTAATTTCACAAAATTAATTTCACAAGATTTACATACCATCCTTTGGCCCATGCATGGCAGATGTTTTGCCCACATGCAGCACATGCCCAAATCATCAGGGTGCAGATATCCCCTGTACACAATACCCACTCTCTACGATGGAAATTTGGCACCCTGAAGACAGTGCCCCACAATGGGAAATTACATGAGGCAGCACACAGGATGATCACTGATGGGTACAGAACATCCATTGCACACAGTCATCTTTTGCAGGGACCTCTGGCCATCATCTATGTCCATCCCAGGGAAGAAATGATCTGTCATTACCTTGTGAACCTTTGCTGTCTCCAGCTGTCCAAAGACTTCACTGGAAATCATCACAACCAACACTGTTTGCTATGCCAGTGAATCCCACTGAACTGGATACCTCAACATTCTCTGCACTCCAGAGTGATGCAGAAGGAAAAATTTTGGTTAAAATCATCAACCTGTGTGTGGTCCTTATTATATTCTTCATCATGACAGATGTTACCTATTCATTACAGTTGTGAGTTCTGAAATTACTTCAGGATCATTGCAGACTCTGCTCACTTCTGTTCTGATAGGCCTTGGAGATGTGTGCATTCAGCCACCTGAAGAACAGTGAGGCAGGAGAGACCTGGGAAGCATGGTCCTTAGTGCTAACTGGGTTTTCAGCCCTCCTTCTACCTTATGCTTGAGAATGCTTACAAGCCGTTGTGACAGGAGCCATCATAGCTAGACAAGATCCTTCCATAACCCCACATCTTTGATCTCTGTACTCAGACCACCTCTGCTGAGATAGCTGCACATCACAGTAGATAGCAGCTTCTATTTTAAGAAAGGATTTAGCAGAAATTTGAACTGTGTGTAAACTTTGATTTAAAAATAATCAGTTCTCGGGAAGAGGAAAAAGCAGGCAAGAAAGCTGTACAGATTTTGGGAAATGGGTGAAAAGTAATGTGAGGGGCAATGTGTGGTGTCTTCATCTCAGTCAAGGCAGATGGCCTGAGCATGATAGCAGCACTGCGGTTGGCACTTGCTTGGTGTCAGTAATGATATATCTCTGGCACCCTTCCCAATGAGGTGAAGCCCTCTTTGAGGTGCAGAATTCTCAGTCAGGAACAGTCATATATCCCATGAAGGTGCTGCCTTTCTTCCTCTGATCTTTAGTTGATGTCTTGAGCAGTTCCACTCCCTGCCATGATCCCCTTCTTCAAGAAGAAGTGGTTTTACCCCTGTACTTGACACTGGTGGGGCTGCACCTCAAATCCACACAAAGAGAATTGGTCACTTCATGCAACTTAGAGTAGATGAACAAGTACTTATGATTGCCTGGAATGTGACTGAAGACACAACAGTGGAGTTGGTATGTTTATTGATATCTTAGGAGGATATAGAAAACTGATACTCAACTGTTTTCAATTAGTCTACAATCTCCTAACTGGAGTGGAGGCTTTTCTTGTACCTATCGCCAGAACCTACGCATTCTGGGAGGAGCAAATTAACTAACAATCAAAGTGTTAAAAATATATATATATGAAAACTTATAAACCCTGTATTAAATAGCATGCATCTGACTCAGCTGAGTTTATTTTACAATGCATTTTTTATTTCATTTCAGTGACTATTCACCCAAAACAAACAAAAATGACACATTCTTCCTTTATATTTTTCTGAACATATGGAACAATGTGTTCCTCTCTGAGCACTTAATTTCTGAGTAGTGCTTGAAGGCTGGGAATGGACACACAGTTTACAAACCTGAGAGGAAAGAAGAAAGGTCACTTCCATTAAGTGTTTTACCTCTACACAGTCTTAGTAAAGGATGAATTTCAACCATTTCTTTGAAAGTAGTGTCCCACTCTTTAATTTTTTAGTTTTTAAAAATCTTTCCTTCTCTCATTGTCTAAGCTCTGCAAATATATCTTGAGGGTTTTTAAAGCATCTTTTTTAATTTTCTTTTTCAGTCATGCTCAACTGTGTCACAGAAAATGTTTTTTTTAAACACTGAAATTCATAACTTTCCCTAGCACAATTGCCCCAAACAGTCTATAACTCCTTTGCATTTTAGCTAACCAGACAGTCTGATTGATTTATCTCTTTTTCTGAACATCTAATTATTTTGAGAACGTACAGCATCTCTACTTGTCAAGTATTAACTCTTATTTTGGTTTCATTTAACTTCTGGAACTCCTCTAATAATACTTTTAAGTATGCCTTCAATCATGTTCAAAAAAATTCTATTTTTGCTCATTCTTTCTCTGAAATTAAAATTTTACATAGGTGAAAAATCTCTACAGTTTTTACAGACGAATGATCTTTAAAGAGGAAAACATAGTAAAGGAGATTAACTCTTCAGAATTATGACATTTGCGAGAGCTAAAATCCCAAGCAGGGAATCTGCATTGGTTCTATGGAGAAAAAAAATGGAAATACATACTGAAAAAAAAGAAAAAAGAAAGAAATAAAAAAGGGAAAGAAATAGACTCAGAAAGTAGCAAAATGTTTTTCATAATAAATTAGGATCTTACCAGTGGTTTAACAGAAAAAAAGGGTTATAGCAATATATAGTATGATGGGAGGAAATGAGCTGTATTCAGAATCATGTCAGGAATGACATGATTATATTTGCCTTTGGTAGTTAAGCTTAACTGTTTGAGACATCTGTTCATGAATTTGATGGATAATGCACATTTGTTGAAAGGGACTAGGTGACTGTCTTTAGCTTTTGCTGAGAATCATGTTTGACAAATTCTAATGTAATTCCTAAGGGTGTTTTAAAATTTTGAGTTGATACTTAACATGCTTAAGTAAAATTATTCTTGCAGAAGTTCATGTGTTGGAGTGGCAATTAAACACAGTAATTATTACAGATAAAGACTTACCTAAGCTCTTCACTCACTCTTGTAGTCCATAAAAGAAGAAGGTACTCACATATCTTTCTTTTCCCCCAGTCATAGGAATCAAACCAAAAGGAAACATCATGAGAATCAAGTTATGCCAAACACAAAAATCAAACTGGTATTATAAATTACTAAAAATTCATTATGATTTCTGATTTTCTATCAAAACAGACAGACAGCTAGAAACTTTTTGACTGGATATGTAACAGTTAAATTTGATCAAGCTGACTCCTGAGTTATGATTCATTTGATAAAATGCAGAAAACACCTTGCACATATTGATATCTGAGCTGGTCACTTTTGAGTCTCTCCATAGTTACTGCAGAGAAATAGGCACTGGGATGGTAAAATTTATCTTTTCTTGAAGCAGGTATCTACATTAACTTGGACACATCACACTTTGACAGTGTTTATTTCTCCCCATTGATTGTAGCTTATTCCTCAGTGATGTGTATGGATGCAAATGTTCCACACTGACACTAGAAAAACAACCAAATGACACTGAATTTAATTTCAGTCTGCCTAGCTAAATTATACCCCCGGTATAGCCTATTTTAGCCAATATTAGCAATAAAAGCAGAACATGCATATTGAAGGTTTATTTCTGTAGTTTTTAATGCAGAAGACATCCAGGTACAGTCCAAATAAAGTTTAACTGTGGAATATGCAACTTCACTATAGAATTATTGTATTACACAAGGGTCAAGTAAAGATTTCAGTGGTGTCACACACAATGAGCCAAGGGAAAAGAAGGCATCTTTAAAAAACAAAATGTCACCTGAAAGTATGTGTTCTGCCCATGTTGCACTGTCTGTAGGACTTGAGAATTTTGTGTGTTTATTTTCTAATTTGTGCAATTTGAAAGTAAAGTTATATCCAAATATGATTTAAAAAAAGCAATAAGCATGGTATTAACTGTATCCACTGTACCACACAATGCTGGTTTTTTAAAAGTGTACATAGCTTTATTTGTGGTTTGGAGTTTTTCCCATTAATATGAAACATTTTCAGGTATGAAAATCTATATAAAAATCAATATGGTCAATATTAATATCTTTACAAAAAGATATGAAGGGTAATACGCTACAGAATTATTTTGAAAATGAAAATAACTTGTGTATTTTCATTTGTTTAAAATGGCTTTACTTTACAAAACACAAATTCTTAATTCCTATAAGTTTATTTTCTCAATATGTAAGATGTCTGACTTGTAATTCTGGTTGACTGCACTACATTAAACGTACAGGTTTTAACATCTAAAAAATATCAAGATTATAGATAGCCTGACATATTTTTGCCTTAACCTTGGGAGTTATGAATCAAATATTTCTGTGACCAAACTGATTATTCCTGCAGACCCCACGTAAGGTATCATGGTGAGTCAGACCAGCTATTTTTTGGTGTAAAATTTCTAGAATATCTCACTAGATTATGAGTCCTAGTTTCATTTTCTAATTTAATTTCAGAATCAGTATTTGAATAGGCATGTAACTTTTTTGCCATATATCCTAAAATTCCTGTCTTCAGGTGGGGCAGCAATAACTATAGATTTTCAGTTACCTTTTGCTTCCACAGTTACCTGTCTCCAGTAAATTCCAGATTTCTGGTACTGTGTCTTTAGACAGTATATATTATTCTGCTCAACATATGTAGAAACTAAGCTTGGAAAAGAAAAAAAGAAGAAGACAGTCTGACAAGATATGACAGAGATAAAGTAAAATGATATTTAGTCAAAATATTGCATGGTGGTTTTTTTTCCTCAAAACTCAGCTGAAATTTTCAGTCTTATTCCTAATGAATCAATATCAAATAAAATGCCAGCAAAAACTGGCATTATTAAGGTATTGATAAGATGCAAGCTTTAAAAGTTCTTGAAAGTCACACAAAATTTTCTATATTGTATGTTAAAATCCAGGGTTTTTTAAGTGATCTGGTGCTATTAAAAATTATTTTAAAGTCAATTAGAAGCAGAGGGTGGTGTGAGAGAAGCAACAGTACAGCTGCCTAACACTGAACTGTGCTTCTTGTAACAACCAGTCCTAAGCCTGGCATCTGAGTAATACAGAGGGATTTCTTTTTTCTTTGATTATTTAACCATTCATTAAAATGGATTTGAAGGCAAATTAAAGTTTGGAGATATGAAACAACTCATGCAAATGCTTATCTTACTGATAGACCTTCCCTTTTCAACTTAGAGTATAAATAAGCATGATTGGAGGTGTCTGGAAGGCTGAAAACTCACTTGTCAGTAATGTACAATCCATTATTCAACCCATGGGCAGGGAAATAATGACTGAATTTTGAACAGCCATCAGTCTCCACAGGATCAGTGCTTCTTTTTATAGGAAGATACACAACTTTCTCCTGTCATCACATAATTGCTCAGGCTCTGGTGCCTGTATGTTATGACCCTGCCTGTATTTCAGAGTGGCTAGCATGAATGTTACTTTTTGGGAAGTGCCCATCAAATTGGAATTCATAAGGAGGGAAAAACAAAAAAAAAAAAAAAGAAGAAAAAGAAAAGGATAAAGGAAAAACAATAGATGAGATGAGACAAAGTTGAATTTCATATTCCAAAACTATTCCCCTGGGAAATGAGAATTCAGAAGGCATTCACAATTATTCAACACTGACTCTCTGTTAAGCTAGGCTAACACTCATGGAAGAATGCTCTTCAGTATAAATTGCTTTTGAAAGGAGCCAGTGGCCTTGTTTGTTGGGGTGACAGGTCATAGAGGGGATTTTAAAAGACTTGTAACTTGTCTGTGATATCATATCATAGGTTGAACTGGTCTTAGTGGTTTTGAAAGTCCCACATGGCTTTACAGAAAAGAATACTTATACAGAAAAGAATATTGCTAAAATATGTAATAGAAACACAGTAGAAGAATAATAATACTAATCAAAACAGAGCAATGAATAATTTCAATAAGAATTTGAGAATAATTATTTTTTCTAATATTAAGATTTGTGAATCTGACTCAGTGAAAAGAGTTATTACCTATCTCCAGTAAGAATCCAAAATGTGGTTTCAAATCCCAGGAGAAAGAACTAATTTCCTGAATCCTAAAAGTCTTCTAGGCTTGACATTTTCAACAAGACACCTCTTCACAGGCTTGAGACTTCCATTTTAATCTTCACGAAGAAAATGTCTTTTAATTCAGGAGTCACCAGCTGCTACTCAGCAGTTGTGATAAGCCTAATGCTCTCCCCAGAGGAAAGCCCATTCCTCATGGACACAGTCTTAACCATTTTAGTCCTGATTATTATCCAAGCAGCCTTTAAATAATGACCTCTAAGGAGCTGCTAGGCATTTTTTCTTTTTTTTTTTTTTTTCAGACCTCACACAAACTCTGACAATTCATTCTTTTCTTTGGAGCAGCTTGGCCCCATTATTTCCCCAGCTTCTGCACAATGAAAACAACTTACAGTGAGCTGACAAGGCTTATCTTTCGAGTAACTCCTAAATACTTCAGCACAGAAAGTAAAACATGGTGACTAATACTCTAACATCTGTTGCACATTGTCATGCATCCTGCTGTTGCCAAACAGCTAAAATGGCAGCACATTTTACAGCCAGATGTGTCTAGATTTCATCTGCTTCTTCATTGTAATTCTAGGAAATTTAAGCTCCTACATCACATATACTCTGGAAGATAAGGCTAAGAATAAAAAATTTTCTCTCTGGAGAAGATATGATGTGTACTTTGTCAGGTGCAGAGTGGATGCCCTGCTCGGAGCTTCTCTTATCTGATTGAACATTCAGTTATTGAAGCATTTACTAACAATAAATGAATGAAGAGCATGTTTCAAGATGTTCCTACTTTGATGGATTATAAAGTAGAGGAAAAAAGAAGAAAAATCAGCCATCATATTTGTTTGGTCTGATGATATCAGTTTCTTGGAAGGATTTCTACAGCTAATGAGATGGGTGATTTTGAACACACCATATTATGCCCCACCACAACACCAAACATTTCATGAAACAAAATGGTTTTCTTAAGAATAAGATCACAGCTGGCTCTGTTGTCTCAGCCTGATTCTTTATGCTTGAGTTTTGCACATATTATCCCTTATCAGTGGAAACTTTGTATGGTAGTTTCTAAAAAAGCCAGCTAAGAGCTTCTCTCTTAAGTGAAACTTAACATATTCTATTCTATTCTATTCTATTCTATTCTATTCTATTCTATTCTATTCTATTCTATTCTATTCTATTCTATTCTATTCTATTCTATTCTATTCTATTCTATTCTATTCTATTCTATTCTATTCTATTCTATTCTATTCTATTCTATTCTATTCTATTCTATTCTATTCTATTCTATTCTATTCTATTCTATTCTATTCTATTCTATTCTATTCTATTCTATTCTATTCTATTCTATTCTATTCTATTCTATTCTATTCTATTCTATTCTATTCTATTCTATTCTATTCTATTCTATTCTATTCTATTCTATTCTATTCTATTCTATTCTATTCTATTCTATTCTATTCTATTCTATTCTATTCTATTCTATTCTATTCTATTCTATTCTATTCTATTCTATTCTATTCTATTCTATTCTATTCTATTCTATTCTATTCTATTCTATTCTATTCTATTCTATTCTATTCTATTCTATTCTATTCTATTCTATTCTATTCTATTCTATTCTATTCTATTCTATTCTATTCTATTCTATTCTATTCTATTCTATTCTATTCTATTCTATTCTATTCTATTCTATTCTATTCTATTCTATTCTATTCTATTCTATTCTATAGACTAGATGTTTCTTACTTTATGAAAGTTCTTCCAGTACTTGTTTGCCCTATCAGTAAAAATGGGACAATTTCTGAGAGTCAGTCTAGCTGCAGTTCAAATAATTTGGTAGAAGAAACTAATAAAAATGTCCTAAAATACATGTGCACAACAACAGGAAGTATACAGAAATCTTCAGGTACCTAAGCTAAGGAGAGCTGCCTAGAGGCACTTACAAATATTTAAGTTATTAAAGGAATTAATTCTCCTTGAGTAGCAGAAAATACAAAATGAATAATTTACTTGTCTGCTTAGACCACTTCCATAAATCCTGGGATGTATAAATCTAAATATTATATTATGATTTATTGACGTGCCTAATAAAGTTGAATTTCCATACAGGTCACACAAAATGTGTCTTCTAGTCATGAGTTATTTTGCAGACTATTTTATGAGGAATCCTTCAATTTCCTTTTACTACCCCCATCCTTTCTGGTCACCCTCTTTGGAAGTCTAGGTAATTCAGTTCATTTCAAATGACTGTAGGATTCTTATTTTTATTTTTATCTAAAAATACTCTTATTTATTATGATTTTTCCTTTTTTAATCTTCATTTTTAGTTTATATTTTCTTTAATCTATCCATAGTTTTCTTTACATGGCAGAAACCCACTGATTTTTAAAAAAAATTAGTATTTAAAGAAAACCTGCCTTTAGACATACTACCTTATACTAGGATCCCATCAGATCTTCTAAGCTAGGTCAGGTCAGGATGGATTAATACTTGGAGCAGACACCTCCAAGGAATATAGAGGCCTCTAAGAAAATCTAAATCAATATACAGCACAGTACTAGAGGACAATATATGGCTAAAAGTTTTATCTTTTATACACATTAAAAACTGATGACTTGACATTTGTAAAACCCTACAACAGAAATTATATTGATTTTTCATGCCTCACTTTAGTGTATTGCGCTGAGAATCTTACATTTTTTAAAACTTTGGCTGCCAAAGTATGGTATTTCCAGTTAGGGCTGTGGTCAGCTTATCACATGTCATCTCAGGGGAAAGATTGCAGGGGGATCTTTGCTTCCATGCCTGGAGCACCTCCTCCCCCTCTGCCTCACTGACTTGGTGTCTGCAGCGCTGTTTCTCACATATTCTTACTCCTCTCTCCTGCTGCAACTGAAAAGGGTTTTTTGCCACTTCTCAGATTATCCCAGAGGTGCTATTGCTGATGGGCTCAGCCTTGGCCAATAGCTGATCCATCTTGGAGCCAGCTGGCATTCATTTTATCAGCTGTAGGGCAAGCTTCTAGAAGTTTCTGCTAAAGCCCCTGTAGCCCCCCTCCGATTACCAAAACCTTGCCATTCAATACAAAATCCCTTCTCTAATGTCAAATAAGTAGTAACTGATATTTGAGTACTCTAGGGTTTGCTTTTGTGATAAAATCAAAATTACAGGATTCATCTGAAGTAAGGACAGAATCTAGTTCTTCTGTTTTTTACTGATTACTGTTTATCTTGCTTGCAGCAAACCTAAACTGATTTGACACATGGATTATCCCTAATTAAGCAGTGAACACAGAGACTGGCCCAAGTTAGGACATTTTGGTACAGTTTCAGTGTAAGCTCATCTCTAACTGAGAAGAAATAAAAATGATTGACCTATTCTAAGATTCTCTGTCATGCAAGATATTTCCTGTCTTAAATGCTTAATAAGAAGGCATGCCAAAAGCCTCTAAAAGCAGATTCTTCTTCAGAGTACCATTTACACTTCCTAGACACTGCCATGAAAGTTCATGTGGGTTTATTTTTATGGAAAGTGGCGTGCACACTGTGTTGAAATATGGATTCAGTGAGCTAACTAGTGCCCATTGAAGGGGAATAGGGCATAACAACAACTAACTTCTCTGAATTGAGTTCAAATGAGACACTTTATGTCAATAACTCAGAACGCATCCCATGCAACTTAAAATTCAATTTATGTAGCCACCTTCCCCCAGTACATCGTAAAAGTTAGGCTGAGGACTGAGATCCATAGAAGTCAGCTACCAGAGCTGTGAGCTGCCTAAGTTTATTTGTTGGATCTGTCCTCTAAAGTCACATATTTTGATCCCTAATGGTACAGAATTTGAAATTCCTAGCCCCTCAAATCCTCTCCTAGAGTTACACGAACCCACTCTTCTACAACACAGAGACAAGAATAGATCTTCAAACTTCTTAATATACCAGACTGGTATCTCAATTACCAAAGAATAGTAATGCTGCCTTTGGGGGATCACTGTACATTTAGTTAATTATTTTTAAACAGTTTAAAAAAAAGAAAAGTCTTAGCTCAGAATATTTTGGCTCCTATCATATAAAGATGCTGTTTGGAATGAGCCATTCCATAAGAACAGACACATACACTTCCTAATTGGGGTCTATTACAGAGCTACTCTACCCTAGGCAAGAGTATGCTGGAATCTTTCTTCTTGCATTTTGTACAAGGCCTAACTTACTGTCATGTTCTGACAATGCCAGTGGATTCAATATTTGTAGGTGAGATCAGGTAAATTTTGGTTGAATTTTCCAATTAGATGAGTGTGAAATACTTCAGTGCTGCCAAGGGTGCATACACATAGAAAAAAGCAAACAAAATTACCTCGGAGGTGGGTAACTTTGGGATGGAGATGTGTGTTAATTTTACAATCAGATTATAATGAACCAAGTTTATCTGAAGAAAATGATTTTGCCAGAGTTGTTGGCTCAGCAGCAGACATCTATCTCCCTTCAGTGTCAGGTGCTAAGTGGTTCCTTAGCTGCAAAGTAACATCGAGTTGTCCTCCCTGCAAGGATTGCAGGGGAGCCTGGCTGAGGTGTCTCCACCCTCTGTTCTGTCCCCCTGAGCAGGTGCTTTCTGTTGTCTGGGGAATCACTGTGGACCATGCCAGCCGTGTTCCATCCGGGGAGTAGAAACTCTATTTCACCCTATAATTCCCGTAAGGTTATAACCTGTTAGGATGCGAACAGAACTTCTCCCTAGATGCTTTTCCACATATGGATCAGGCTTCACTTTTTCTTCTTCTTTATCTAAAATTTCAATCTCAATCCATAAAGCTTATTTGTCACTGATGCTTCTGTACCAGTGTTTTCTCCCTTTCAGTCATGGGTGGTTTTTTTGCCAAAGAGAGGGCTTTAGAAGATTGCTGGCTGTGCTATCCAGCCCCAAGCCAGGTATTCTGGGACAAAGAGAGAGGAAAGTAGACTGCTCCAGAGTGGCTCCATGTCCATACCTGAACTGCATCCAGCCCTATTCACAACAGCATGAATATTTTATATTTTTAGTCCTTACCACATTTTTATGTGACTTTTTAATTAGTACTTATATTTGTGTACCTTTTCATTCTTTTTTAGGCATGCACAGATCATGGGCAGCTGCATAAGTGAAATAAAGGCAGGTCATGAGGACTGTGATACAGTGAATCACTGTTTATCTCTAAAAATGTCTAGAGCCACATAATTTGACTTGAACATTTTCTGTTTCTGTTAGCTCTACAGTGAATATACTATTGCTGGTCATCTTTTCTGTGCAATGTTAGTACCAATTACTCAGATGAAAAGAATACAAGAGAATTATTACACCTGAATTAACTTTAACCTGTTGCTTGCTGAGCCAATCTTGCTTCCTTTCTATACCATCCCAAAGAATTGCTGTTTAAATCAGTAAATTAAGAGCAGTAATTTCTTCAGACAACATTCTATTAGCTTTCCTGGAAAATTATGATTCCTTAGACTTCTTTTTCAAGCAAAAAGAGATTAATACTATCAAGATGATAATGACAAAATATGTGTAAAGCAAACTTACTTAGGTAACTGTTTATGGGTGAAAGAAATCAATATTTATTTTTCATAGAAATATAGATTGTTTTGGGTTGGAAGGGACATTAAAGACTATCTACTTCCAGACTCCCTGTCATGGGCAGGGACACCTTTCACTAGACCTGGTTGCTCAAAGCCTCATCCAGGCTGGCCTTGAACACCTCCAGGGATCGGGAATCCACAGCTTCTCTGGGAAACCTGTTCCAGTGCCTCACTACCTTCATATGAAGAACTTCTTCCTAATATCTAGTCTAAATCTCCCCTCTCTCAGATCTCCCTTGTCCTATCTCTATGTGCCCTGGCACAAAGCTCCTCTCTAGCTCTCTTGTCAGCCCCCATCAGGTACTGGAAGGTTGCTCTCAGGTATTGCCAGAACTTTCTCTTCTCCAGGCTGAACAGCCCCATCTCTCTCAGCCTGTCCTCACAGGAGAGGTGCTGCAGACCTCTACATCTTTAAGTGTAGATATGATTCCAATTAGTGAGAGGTTCTTTGGTTTAATGCTGTTGTGGTTTTTTTGGTGTTTTTTTTTTTTTTTAAAGCCTTCAGGATGTAATCATTATTAACAAATAAACTGGAATATTCTTAGTGCTTAGCAGCTGAATGGTTCAGTTTAGCTATGATAGGATATATCTGTCAAGTGAACTTGTCTCTTATCTCTAAGCATATGAAAGAAATTGCTAGGAAATGTATTTTAAAACTTAGGAAAGAGTAAAGTATTCATTTTCAGGCCACCTAGACCTTGCCTAGAGCATTGTTCCTACAGTATTGAGTTGTAAAGTGATTTATTGGGATAACTGCAATGAGCAATTGTTATGTCTCATCCTCAGATTTAAAGAAGTTTTGCATGCATAAGGTGTCTTTGTGGCCTTCTGTGGCTCATTTCCCTGTCCCTGGCAAGAAGATACAGAAATTCCTTAGCTTAAGACTATGTGAGTCCTAGGTTAGACTTGCCTAGGAACTGCTGTGCTTTGCTATCCTTTAATCTCACATATAAACACACAAAAAGCAAACCAATTTCTTTTATTTCCTTGAAGAATTATCTTCATATTTTTAGCTATTGAGAAGCTTAAAGCTGAGCAAGTAAATGTAGTTATTTCTAGTAAAATATTTTCTATTACAGAAAATTTAGAAATTAATTCCACCAAATTTTACCTTATATAAGTATAAAGAAATTCCCATCGGAAACATACTGTAAATATTTTTTTTTTACTGTTACTGATAATTTACCTGTAGGTCTCAAGTGCAGACTTGGGACATCCAATTGCAGAAAAAGAAATATTATGGATATTTTTCAGAAGCAGAACTTAAAACTCTCTTTTCATAAGCTTCCATAGCAGCAAAATTTCATCCAGCTCTAAAGTAAGAGAGTAATTTTCCACTATTAAGCACATAACTAATATGTTGGGAGGGAACATACTGCTGTTCCTCCAATGAGATATTGATTTAATATCACTAATCTACGGGATCACCATGTCTAAATTAAAGCTAAGAGATTGACTAGTTTCTGGAAGCTCTTTAGGGACTCCAAGTCAATGGCAGTAATGCTAGGCATTAGTATAGCACAAGCTGTTGAGATACCTTATAG
Source organism: Dicaeum eximium (assembly GCA_013396995.1). Classification (NCBI taxonomy): domain Eukaryota; kingdom Metazoa; phylum Chordata; class Aves; order Passeriformes; family Dicaeidae; genus Dicaeum; species Dicaeum eximium. Next base: position 339,529 of record VWZP01005834.1, read on the forward strand.
ATGTTAATTATGCCCCAGAATAACCCTTGTATCTATAAATAAGCTATGTAACACATTCACTATTTAAAAGTCAACAACATCTACTTTTTTTCAGGCACTGTATTCCTCGAGGGAAGACTGCAAGAGGGGAAGAAAAAATGTCTTATGAAAAGCTTTTAAGTTCCCCAAATCATGCTTTCTTCAAAGAAATTAGTATTTTCTTTAGTGGTTTTCTACTTCCACATCTGTCTTTTAAAAAATCAGGAAAAAAAAAAGTTAAGAAAAGGTAGAGGAAATGAAATCCTAATGGGAATAAGAGAATAGAAAAGAAAACAGTATTTCACATAGATATGAAGAAATTTATGTAATTTACGGAAACTTGTTACAGTTTGAAGGGTGATGTATTTTGAAGACTGCAGCCAGCTGTGGGATCCCCAGCACAGGAAGGACATTGTCTTGTTGGACCAAGTCCAGAGGAGGGTCACCAAAACCCTATTAGGGAGATGGAATACAATTTCTGTGAGGAAAAGCTAGGACAATTAGAATTGTTCATCCTAGAGAAAAGAAGTCTTTGGATTGACCTATTTTTGGCTTTCCAGTACTTTCAGGGAGCCTACAAGAAAGATGGAGAGAGAGTATTTACAAGGACATGTAGTGACAGGACAAGGGAAATGGCTTCAACCTGAAAGGTTGAAGGTTTAGGTTGAAGGTTGTAGGTTTAGGTTAGATATTAGGAAGAAATTCTTTACTGTGGGAGAAATGAGGTACTGGAACTGGTTGCCCAGAAGAGTTGTGGATTTTGCATCCCTGGAAGTGTTTAAGGCCAGATTGGATGGGATTCTGAGCAACCAGGTCTAGTGGAAGATGTCCCTGTCCACATCATCAGGGGTGTTGGAACTAGATGATCTTGAAGACTCCCGACAGAGGCCATTCTATGATTCTATAATTCTATGATAAACAAAAATTTCAAAATGAAAAAGTATAAGTGTGTGTAAAATCTTACATCTTTTCTAGTTAACTCTAGGTATGAGGTTCTAGAATTTATGAGGCTCTAGTACACAGTGATATATCAAATTAGTGTTTTTCTAATAGAAATACTGTTGGCTGAGCTTCTCAACAAGGGAGACCAGAAGCTGGATGGCCAAAGAGACCTGAATGCAGGGCCAGTCTTTCACCTGCCTATTCACTGGACTATTCTCTTCTGCATGGTCTTTTTGATTAAAAAAAAAAAA
>VWZP01005834.1:340769-471608 GCA_013396995.1 Dicaeum eximium
AAAAAAAAAAAAAGCTAGGAATTTGTTTCAAGATGAGTGCCTAACTTTATGACATTTTCCTGTGTTGCCCCATGAAAGCCTGAAGTGGAAAGCTCTTTATTTATGAACCGGACTGGATTATAAAACAAGGATTGCCAGTTTCCCCTCACATTAGCATTCATTTCATTATTTTTATTTTTTTTCTGATAGGAGAACTGCCTACACCCCTGCTCACCATGGCAACTGAAGAATCTAGCAGCAGACTCAGGGTAGGGGAAACATAAGGAAAAAAAAAAANTATGGCACAAGGAAGAGTATTACCAAAGAGTTGGATTTAAGCTGTACTGGATGGAAATCGCTGCAATTTTGTTTGAAAAGTTTTCCTTCTGTTCCTGAGTTAGTGCAATGCACATAACTGGCTAATATTTATAAGCGTGTCTAAACACCCAAAAGAGTGAAGCAAGGTCTTTCAACCACTATCAGAATGAAAACAGACACTGATGTTTTCTAACAGCATAGTCAAATGCTATACAAGAACATCAGCCTCAGAAGTTATAGCTACTTAAAAAAACAAAGAATATGAATTTATGGGAGTAATTTCACAGAGATTGCTAAAACAAGGCATTTCAAAAATTACTTGGGCACAAGCACAAAATTAACAATAATTAAAATTATATTAATTTATATTGTTATTTCCTAATCAGGAAAACATATTAGAAATGAGAAAGGGATAAACACCATCATAATATCTTACCTTATTAAAAAGAAAGGAGCACATATTAAAATTAGTAAATAAAAACATCAATGAGAAGTTTTCTTGATGTCTGTGAGAGAATGATTTGATTAATATGATTAAGGAAAACAGTCTCACATACACTAATCTAATAGCAGTAGACAAGCTTATTGGAAGTTTTGTCACATAAACCTGCTTAAAAAGTCTATTTTCTCTTAATGATTGAACAATAGGTAAAATAACCCCCTTGTTTGTGATCAGTTGCAAATGAGTTGAAACTGAATTTAAAAAATAATGAACAAATATTATTTTCCACCACATATTGAAGGCAAAGTATTCTATATAATAAAAAGAGAGCTCTTAACATGAATGCTGTGTGGAGGCCAAAGCTCACAGACTCCTCCTGTGCCTACTATAACCACTGGAATCCCACGTTTCCCTCCAAACTCAGCCTTCACAGATCCCTCTTGAGGAAGGAAAGTGCTGCTTGCCCAGCTCTAGACCAGCACACAAGAGTCACAGACAGGGGATGCAGTTGAATTTAGGGGCTGAGATGCACACCTGTGTCTACAGTGCAGATGGCAGTTGTTGTTAAAAACCTGGTGGTCATGGTTTTCTATTGCACAGAAATTGGAAGAAGAGGTTGTCAGGTTCGACAAGCCACATGGTAATAACGTGCACGTGTTCAGAAAAAATGGGATGAGTTTTTGTATGCTTGTGATAACATTCAGCTTACTGTATTTTAATTTCATAAATTAGCTTTCTGTTGTTATTTATTCTTTAAGTATCGGAGTTACCCTCTGTCATTGAATGTAGGTTGCAGGACAATGAAGGACAGGATCAACAAAATGCAGAAACCAGATCTAATGTTACAGAAAATGGAGCCAGAGTTGAAGAAAATAAAAGTCAAATATGGCTAAAACAGAGGAGTAGAAAAGTATGTATTGATGAGGAAAGATAATAGTGAAAATAATGCTGTAGCATTGTAAATTAATGATATGAAATATTGGTTAAAAAAAAAGATTTTTTAAAATGAAATACTTAAGTTAAAACCACCTGGGGAATGAGTGACCTAGAATTTATCTTCAGGCAGTTTTAGAACAATGTTCTATACCTCCATGCAAATTCTGCTGTAATTAGAAGTCCTGAGAGACAAAGGTACTTGCTAGCCCTCAGATGTACAACCAGCTTGGAATACCAAGATGAAAACATTCAGCAAGCTAGAGTTTGCATTTAAAGCCATGGGAAAATATGTAGAAATGCTCCAGAAATAGTGCAAGAAAATCAGCTGCAGAAAGGCAATATAAGTTTGCCAAGAGACAAGGGAGAACTGGAAAAAGGACTCATCAAAAAAGTGCAAGAATGAAAACAGACATGCCAAAAATTGAAAGATAAAACTTATTTTATTTATACAAATAGAAGGGGAATAATGTGTAAATGGATCCCTCTCTGCAATTATCTTCATCTTCCTGACATTAAAGATAAACAGTATATAGCACTAAAACTAAATAATCATTTGCATCTGTGTTCAAGAAGCAAGGATATGGACTTGGGGGTTGTGTTAGCATCGAAAATATTGAAGTCTCTGAAATGTTCATGAAATATCCTTTCCTGATTTAGAAAGAGATTATTTACTCTTGTGTGTGTCCGACCTATCTTTTCCTTTTACTTGACGTTTTCAGTTTCTTTTAAAGATTACTTAGTCATGGGAAGATGACTGTGCATCTCCTCAAATTAGTTTTGTAAACTCTAAAGAAGCACTTAAGTGGAAGCACTTCTCTGGTTTCCAAAGGTACTGCTGAGTAATGAGTGGTGTCACTAAGATTTTAAGCATGCATACTTGCCAAGGAAGAACTGGGCTTTTATGTTAGGATTTTCCCTATTAGTTACCTAAGAAATATGGTTCTCGTTTTCAGTTGCACTGTATTTGTACTATGTCAAAAAGTAACAATTTTATTTCTTATAGTTAGACCCTTGCCAGCAGTGTAGCAGTAAGAACTTTGTATAAACTCTCTGGTTTGATGTTCTAGGATGAGTAATGTGAAATATGAAGATTCTATATCCTTAATTTCCATTCATCTGCAAGTACTTTCAGCCACTTCAACTTACTATTTTAATTCACATTTTTTTTTAAATTTAAATTAAATTTTCTGGGTCAAGATTGAACTTGACATTAAAAATGAGGTGGAGGAAAGCATATAGAAATATAGACCCAAACTGCCAAAGGAGTAGAATTTTATTTGAGAAAATTTCATGAGAATTTGCCTCTAAGAGAAAGAAAAATATTTGCAGGTAATTTGCATTCCTGCTAACCCTTTTTCATTATGCAAAATGACATCTCCAAATGCCTTGGGCAGGTATTTCTAATAGAAACCAAAAGAAAAAGCGATAAAGAAATTTAAATCTAATAACATACTTCGGTAGAATATTTATAAGTGATAAGCAGTGTATTAAGCTGTAGAGAATACTCATCACAGTCACTCTGGCTTGTTATATTCTCTCATGCAGCACTACCTAACCCAAGGCTAGATGGCTCTGAAATCTGAAAGCAGATTTCTGAGCATTGGATGGTGCACCTATTATCATCAACAGCTTCAGTATGTGAGTGTGCACATGTACTAAATGAAGCAAGGTGTTATCTGCAAGTTTCCTTATTTATATATACACTTTTCCTCCAGTTTTTAAATGATTTTTTAAATGAATGATACAAAAGAAAACAACTTTAGTACAAGTGAACAAAGAGTGAGAGTCAATCCTTTCATGGCATGAATCACAGCAACTACACTGAGAAACAGCACCAGCTGAGAATCTATCAAAAAACATCAATGTTTTCATTCATAACAATGCAATATCTCAAAACCTTCATCCCAAATCCAGTACCTAGACTGCTTAAATCCAACTCTTTGGTAGTACTCTTCCTTGTGCCACAGAGAAATCACGCTTCATAAAGACAGATTATATCAAGGTCGTACCTTTCTTACAGAAGAAAAGCAGAGCAGCAATTCTAGTTTCAAAACCACCAAGCCAGCTGACATTAAAAAAAAAAACCAACCAACCAACCAAACAAACAAAAAAAATCAAAAACATGAGTTTGGTCAAAATCTACATGCAGAATTCCTGCATTTATGAGGAATATTCTAAGCTTTTGGAAAGGAAAAGGCAAAATTGAACTGCTGATTGTTTTACTTTACGTTTTTTGGACATGCCTCTTTCATAGTCATTGCCCATAAATCAAGGTACTTTTCAAAGCTCAAACTTTATTTTGAAGGTTTTTAGGTTCTTCTTTTAGGCTGAATTTCCAATAGTTGATTTGCAGAAGGCATTTTACATTAGTGTGTAGTTGCTGTTGTAAAACATTTAATTCCAATTTTATCGCTATAAATCCATCCTGTGCTATGTTGAGTTTTTGTTTGCCAAGAAGCCAAGGATATAATAAATCTATTTTAGATGGAAAAGTCTAGCAACAGTACACATCAGGTCTCTGACAGACACCAGAAATGACAGAAAAGCATACCCTCAGCAGTCATCAGCCATTGCTGAGAACAGGAACTGTTGAACAAATTTAGTGAATATCCTGTAAAAACTTTGGCCTGGAGTACTTCAAGAAGCTAGAGATGATACTGACATATGGGCAGCATCTGATGAAGTTATTTCCAGAAAATCTGAAAGGATATTTTGGAATCATGACTGCTAGAAAATATGCTTGATACCTAAGAAATCTCTCAGAAAAACAAAAGAGGTTTAGTGGAAATATGAATTAACCATTTCTCCCTAGCTCCTGAACATGTTTAATTTCCATTTTTTTCCTTTCCTTTCACCTAAGCTGTTTTCTAATCACCCTGAAACTAGCAGTTCTAGCAGAATAATTTTCTTAGTTATCCTATTACTTATCAGAAGTGAAGAGGAATTGAAGCTCTGTATTTACAGGAAAACACTAACTAAAATATTGAAAATAATTTGGGAGTAGGGGGAGCCCTGCATGATAGCTTGCTCTGGGTGAAATACAAAAATCACTTTTCACCTTCTCTGCCTAAGGAGCATCTTATCACCCCAACCCTGGACCTGTGTGGGATAACAAAGCAAGCCTCTCACTGGATCCTCCCTGACAATAACCAGGAAACATATTGAGGGACACCAAGGAATGTCAAGAAACCAGCTCTGCAGATGGGATACTGCCAGCAAGGCATAAGATAGGAGCATGAGAGGAGAAAGCAAGCAAGCAAGCGAGAAAAAAAATCCATTTTCATCTTTGTTTCCATAGTTTTACTGTACCACTGCTGATACTGATTCAAGCTTGGATAGCTTCAGAGGCATTTCATTCAGAAAGACTTGTTTGTGGTTTGTAATTGCTCTTCATAGAGGACAGTTAAATCAAATAACTATTTTACAAGCTAAAAATACTCCTTAAGATCACAGGCCTATAAAACAAAGATGAGAACTAACCCTGTGGAAAAAGGAGAAAAGTCTGCAGAAGCAGACTGAGGTTTGGAGTATCTGTTTGAAATTTTTGACCAATGAAGAACCAGAAGAGGTTGTGTGCTGATATTTATACACAATTGCTTCTATGTACAGCAAAATCTGAGGAGCCTGGGGAGAATGAGGCATAACTCTGCCTCTGGATAAAGCATAGCTTTATCAATGCAATATTTTGTTTCAATAGTTCATAGATAATTTTTTCCTAAACCAAAAATCTCATTACTTTTTCCCTCCAGTCAAAGCTGTTTTGCCAGACAACGTGAGATATGAACATGGACTGGGCCAGGAGTAAGTGGCTTTCTTCTGTGAGATTGTGGTGTCACAGAGCATTAAACCTAGTCCAGTACTTTGTGTGGCCATCATCGAGTCCATCACCTTCTCCAGCTTTTCTTGAGCTGAAAACACAGCAATTTCAGTGTGAGTGGAGGCAACCATATATTTAGCATAATTTGGTTGTCTGTGAAACAAAAGGGTGTTAATTTGTCCTCTTTTACTAAAGGAGATTTATCACAGGATTTTCTCATTCTTTGATGGACAGGATTGTATGCAGAGACAGATTTTCAATCACACCCAGCTGTCAGCTGTCACCTTGCAGAAACTTTTGGCCAGCAAATAACACGCTGAAAATAGCAGTTTTCCTCACCTGTTTGGAAGTACTGTGATCCAGGTATTTAGGTATGTCACTCACAGTCTCCTTCTGAACTGACAAACTAAACTAAATTAATCAAAACCTCAATTATTCTCTGGTTTTCTTGGAGCAAAAGTTGGGTGTTTTTAAGATTTGAGGCTTTCTCGAGAGTGATTGATTTTCTTTCTTAAAAAGACACAGTAAGTAAAAGAAATTAAACCATTTTTTTGCTGGAGTAGACCCAGTTGATATCAGTCTTTGAAGCTCAAAGTTGGACAGCAATGTTTCATAATTTCAGCAGAGATTTGGTGCAATAGGTACTGAATTTTAACAGCCTTAGGCAAAACTTCTGGTCTTATTTAAATCTCTGAATAAGGTCTGGGGCATGTTTGGCTTTTTTTAATTCATCTGCAAATAATTTCATAAATCCTTTATATTTTGAAAGATAAAAGTGAAAAATTTTATGCCTAGAATTTAAAAAGAACTTTTTAAAAATTGAACAATTTTCAGTGAGTGTGTTTTTAAACTTCAAAAAGGAGAATCAAAGAGAAAATCTTCCAGTCTTATAGACACTTCTGGGATTTACCTTGCATGAAGACAGAGATCTTCAGGGGGTAATTAACTAACAAAAAGAAATGTCAGTATATATTGAGTATTACAAGGCAAAGTGCATTGTCTTCAGCTGAAAAACATGTCCAAAATCAACAATATGAGTTCTTTGCCATGTTGTTTTGGGCTTTAAAACATATTGTAGTCTCCATATATTTTTCATTACTTGGAAAATCTACATTTATATTTCCTTACATGCAGGTAAGATATTCCCTCTATAAATAGTGGCAGATATTCTTAGACATGATAATGATGAATACACACATACACCCACATAAACTCTCTATTGCTTTTTAAATTTTTCTATGTTTTACATCAGGTAAGATACAGAGCAGGTTAAGTGCCACCATGAAGTTTCCACACACACAGCACAGCCTGAGGTACCTTTTTTCTTTGGGTTTTGTTCATTCTCTCTATAGGTCTTACATTTTCAGCAAGAGCCATATGGACAAAGCAGCTCCTGGTAAAATTTTGGACAACAATTAACATAAGCACAGCAGGAGATTCCAACTGTTGACCCCTAAAAGGTGGTTAATCAACAACATATGGGTTTATTTATCCCAGCAAGCCCTTTTAATTAACAGTTCTGGAAAGTGAACTTTTTAATGAGCACTTTGTTATAATATATTGAGAAAATTCTAAATAGTGCAAATGAAACTCCAGCTTGAAAGAAAACAACACTGTTTTTAAGAAAAAAAAATCTGTCAAGAAATCAACATGTGAGAAACCCTAATGCTAACCTCAAACAATGCTAGATTAACAACATTTGTGCCTGGAATCAGATCTGAATTTATAAGAAAATCTCTCAAGTGCAGAAAGTTGAATTTAGTATTTAAACTCCTCTTTAAAAAATAAATGCACCTAGTAAAGTTTATGTTTGGAGTAAAAAAATGTCAGTAGGACAGGAGCCTGGTTTGACCCCCACCCTATGAATATACCACAACATTTACTTTCAGGCTGACAGAAGAAGATATTTGATGATAGGGTAGGTTGAAAGGAAGAGAGGATAAAAAAAATAAACAGTGATGCCAAAATAGAGAAGAGAAGCAAACCCTAACAAGTGGACACACAGCACAGAAGAAGTAAACACAAGAAAAGTAACAAACATTAAGAATACGTCTTTATTAATGCAATGCAAATTATTTAAGGTAAGCCTGAGATAAACCAAAAAGCTTAAAGGTATATAAAAGACATAAAAGGTAAATTATTTAAGGAGTAAGTACACCAAATTTTCACCTGGTTGAATTTCAATGGAGACAACTACTTACAAAAAACTGATTTATGTCTGTCTTGAAAACATAATCAGGTTCTTTATACAAAAGAAATTGAGACAACAAACCAGACAGCCTTTTCTTTATCTTTGATCAACTAAAAAAGAAAAATGTCTTTGATTGTATTTCATCTGCTTATAAAACCTCCTGCTGAACTTCCTGTAAATTATGTCCCAATGATGAATGCACTGGGATGTCTTAAGGCATTCAAACACTTCTAATTAAGAAGCCATGCAAACCAAAACAACTACTGAGTACCTTGGAGTATACTCATCCTTCACCTCTGAGCATTGGATTCTATCCTTTGTTTTAAGTAACTGCTACACCAGCAGGACTATTTCATATATATTTATTCATCAGCAAAACTTGATCTGTCCTAGGAGGCAGAAACATAGAAGCATTTTACTCTTTTACAACATTTTGTGCTAAATTAAATGCATTTTTCCTCTCAGAAAGTTATTTTTTCAATACTAAAAGTATTGGAGTCTCCTTAGCTGAGATCTCTGATTGACTACAGTAAAATGGAAGAATGCAGATTTTAAGTATTGTGAGCATCAGGCCAATTCCAGGGCAATTGTAGCTATAGCTACAACCTTCTAAAAATGTTTGCCAAAGAATCTGTTAGTCAGCTGAGATTCCAGTAAGTGAGGTGTTATATTTGTCTTCAAAACAAAACAGAAATGAATTTTGCTTTATCGTTGGCTTCCTTTGCCACATTAGAAATAAGAGAAAATAACCTAAACTGGCAATCATTATCTGCATTATGTGCTAGCAAGGAACAAGAAAGCAACCACAACATGAGGATTCGTGTAGAAGAAGTAAAGTTGGCATTCTCATAAGGAGCCAGGGCAGGGGACTGCTGTCTCTTTCTCTGTGGAATGCCATACAAAACCTGCTCACAGCAGCACGTTTTTGGACTGCTAACCCTTGCAACTCTGTAAAACAATCAGAAGAAGTAACTGCACATCAAAAAGCTGAGGGTAAATTGTAAATATTAAAAACAGGGATGGAAAGATATCCTGATAGGCAGATATCCTTACTATCCTCTATAATACACATCACCATTCCATGTACTTGAAGTTAATGGGAAGGTCCAGTAAAGACCTTCTACATTAAGAAAGATTTTCAGGATTGGCCACTACAGAATAAATAAAAAGACTTTAATTAGAAAGTGTAGTTTTCTAAGATTGATGTGTCTGATTGTTCCAATTTTAAAAAAAAGACCATTGTGCAATGCCCATAAAGAATATTATTAAGCACTGAATATGGTTTACAACCTCTGAGTAAATGTGATTGTCTTCCACTATGCAGATAGTGCAATGAAAGTAGTCTTAAATCTATTTGAAGGAGGAAAAGAAAGAAAATAGAAAGAAAATTTAAGTGCTGCATAAGTTACATGAGCTATCAACCTCCTGCACACTGAAGACTAATTTTTATAAAAAAGATAAAAAAGCCATGGATTATTCCAGCATGTTATCCTAAGTGAACAACTAATTTCATAAAACTGAAGATGGTACCTTACATAAAAATACAGAAAAAGTGAAATCCTTTGTGACAATTAAGCTAAGTGATTCATGCAGAGCTGTTGATTTAATTTTCAAAAAAAAGATCAATGATTAGGCAGATCTTCTCTCATGGATTTTCTCTGTCATTATTAGTGGAACTTTTTATTTTTAAAAGATCTTTTGTTCCAATAGAAGATATCTCTGGTTTTATTTTTTAAAGGACTAGTAAGTAATAAAAGTACACTTGTTAAGGTAGACTTATGGTCCATAAGATATATAGATATATTATAAAGAGGCCACCATTGTCAGGTTTTGTTTTTATTCTTTCTTTCTTTCTTTCTTTCTTTCTTTCTTTCTTTCTTTCTTTCTTTCTTTCTTTCTTTCTTTCTTTCTTTCTTTCTTTCTTTCTTTCTTTCTTTCTTTCTTCTTATGCATGTTTAAAATTACCTCTAGATTATACTTAGGGATTTTGTTTTGTTTGTTTCTGTCTTTGTTTCTCTGTTAACATATGCATGTTTAAAATTGCCTCTAGATTACACTTAGGGACTACTCTCTCAGTAAAAAGCCACTTGAGCCAGATTTTCATCTGAGCAAACTACTTGTTTAATATCTCCTTAGTCCTGCTGTATGAACTAGACAACAGTTTAATTTAGAGCCCACATTTTCTTTTTAATAATTTTTATGAAAATAAGAAAGAGCTAGGAGTTATTTTAGGTCTGGACACTGCTTCTGATTTGTATAAAGGGGTTTTGATTATAAGGGAACCCAGTCAGACACATTAGGAAAGCCAGTGTAAACAATTTAAAAGGTTAGTCCAGTTCTAATGCACCAAAACTTAAAATCAAATATGGGCTACTTTCAGTCCAGTTATCTCAAGGAGTTGGCTCTCCAGGCTAAAACTGAAGACCTAAGAAACACAAACTGCACATCTCATCCCTACAAGCACAATATAGCATTAAAGGGCTAGGTTCAATTTTCAGCACTGTCAAAGGAGCCTCAAAGAATATGACCAATGTATTACCAGTTATCTTTTGTGATGATGCAGGAAGATCCATGTACATGCTCCTTAGTATAATGCTCTATTTTTCAGAAAGGTAACAATTTCTTTCTGAAACAATACTCCTATGGCTCTATGTTTTTGAAATCTTTGTTGAAATGACGGGAGAGATAACATTTCCTTTAAAATTTTGGAGTTTGGGAGTTAGCCAAGTGAAAATTAGTGAGCTTCCACTGTAACTAATTGAAGTTGGGTATTGTTTTCATTAAACTCTCATCAACATCACATTTTGTTTATTTTCAGTTGTAGGTTTCAAGTGTTGCAGATGTGTTGGTTAGGTCTCAGGGAGGGAATATCAGCTGTCACACCTGGTTCATTTGCTATGTTATGCCTTTTGGGCACTGAGCTGCAGAACATCCTTTCCTTTTCTAATGCTCAGGAGGAGGTTTCTGGGTGCTTTGTAATTAATCTCACTTTCTCATGGTTAAAAATCAATCTATGGCTAAGTGCTCACATAATTTGGATCAAAGTAGGCAAGCCTACATGATTGTTAGTACCTCTTGTTTGCGATGAAAATCTTTGTATTAATGTAGTGCATTGTTGTATTTGTTCTCGTGGTTCATTATATTTGATTTTCTACATCTTTATGTTTTCAGAATCTGACAAAACTATATAATGCTTAACAGTGAGCTTCCTAATATTTTTAAGGAAGTGTTTCAGTATGCAAAAAGGAGAGACAGCTTTCATCTTTCCAAAGATAAAATTATTTTTATTTGAGGAATCATCGATCTTGAGAGGAAATTTTCTCTTTCCTTCCAGTATAAGGATGATAAATATGTATTGATATAGTGATAGGAAGATTTCTCTTGTTTTCCATATTTGAAAATTCATTGTCCTTGTCAGGAGAAAATACTTGGAAAGGATTCATTTTGTTATTGGGTTATTCATCCTTTTTTAAACACAAGCAAAAGTGAAGAGTGTTTCAATATGGACATAGCTCAAGAATGTAAAGAACACTTCTTAGAACTGTTGAGGCTGAGAAGTGGGTAAGGAAAAGGAGATAAAAAAGCCTCAGCTCTCTATAGGGAGGAGTGAAAATCTGTACAGAAAAAGAAAGAATCAAACAGACACTGATGGCTGAATGACTTGTCTCAGATAAAGACAAATTAATAATTATCTTTAATAATTTGAATATTAATGAAACTGATGATTCTTAAATCTGCTCAGTAATGTTGGGAATAAATTTACTTCCACGTTTAAAATGTAAATAATCAATTTATGTCACTTTAAGATAACTATTTTACCATACCTGTCTAATGTTTTGATAGACAAACCATGGAGAAATTTTAGTTCTTGAAAGTGACTCCTGAAAAAATTTATGTGATATGCAGCCTTGAGCTACTGAATTTTGAAGTGGATTCACTGAAATCTGTAGGAAATACTACTCAAAAGCTCATTAGAATCATTACATTTTTTATTCATGTTAAACATTTTTGTGTCTTGCTAAAGTGAACCATCCATGACTTATAGTCTGGCTGCACCACTTACAACTCTTCATAGCAAAATGGAAAACATGTTCCACAACTCTGATTTCCTTGGTCAGACATAAAGATACAACCAGTATCTGATGCATATATGAACAATTTCCTGAATTACTGGAGGACCCTTCAAAACCAGTTTCATTCTTTGCCTTGCCATTCCTATTGGAAGTTTTCTTCAGAATTTTTTTTTAGCATGGTTGGAAACTAACTTTTCAACTAACTAACTAACTAACTAACTAACTAAACTAACTAACTAAACTTTTTTTTTAGCATGGTTGACACTTGAGGCCTGAATCAGTTCCTTAACAATTCATAGACGCTTTTCTCTAATCAATATCATCCTTTAAAAAAGGCTTTCCCCTCCTGGTGCTTGGTTCTTGGATTTAAATACAGATATTAACCTTTTTTTTTCTTGACCAAAGAAAATACGTACTTTAGATTCATAAAATATAGGCTCTCCTTTTCCTGGTCATCTGAGTAATGTTTTCCAAGGCTATTGCAGATAAACTTTTCTGGGTTTTTTAGAGCTGAGTTGGCTGAACTCCTCTGTTTTCATTTGAATATTGCAATTGCACTACATCTTCCTCTTTCTAGAGAAATATTGCAACCGGTAAATCTTAAGATTGTGATTTTCACAGCCACATTACACTGATATCTGACTGCCTTTCATGCCTCAATACTACCCTTTGATTTCCTTCCTCTCCATTATTCAGCCCAAAATCTTGCTTACACCAGTAGTCATTAACATGATTCCTAACTGAATATTACTGTGATTGATAACAAGGTTATTTAATCTCATTTAGTTAATTTAAGACATTTACATTATCCACATATTGATAATATATCCTACCTTTTTGATGGAAAAAAAAAATAGCAGAACACTGCTAGTCTCTCTGTAATGGTCAGAAACTAAAACATTAAACAGCATTGGTCTCTGTGAAAACTGTTAGATATTATCATCACTAAATTCCTTCCTAAACAGTGTTAATCATAATCCTTATACTGGCTTTTCATACACCCTACATTGCTTGGACTATTCCATTATCTTCTTTAGTTAAACCAGAGGAAAGACCTTTATCGAAAAACTGACATATCAAAGAAAATATCATGTAAGTACAGCAAGATGGATTTGGAAAATATGTACTATATACGGCTTTCAGTTTACTTATGTGTTTTTTCCAGTTTCCTACCTACTACTGCAGCTTATTATTTTTACTTTTTAAAGGAAAACTTTGAAACATTTATATTCTAGGAGCAAGACTATTGGTGTTCTGTGTCTTTTTAAACTATCTACCACATGCACTATTTTTCAGCTGGATAATACTATTTAATAAAAAAAAAATAAATAAATAAAAATAATTGGTATTGGACCATCTGCTAACAATAACAATAAGCTGACAGTTTCTGTTGTGAAACACCCACAGTTACTAGGACTCTGAAGCACTAGTCCTTTTCTGTGTTTTGGAGAAAAAAAAATTGTGTAAAATTTTGTTTTCATATTCAATTAAAAAAAAAAGCTGTCCCAGGGGCTTTGATTAACCACTGCAATTCTGTTTTAACTGCAGAATTTTCACACAAGCTCCCAGTACCACAAGCAGGCAGCAGCATCCTCACCGTGAGTGCCAGGGCAGGTCTCGTGCTGATCAAAGCAGAGAATAACACCTCAGCCTGGCTGGTGTCTCCTGAAGCCACAGAAGCCATGCAGCACCTGGGATGTGCGAGCACAGGGTGTGGCAGGCAGTCATGAATTTCAGTAAGACAATGTCAACTAATTGAGCTGTATGCTTAATTTTTATGTGTAAACATAACTTACTGTCTCTTCCTTTAAGCAGGAAGGGAGTCCATGGACTGACCTGCTGCTGATTTCAGTAGGGATAGGCTCTGCTGTGTTACCAAAACTTTCAGAGCTTGGGTACAGACAGCCTGATTAATTCTCAGAGGTATGCTCAAACTGGAATAAAGGCTCCATAATAAAACAGCAAATTATACAAATCTGCTTTGAACATTGCCTGCTATATTATAACATTTTAAGTTAAGCAGTTCTTCAGACTCAGCACAGAGTTAAGTATTTTTCTGAGTATGGATATGTGAGCATAAACTCAGAACCTCTTTTGAGATTACTAAAATCATCATTATGAAATTTTATAGTGTGATTATAGAAAATCATATTTTGTATGTAAACACAATTTGTCCAAACCCAATATAGATAATTTTACCTATTTACAGGAATATCACTCAATAAATGTAACTACCAAAATTTGGGCTGAAGCAGTATTTTTAATGAGTTTAATCTAAATTTTATGTTTAAATGTATTACTTAGGCTGAAATCCATCTGGGCTTATTAAAGCATAATCCAAAGCCGAAAATATAGCTGGGAAGGCAAAAAATAAGTTAGCCAACTATAATGTGACCAACAGAATAACAATAAAGCCAGCTGCAAGCTGAATGTAGTAGAAACTTCTCAGCAATTAAAAATCACTGTGCATGCACAGATTCTCATCAACTATTTATAACTGCTTCCCTTATTTATATTAAAGATAGAAAATTGTAATCTTGTCCAGCAGCATTTTGTTTTAAATAACAAGAGCTGGTTTAATAGGTAAAATTACAAGAATCCAACTTAGAGAACAAAGAAATTAGTTTTTTAAACAACAGTCTTCTTGTAAGAGGAAAATTTTCAGTGCTACTTCAAGTAAGCAATGACATTATAGGAAGGTAAGTCCAGAAAGTACTGTATGACAGCCAAAGCAGTTGTGCCCAATGTTAATTTTAAATATCTGGTAAACAACTTTATGCAAGACTTTTCTAACAAACTGAGACAAACATATCCTATGGGAGGACTTGGCAAGTATGGAGCCTGCAACAAGGGTCTGAAGGTCAAGTCTTGGTGGGCAGACAGAAATATGAATCACCCAGCAAGACAAAGATCAGATTAATCTCTTCTGAGAAAGTGACTGGTATAGAAAAATCAGTTGAGATTTTTATTTGAACACTTGTCACCAAGCTGCTTCAGCACCTCCCCCTCATTAAGCAATGTATTCCAAAGTTTCATGCATGTTTAAGCTGGATATTGAGAAAAACTTTTTATTTGTTCTCCCTTACTTTTAACATTGAACAGTCCTTCCTATCAAAGCCCCCTGAAGCAGAAATGCTTCATATATCATTATCCTTCTGGCCTCTCTCATATTTCTATCCCAATCTGAATGGAAGGAATTACTCCAACCCTTCCCATATAACTTTGTAACAAATGAATGTTTACAAAACAAAAGCTACCTTTTCTTTTCAATTCTTGGAAATGCTTCAGTTAATTTAAAAAAAAAAAAGTTCATAATTTTTAGTCATTTAATAGAAACTGCTTGTCCCTTCTTTTAGATTCAACCAAATTTAATTGAAAATAACCTGGAAAAAGTAATTACATTTTTAAACTGCAAGAGTCTCTATTTTTTCAAAGCTACTGCTAATTTTAAAAGTGTTAATTTATATTTAAAAAGTGAGAAACAGTATAAGAAATTCAAATTTAAAAAACATTGCAAACTCATTCCCTTTTTCTCTGTTAATTTTCAAGCTGATTAAGTTTGAGCCTAAAGAAATTCACTTCAAGTTATATTTTCAATTAAATCCTTAGCATACAACAGCAACATTTAAATGCTGTGTTTCTGTCCCTGAAACACAATCTTATTTTCTTATAGGTTGAAATGGAGGATTATTACTATGGTCAAAAATTTCACCTGGTGATATAACTTCATCCAGCTGTACTACTTCATCTTGTGGGGTACAGACATAAATGTGTGTTTATGTGCACATATGTATATGCATATAATATCTCCATAAGGACTACACAAAACTGGAACCTAGAGGTCTATTGTATTAACTTGAGGCATATTAAAGCATCTTGCAATAGCACAGCAGTGACTGTCAGCTAGCCAGATTGCCTAATGTGGAGAATTTCCCTTGTTAGGTATCTTATTAAAGTTCTCAGCAGGGTTTCTGATTTGTCTCAACAGCAAATGAATAGCACCAGCCTTTATTCAAGAAAGAGATAACTATAGTCTAACTAGATTATGCCAAATTCCAGAAATGTGCTTTCACAGCTGCCAAAGATTTTTTTTCTCCATTGCGCATATTTCCAAGGAGTCTATCGCTATGGACCCTATTCATAGGAAATATTATCCTGAGTTGCTGCACTACTACACCAGCTGACTTTTACAAGGGTATTTAATCTGAGAGAATGTTTTCCTTGGTTTTGGAGTATCTATGCAATATTTAGTTATTTGAAAGTAGCTACTACAGGAAGTAAAACAATGAAAGATCATGGCAGCCTCCCCTGTTCCCCTGCTTTTTTTGAAGATCCTTTTGAATGAGCAGGAAATGTTGCTGCTATATCAGTATTCTGATAATTCTAGGCATCAGTTACCAATTTTTATTAAAAACTGTCTCAGCAAGAGAAGGAGTCTTTGCATAGCATGAAATCAGATAGTAAAGACAGGAAATAAATAGCTGATTTACAAAGTAAATCTACAAGTACAGTTCCCTCTACTCTTTGTTCAGCAAGGAAGCAACCTCTTGATAGATACTGCAAAAGAAGTGGAGTTCAAAAGCTTCAGCCACTAAAAAAAAATGGAACCTTTATTTGCAATAAGACAATGTCAAAGAATTGAGTTATATGCTTCATTTTTATATGTAAACATATCGTACTGTCTCTTCCTGCTCCTCCAAACAGGGTTGATGAGACAGCAAGTGACTGAGAATCTGAGCTATACAAGAAAACAGTTGCTATGAAAACTACCTTTCCAGACCCTGTTCTCAAAGGCCAAATTTAGATATCTGTAATCTCCACACAATATACAGAGATAGTTGAGTGCCTCAGGAAGGCATTTAACGTTGCTTCAGGGAGAGTGGGGAGGTGCCAATCCAGAATCAAATGCTGCAGACAATGTCGATAATCCCGCTCACATTTGAGTTTTGAGCAGCTCATTAAGGGCTGCAACAGACCTCTCTATGTCTGATCAACATCTGGGGACAACAATACTGACAGCAGATGCTTACAAACTGCTTTTGCAGAGATAAGTAAGGCTTGTTTTCCTTCACTGATGGTGACTGCTGACTCTTCATAACTCTTCACTCGAGACCTTCACCGATAAACCTTTCAGGGAAATCTGAGCGCCTCTCCTGTGTTGGTATCTGTTTTTATACCAAGCATCTGATTAATACAAACTAGGCATGGCTGCGGACATTATTTGTCTCATAAAATTACTGTTAGGATACCTGTTACCTCTCTTCCCAGTGCCAGAAACCATGCATTAAGGAATGTACCAAGGCCCAGCTCCAGAATGAGAGATGCAAAGACACACCACTTTACTAACCCCACATACAGACAGGCACTTAGCAGATGCCTAGAGAGAGAGATTCATTTGAAACTTGAAGAATAATGGTTGAATTCTCTATTTCTTTAGGATCTGCCAGCGAGTGCAAAAATATGTGCAAAGGGTTGGTGGAGGCACAATAACTTTAAAAAGAAAATAAGCACAACCACATTTTCTGGGAGGTGCAGTATAACCCAACTGCATACAGAAATTGAAATGCTATGGGAAGTAAGCTTCTGTTTTGCCTGGAACATAGGAGCTGCAGGAGCTGCTTATTTAACAGCTCAGGATATATATAAGCAAACTTGAAGAATAACAACAGCCTCACTTAAATGCTCCAGGCTCCCAATACCTTCAAGAAAAGGAGAGCTAAACAAACCACTACAAAGAGATCTAGTAAATGGTCTCCAAAATATTTCCCATTTCTTCCTGAAATATCTTACTTTTAGTCCTCAACATCACATCCTCAGAAGCTGCTTTTCTTTGCTTCTCAATGGACTACTACTCTGGAGTTTCTTAAACATCTTTAAATGTATCATTATATGATTTTTTCCCCACATGGAATATTATGTCAATGGTGGAACATAAACACACACAAACACATGCACACAAACATTAAGAAGGATCTATTTGTCATTTATAGTGAATGGTTTTCCTGATTAACTAACAGTACATCTGATACAGAAACAAAGAAAAAATGATGCTAAAATATGGCACATGTCTTGCACTCATTTGGTACAGTTCAGGACTGAACTGTGCTTTTCAAGAAGGTTAATTGGGAAATTAAATTTTAATAACTCACATCATTATAACAGTGGAGAAATTGCCCCTTCTAAAGGCTTTGAAAAGGTTACTGAACTTGGGGTCATGAACTACTTGAAAAACACAGTAGAAATTTCCAGTTTTTCTCCCCCACCGATTTTTTTGTGCATATAAACATTTGGCATCTTGACACAACTTCATGCTCAACCTTGACTCTTCAATCAGCATAAAAATCATAGTATATAGTAACTGAGCATTGACAGTACTTAGTGAAATTAATTTGTTTCTTCACAGTGAGTTAGCCCATGTTATCCTATCATCTTTAACACACCTTAAAAGTTTGTGTAGCCTGAAAAGTAATTTACCTGGTGTTTTCACAAGGGGCTATTTCTGTAGGGTAATATAAGCCAGGGAGGTTATTAGGAGCTTCAAACACCTTAAGGATTTACTTGACGGGATAGAGGAGACAGATTGCTGAAACAATAAACTCCCTCTCTTTTAAGTGAAATTTCTTTCATAACGGAACAGTTTAGGTTACAGTAAGAGAGAAACAGAATAGTTGCAAAGTCTTAAGAAGAACTATTTTTAAAGAAATGGTGGGAACCAGTGTCTGGACTGTAGTGTCCCCACCCCCAAATCATCTGTTCTGTCCTGAACTTCTAATATAACCTACTTGGTGAAGAATTTGCTTGCTAGGATTTAACTTTCAAAAGGACTTTAAAAGTGCATGTGATAAATGCTGACATAGATTTCCAGTTTTAAGATGTTTAAAGTAGGCTTTCCCCAGCATAAGTGAGTACATCACCCCACTTGCCATTGCCAGCCTGGGATGTTCAGTTCAGCAGATGATAGACTGGATAAAAAAGAAACTAGTTGAATGACGAGATTTAGGGTGTGGAGGTGGGGAATACCAGAGTAACATCCTGAAAAATCATATGGAAAACTGTAGTATAGTGATCATGCAGCCAGAAGGCATTCAAGAAGATGGATCATAGTTTCAAAGATAAACATAAGCTATTCCATGAAAACAAAACCAGATCAGATAATCAAAACCTCACCTGGCTCAGCATCTTGAGAAAGAAAAGAGGAAACATACTGGTAGTAAAACCAACACATTTCAAGGAAAAAAAGTTTAAGTTTAACACAACTAATCCACTAACTTGGATTTAGTGAATTTACAGCAATTTTTTAATTGCTTATATGGAAAAAAAAGATAATTTGCAATCAAATGTAGGTAGGTTTTGCAGAATAAATTGACCTCTGGACTTCTGCTCCTACTGTTATTTACTAAAGGCTTGTTGTACCAGTCACAGCAGACAGTCAGAAATTACATTACTGAGCTGATCACTTGGAGACAAGTGATGCTATCAGTGATACTGATGTTTGCACAACTGGCTGTCTCCTGGCTCATTCAAAACCAAATATGAAAGTTATGTAAAGAAGAAACAATTTTCCATTGTTGTTTGAGAAAGGCAATATTGAATAGTCTGAGCGCAAAGAGCTGTTCAGATACAGTCTGTGCTACAGAGAAGACATCCAACATCTCATCTTCATTGTTTTTTTCTGCTCAATATTCCCTCAGCTGTGGATGGATGTTTTCAGACATCAAATAGTCAGAAGCAGCACTGCAAAATGAATGACATTAGTTCTGCTAAAGGGAGCAATAAAACTCTCTTTGCACTTCTATAGAAGAAGAATATGGACAATGCAGATGACTTTTGAATTTCTATATATATTCATATTTGTTTCTCCTATCTTGCTCCATTCTGAGAGCCTACTTATTGTATTCCTTAAACCAGATCCTGCAAAAGCAAAACTCCCACTGCTGCCAATTTTAAAAATACAAAGGAAAGCTTTTGCATAAAGAGCACAGATGCAGTCTTTTTGTAAGACAAAGGTTATTGAGCACCACAGGAATATAACACTCAAACACAAAATAAAGGTTACATATTTCTGTTAGGAGGTTGTGGTTTCTGGCACTTTGATTAGACAATAGATGCACTGTTCATTATCTGTTGCTAGAAGAAGGGTTTCTTGTTCAGAATTGGTTAGCTATGTCAATTTTGGTTAAATAAGAAACATAGAGTATACATGAATATATAGACATAGAAAATATTATTTCCTTTTGGAGGAAAAGTTAGGTGCATTCTCCTAGTTACACACTAGCAATAATTTTTGGAAAGCATGAGAAAAAAGTTATTAATAAGTTCAACCATGCAACTTTTCAAAGTGTTGTCATCTGCTGAGAAATTCAGAAAATTTCAAAATTAGGAAAATAAACATTTTTCTGAATCTGCAATTCCTGTCAGTGCAGGCAGCATACAGATGAATATTACCTTTTCTGGCTGTTTTTAATGTATAACATATGCATGCTGCTGCTGGGCTTGTTGAAGGAGCCGAGCTGAGGATACGGGGGAAGGAGAGAAAAAGTAGAGGTGAGCGATTCTGGTGAGCATTTGCTGTTTGTACTCTAGCTGCAAAAACTGAACATGTTTACAGGAGGGAAGAAAATTCAGCATTACTGAAAACAAATGGCCTCACTTAAAGAAAACTGGAGGTGGTGAGGGAAGGGAATTTCTTTACTGAAAACAAGTGCATTCTCAGTGTAGAAAAAAACCAACCCACAACAATAAACAAACTAAATTAACTCAGTATCTTGAGACTGCTTAATATCTCTCTGGGAATCTGTTTCTCGATGATTGGAAGAGAAAGGACAGTAGGAGGGGTTGCCTCGAATTTCTCCCAAATGAAGGATTGTGGGGGTGGACTAAGAGGGGGCTGAAGACTGTAACATCAGGAGACACATTTGTTCAGTCTTCGCTGGCATTTCCATGCTGAAGAATTTGTTTCTGCAAAAAAGGTTAAAAACTGTTCTGTGACTTGAATTAAATTAAATTCTTTGGCATGAAAATATAGACTTTTACTTCTCTCTGCTTGGTGCCCAAATCAGAGCAATCTTATTTCATGTCTGTTCACTGCTTTAGTTTGCCAGCATTGTTAAGTTTTCTCTTGCTTGCACAGAAATATTCTGTCATTAAATCTCATGTATTTCCCCTGTTACACATCCTAATTCACATCTTTTTGCCCCACTGTTCCTTGTCATCTTTTCCACAGTAAATGTGGGAATTCAAATTTGGATTAAATTTTGTCCAGATCCTGCTCAGGTCACATTTAGTTCCAATTTTTGTCTACTGGACAGAATTAAAAAGTGTAAATATAAGAAGCTAGAACTTTCCTGATTTTCAGCAGCTGTTGTCAGGTGAGGTTTTTTCCTTGTTTCAAATATTAGTTTTACATTTCCTACTACAGAAACTTTATTCTCTTGAATAAACCTGAAACATATAATTCAATTAACAATACGTATTTTTACATATTTTTTCCAACTGAGATGACTGCGATATACAGTTAAAAGTATATCTAAAACTAATCTAAGGACCAAAAGGTCTGCAGCATTGACTATGAATTACAATTTTGCTACAATTATGGTTGATGATTACATAACATTTAGATGATGTTTATCTAACCAGCTTTTGAAGACCTCCAATAGCAGAGAGTCTGCATTACCCCTGAAAACAGCAGTTCAATGTATTGCAACAGATGTTCTGGGTTGGTTTTGGTTTTGTTTTTCTTTTTCTTATCTCCTCCTAGTCTACAAGAGTTTCTTGCTGCAATTTAATGGTTTTATTTCCTGTGTTATCTCATACAGATGAAAAAATCAGATTATTTCCTTGCTAACAAGCTTTTATACTCCTAAAAACTGTCACTTTTCTTTTATTAGCTACCCTAATTTCATACTGGTGAGACTAACAAGAATTATGGATTTTCCCCTGTAAAACTTACATAATACTATTGATATATATTCTGTATATCATTAACCTAAACCTTTTTATTAAAAACAACCGTATTTTGATGAAATGCACAATTATAAGAAAGACT
Source organism: Dicaeum eximium (assembly GCA_013396995.1). NCBI lineage: Eukaryota > Metazoa > Chordata > Aves > Passeriformes > Dicaeidae > Dicaeum > Dicaeum eximium. The sequence continues at coordinate 362,571 of VWZP01005834.1, forward strand.
GCATCTTGTAGCATTTAGTTTCAAATGTTTCAGTTTTACCTTGTTTGGATATCTTTGACATACAGTTTTCTAGTGTTTTGCCAAGTTTTTTCAAGATAATTTTCCTTTTTTCTTTTTGTTCTTTTCTCCCCATGTTTATTACTGTCCTGGTGCCACCTTTACCTCATTCAGGAAAGTAACATGAGAGAGAAATCAAAACTGATTCACTGGGGAGTTCTGTAAGATGGCAACTGCCTCTCACTTCCCATTTAAGCTCACCTAGTATAATTTAATGGTGCATTGTTTAAGGCCTTCCTACTTGTCTGCATTTATTTTATCAATTTTCATGCTGTTTTCAAATTTTATTTATTACCAGCATTCTACTTTTATGGCTCTGTGGAGTCATCATGACAATGAATTACTCTTGAGAGATAGTCTAAAGCTTTCCAACTTGTCTGAATGTGACAGGCTAGGATGTTGGAAATGGTTGAAGTCATGGAATGAAAAACATCATGGGAATATGACTCAGGACTAGGCATCACCACCTGGAAAGCTGTCATTAAAAAAAAAAAATTTAGAAGTCAACATACCGTTTTGAGTCGTGAAAAGTTGCTGGAAGGGAAGTTAACTAACAAGAATCAGGTTCTGGAGTGATCTCTCTTCAGGGCAAAATCTTTCATAAAGGAGGAGACCTTCCCAAGTTAGACTTGACATCTAGAACCAGTTGTCAGAACGAGGTCAAAGTGTGCTTCAAACTCCCTCTGCCTCACTCTTCTTGTGCTGACACAGGCTATTGCAAGAAGTGAAGCAGCACCTAATAATACTAATTATGTTGGATAAGAGCATTCCTGATAATAAAGAAACTCTAATGAATGTGAGATTAATCTCAAGTCACTATAATCTTTTCTTTATGGCATAAAATAAAAACTACCAGTGGTTCTCCCAAACTAGTTTAAAGGTTGAAGGAATTTGTGCTCTATTAGTGTCCAAAGGATACATGAGGGTCTTTGCTAAAGTATTTAACCATAAAAACAGGCCATGTACACGTCTTAGAACCAAACTAACCTTTTCACTTTAGTCTATGTTGAATCATACTTCACTATTTTAATCTGTTTCATCATTTAATCTTTCAAGCCAATAATTTGAACTACATTTCACTCTCTTCTTTTCTGTTTCTTATGCTATTCTGACAGTTCAACTCCTAAGGTTTCTTTTAGCTTTAGCATTTTATTTTCCTGATTAACCAGCATAGTGGCATCCAGTTTACCAAAGTACTCTGAAGTCAAAATATGCCTCTCAGGGAGATACTTCAGGATGGAGCCCTACTTAAGTTCAGTATGAAAACGTAAATGAGAATTCACACAAGTACTAAAGAATTTTCTTGTTTAATCTGCAATATTTACTCTCCTTTTTTCTTAATTCAGTCATGATTCTTTGGAAGAACATAATTAAACTAAAACTAGAAGCATTTAAACTGCTTTGGATTTTAGCTATCATTTTTTCCTTCTATCGCCTTTCATTTCTAGCTGTCTCATTAGCATAATGGCTGTATTGGCAGTCATTACAAGAATGAGATTATCTGGTGATGAATACTTCCATAGCAAAGTATTTAAAATAGGGTGTAAGCTCATTAGGAACTTCATGTCTGTAATGGGAGACAAGAATGCTCAACACCAGCTAAAAAATACACAGACTCTTGAAGAATCTAGCATAGCTGTTTCCATTCATTCCAGTTGCATTTGGAGTTCTTTTTTATCATTTGCTTAGGGGTTTTTTAATAACTTTTTCCAGAGGACCTTGTGTTTTACAATCTAAACCAGCAAAGCTAAATCGGTTTGGCAGGAGATGGTGCACCGGAAGCCAAGTAATTGCATTCTCACATCTCTATGATTTTTAAAATATTTGCTTCATAAACTGTGCTCAGAACCTCAAGGAATCTTTCCCTGAAGATTCTCAAGTTTAGATACATGCATCCTATAGCTTCTTACCTTTACAATAATTTTTGGCTGAAACTACAAAGTATACATCAATTATAAAGGTATTACATATATATACATATATATATATGTATGTATATATATATACCACTTTTGATTTATTTGACATGCCCATTGATTACTATTTTCTTGTTATGAAGTAGCTGAAGTTTTCTTGCCTGTGTTTGTATTGTGTTATACAGGAGCCAAGAAAAGAGCCATTTACATGGTTACACTTAATTTCTAAGTGACATCACGCTATGTGCAGTAAAGCACCTCAGTGAATGATCCTCACATTTTCACACTGTTTCACATGATTGCACTGGAATTCACAGACTGGCAGGAAAGATATATATATATATGTATACACTGTCTAATGCAATTAGGAATAGTCCACAGGAATCCCTAAACTGTTGATTGCCCGAAGTCAGTAAGGCATTTAAAGGAAGCATATTTAGTAGATTCCTTTTATTTTTACTTTTTATTCAAGCATATGCTGCTTGCCACTGTTAGAGCAAAGATGTTGGACCAGAAGAATCCTCAGGCTGACAAAATGTGACTGTTTCTATGAAGAGAAGAAAGAGAAAGAAAGAGAAGACTGTCAATTTTAGAATTAATAATATTAAAGCAAGGAAGCAGGTGGCATGATAGTCACGAACATTAAACTTCACTGGTGGTGATGTACTACAGTGAAAATAGGGATGTGCTCCTTCAACGAAAGTGTTGCAAGAGGATTGGAAATAAGCATAAGATTTCTCAAAAAAAAAAAAAACCAAAACAAAACAAAACTAATAGTCACAAACAAACAACAAAAAAATCTAAAACAACTTAAGTCCTTCACCATGAACAAAGAAGAGCTGATCTGGGAATTTTGTTATTACCTTTCCTGAGGTGTTCTGCTAATGCAGAAAGATGGTCAGGAGCTGAAGCTTCTGAATTCTCTCTTGCTGTGCCCAAAGACCATTTTTCCTGAACTGCAACAGGCAATGATTATTGAAAAGAGACAACCTTTGAATGCTTGGATTGTTTTGTTTAGTGATCTGCTCTACACCCTTTTCAATACAAAAGAACTTTTCTTGCTTGGGAGTATTTTATACACATGTACAGACCCTTCACTGACAAATATAGCTAAGAGAAAGTAGTTTACACAGCCATCTCTGGCTTCTGCTTTGATAGCTTCTGGATCTTCTGGGGACAAGTTTTACTTAAAAGAAGAATGAAGAGGGTTACACAGATGAGTTCACCATATGCCTTTTTCTTGTTTCAGCATTTGAACAACCTTTATCATCTCAGGCTTTTTGATGTTTCTAAAGAATGGAGAGAAATATCTGCTTAAAGCATGTGGTTGAAAATAAACCAAACTTGATATAGAAATCAATAAAAAATTAATGAAAATTGTGGCTGAAATGAGCGTTTTGTGAATTGCCAGGTGAAGCAAAAAACAGTAATGGGTGACTTTACCACCATGTTTTTGAAAGAAATACACAGAAGTATGTATTTGAAAAAAATAGGTTTGAAAAAGTTGGAAGCAAACACTAAGAGCAGCTCTTTTACATTTTGAATAAGAAGATATTAACTCACAGTGTGAAAACCACAATGGATAAAACTGATCACAAAGCAACAGTTTGTGATTTTAAGGTGGGGAACAAGTGTGAGCAGTGGAACAATAAAAATGTTCAAACAAATGTAAATTTCAGCATAGAGATCTGCTAGAAAAGACCCTAGGCAGGGAAGAAAAAAGTTCAGAAAATGCTTTAGTTTTTCACAAATGCTTTGTTTTGACAAATGTCACTATTAGGTAAAATGAACAAACTGTTTCAATACAGAGAAAAGAGAGAAAATCTAAGATTGATATGCAGCATGTCCCTATCTCTGAGACCAAATCCCATAGAAAATGTATACCCATATAGAGATATAACACAGAAAAACAAAGGACTGAAAGAAATAAGAGTAAGGGACACAAACTTAGGAAAACTTTTATAAACAAGACAGAAAAACAAGGAAGGCAGAGAATATTCTACCAGGCAGCAGGCAAACCTTAGATGACTCAAAAAAAGTCAATGGCCACTTTGCTAAGTATAAAACCCCATAATTATGTGTCATTGTTATCTTATGGAAGGCAATTATTTTGCATTGCTCCATGCAAGGTAGGCCTAAGCTGGAAAACAAGTCTCCACTTTAGACACCACACTAAGAAAGATGCCAACAATGTAGAATAAATTGAAAGAACAACAGAAAAACACGATTTTGAAAACATAATCCAGTAAAAAAGATTTAAAAGTGAATTGGATTTGCTTAGGGAAGAATGTAAGGAAATGTAATAGGTATTTCCAGGTACTTATTAAATTATTATTAAATTATTATAAAAATAGATGGACCACAAATATATCTCAGTAATCTGCCTAATTTTCAACAAGCACAATATAGTTTAGAAAATTGTACCCAGTATCTGTTTATAAGGACAGTAAGCCAAAGAAATAGCTACTGAGGCTATGAAACCTGATCAATGGTCAGATCTGTCCATGAAATCTTCAAAGAAAGGATCAACATTGCTCATCAGTGTTCTAACCATGTCTGGTTCATCACCATGGATTAAAAATTTGCTCATTTTCTCTGCTCTCCTGTATTTTACCACACTATTGTGTTTGTTACAAGTCAATCCTTTGTCTGATTCTTTTTTTATTATTTGTATGTAGCATTGAAGGATTCTTTTACTTCCATATTGAATTGTGAATTATCTTGGATGGGCTGTGCCAAGCCAAATTTTAGTGTGATAATTCTGTAATTTGTTACTGAAATGTTTACAATCAAGCATTTTGCAGCTGAGTTGGTAATATGATTCAGAAGATGAGCTTCTGGCATCAACTAGTAAAACTTGCCTTTTACTGAAAAAAAACCCATTCCTCTTTTTCACATAACACCATGCTCTCATATTTCCATTGGTGTGACAATCCTACAAATATAGTCATTTTCACTTTAAAAAGTATTTTAAAAGAAAAGAAAAAAGTCTTACATGTTGTGCTCTGACTTTTCAATGATTTGTCAGTATTAACCTCTATTCATTCAAACTTCCTAATTCTGAAATGTAAAACAACAAGTTAACTCCAGTTTCCAATTCTATTGTATTACTGTGAAAAGAGGTGAATAGTGATTGTATTTCAATTATGTAATCTGCCTGATTTGCAGCAAGGGAGATTTAGTTTAGAGAATTGTATGAAATATCTACTTATAGGGACAGTAAGGCAGAGGAACATTTAATGCAAGTATGAAACCTGATCAATGATCACATCTGTCAAAATAGGTGCTCTAGTTTCAGCTAGATTACTGTTAATTTCTCCTCAGTATCTGTTACAGTACAGGAATATTTAATATCATCATCATCATCATCACCACCATAATTTTACCAGAGTTGCATTGATATAGTTTGTATTATCACAAAAATCAAAGCTTAACTAATAAATTAAATTCTATACAGTATTAATTTATGTATAATTCCCATGACTTTTTAAAATTAGTTAATTTCACAAAGTAATTTGTAAAATGAAGACATGTATCCCACAAATCAGATGTTTCACTTCCCAGTAGAAAAAAAATACATTTTGCATTTAGAGGCATCTTTAGCATTTAGGACAACAAATGAAGCTGTCTTGCCTTTCTGACAATAATAATGCCTTGAAAAGCTTTTCCTAAAATGCTCTTGAAAGCTCCAGTTGAGGATCTCTGCTTTCACCTTACTGCTCCCTGATAAAGAGACTGTATACTATTTGTCAGTCAGCCTTTTGTTCTGCCATGTCCTTTATTCTTCTTTATTGTAACACATCATCTACATCATTATCAGCAAGCAAATTTTTTGTGCTCTATTCTTTTCCACAGCAACAGTTTCCTTTTCTCTCTTCCCATCAGCTACAACATGACCATGCTTCCAAGAGTTTTGTGATGATCTTGTCCTAACTCTCCATTCTTCAGGCAAGTTTAAATAATCCTTGTCATCCGTGTACTTCCAAATAATTATTTTTCCTAACCTGTGGGGTTTTCTTACAGCATTCTTTAATACAGTTCTAGACAGAATTTTAAAAAAATTAAGAGCTGGAAAGAAAGCTAACAAGTATAATAGTAAAAACTCTTTGGAGGTGAAGCCAGAGAAATTCCAGAGACCAGCTTCCACTTCCAAATCACATAGTTATAAAGAGCATCAGCAAAATTAATTTATCCTTCTATTGAACCCAAAGGATTTCTTGATGAAAAAGTGATTCTTGTTATACAGATAAGAAAATTTGTCATCCATATCGCAGTTTTGTTGCCAGGCCAGTGACTAAATTTGAGAGATGTACTGCTGTCACATCACTTGAAGATGGAGGGGGGTTAGTGCAAACATTGGAGGTGTTAAATTTTTTTTACTCCTTAAGCAAACTTAATATGAGACTCATGCTGGGATCAGAATGACAATGCTTATTGAAAATATGCAAAAGACAAGGCCTAATCACCTCTAAACCAGTTGGAGCTTGGAGTCTTCTTAAACATGAGCTCTGGTAACAATCAGTAGCAAATTTACAAAATATTTAAAGCGGTACTACTCTGTCCTAAAAATTTTACTCTATTCTGGGTCTACCAGGGTCAACTGGGTAAGCTTTATATTGGTGTGTTCAGCCAAATCCAGTAATGTGCCTCCACCTCTGCTGTCCAGAAAGGCTCAGTAGCCCCTTACCACAGGAGTGAAGGACTGTGGCTACTCGTGACACTGGCTAGAACACAGACAAGACTGACAGTGCTTTGAGAAAGCTCGGAAATGTCACAGGAGGATTCATTAAACAGAATACATATGTCTAATGCAAATGTCTACAGCTGACCATTAATTCTGTAGGGAACTGGGGAGGAAGAAATTATTTTTTTTAACAGTTCACCTAATCACTTCATGGTCTTATCACAGGGTGAGATGAGTTGTAATTCTCTCTCTGCACTATCTATAAGGTGAGGTGAACCTGGCTCATTCAGATCTAGCTATTTATGCTGTGCAAGTTGAAAACCATGCAAGATGGAGCCTACTCCACTTGTTTTGAGAAAAGCTTGCCAATAGACTTCAGACTTTAATCCTCTATGTTTGAGAAGGCCTGGCACCAACTCTGAACCACTTTCTATTCTCTTTTCAGAACAAGTTTTAAGGCTGCTGTATATACCATGAGCAGTGGAAGAGTAATTTGGTTTACAGAATCACAGAATGAACTAGATTGAAAAACACCTTTGAGATCAACAAGTACAACTTATGACCTAACACCATCATGTCACCTAGACCATGGCACTAAGTACACATCTAGTCTTTACTTAAACATTTTCAGGAACTGCACCACCTCCCTAGGCAGACCATTCCAATGCCCAATTCCCCTTTCTGTGAAGAAATTCTTCCTTATGTCCAGCCTAAATTTCCCTGGTGGATCTTAAAACTGTGTCCTCTTGTCCTGTCTCTGGCTGCATGGGAGAAGAACCTGACCCTCACCTGGCTACAGCCTCCTTTCAGGGGCTTCTAGAGAGAGATAAGGTCTCCCCTGAGCCTCCTTTTCTCCAGGCTGAACAATCCCACCTCCCTCAGCTACTCCTCACAGGACTTGTGTTCCAAACCCTTCAACAGTGTTGTTGCCCTTCTCTGGATATGCTCCAGCATCCTTTCTAAACTGAGGGTCTCAGAACTGGGCACAGCATTCAAGGTGTGACCTTACCAGTGCCAAGTACACTTCCCTGATCCTGCTGGCCACACTATTCCTGATACAGGCCAGGATGTCACTGGCCTTCTTGGCCACCTGGGCACACTGATGGCTCATGTTCAGCTGCTATCAATCAGTACCCACAGGTCCCTTTCTGTCTGGACACTGTTCAGCCACTCTGTACCCAACCTGTAGAGCTGCAGGGGGTTATTGTGGCAAAAATGCAGGACCTAGAACTTGATCTTGTTAAAGCTCGTATCACTGTGTTTGGCCCATCAATTCAGCTTGTCCAGGTCCCTCTGCAAAGCCCTCCCACTCTCCAGCAGATCAACACTTGTTCCCAGCTTGGTGTCATTTGCAAATTTGCTGATGGTGGGTTCGATTGCCTCATCGAGGTCATCAATAAAGATATTAAACAAGACTAGGCCCAACACTGGCCCTTGGGGAACACCATTAGTGACTCCCCACCAACTGGATGTGGCACCACTCTCTGGGCCCAGCCATCCAGCCAGTTCCTAACCCAGCAAAGAGTGCTCCTGTCCAAGCCATGGGCTGCCAGCTTTCCCAGGAGGATGCTGTGGGAGACAGTGTCAAAGGCCTTGCTGGATAGCCTTGTCCTTTGACAGTGCCAAAGGCCTTGTCCAAATAGACAACATCCACAGCCTTTCCTGCATCCACCAGGTGGGTTCATCTGGCCATAAAAGGAGACCAGGTTGGTCAGGCAGGGCCAGCCCCTCCTAAATCCATATTGGCTAGGTCTGATCTCCTGGCTGTCCTGTACATGCTGTGTGATGGCACTCAAGATGTTCTGTTCCATAGTCTTGCTGGGCACCAAGGTCAGGCTGACAGGCCTGTAGTTTCCTGGATCCTCCTTCTGTCCTTCTTATGGATGAGCATTACATTGTCCAACTTCCAGTCTGGACCTACGCAGGTAGCCAGGACTGTTCATCTGCCAGATCCCTCATCACCCTAGGATGCATCCCATCTGGTCCCATAGATTTGTGAGCATCTAAGTAGCTCAGCAAGTCTTTAACTGCTTCTACCTGGGTTACAGGGGGGCTATTCTGCTCCCTGTCCCCATCCACCAGCCCAGGAAGACAGCTGTCCTTAGGACAACAGGTCTTATTGTTGAAAACAGAGGCAAAGAAGGTGTTAAGTATCTTTGCCTTTTCCTCATCTTTGTTAACTATATTCCCCACCAGGTCCAATAAAGAATGGAGATTTTCCTTGCCCCTTCTTTTGCTATTAATGCATTTACAAAAACCTTTCATTATCTGTCACAGAAGTGGCCAGGTGAAGTTCTAATTGAGCTTTTGCCTCTCTAATTTTCCTTCTGCATGACCTAACAACATCCTTAAAGATTTCCTGGGTTGCCTTTCCCTCTTTCCAAAGGTGATACACCCTTTTGTTCCCCCCTGAGTTCCCTCAAAAGCTCTCTGCCCATGCAGGCATTTTCCATTTCCCTCGCTGGCTCATCATTCGGCACATAGGGACAGTCTGCTCCTGTGCCTTCAAGAATTCTTTCTTGAACTATGTCCATCCTTCCCAGATCCCTTTGTTTCTAAGGGCTGCTTCCACAGGCACTCTCCAAGTCAGCATCCAGAAGAGGCCAAAGTCTTCCCTCTGGAGGCCCACTGTGGAAATTTTATTGGTGCTTCTCCTTGTTTTATCAAAGATTGAGAACTCTATTACTTCATGGTCACTGTGCTCCAGACAGCTTCCAACTACCTCATCTCCCACCAGTCCTTCTCTATTTGTAAAAAGCAAGTCTAGCAGAACCCCAGCCCTGGGCATCTCACTCCCCAGCTCTGACAAGAAGCTGTTCTCCATACACCAAGGAACTTCTTAGACTGCCTCTTCTCCAATGTGTTGAACTCCCAGCAGATAGCTGGCAGGTTAAAGACTGAGGGCTGACCATCTTGAAACGTCCTCCACCTTCTTACAGAATAATTATTGACTTATCATTGTTGACCTTATCATTGACCTTATCATTATTGACCTTATCATCATTGACTTCAAGTTCTGTAGTGTCAAGTGACTCCCTAACATACAGAGTCAGTCCTCCACCTCTTCTCCTTCACCTGTCTCTTCTGAGGAGCTTGTAGCCATTCACTGCAGTGCTCCAGTCATGCAAGTCATCCCATCCCATTTCATGCTGGTGAAAATGTCACAGCTTTCCTTCTGTGCAGTGGCTTCCAGCGCCCCTTGTTTTGTTACCCGTGTACATGCACTTCAGCTGGGCTGCTGATTTAAACCCTAACTCTGGCTTATCAACCTCAGGCTTCTCTCTGGAAAGCCTGGTTTCATCCCCTTCCCCCTTCAAACCTAGTTTAAAGCCCTGTAAGTCAGCCCTGTCAACTCATGGGCTACAATCCTTTTGCCCTTGCTAGATAAATGAAGCCCATCTGACTCTAGCAGGTCTGTTGCCATAAAAATTTCCCCATGAACAAAAAAACCTAATTTTGCGCTGATAGCACCAGTCCTTAAGCCACTTATTTATTATGTTTTCCTGTTCCTTTCAGTGTTCATCCCTGCTACTGAAGGAATTGAGCAGAGCACCACCTGCACTCCTGTCTAATCAACCAGTCAACCCAGAGTACAATCCAGTCTTTCCAGACAGATGGAAGTCTACATTAGTGAGATAGTGTGTTACCTCTTAGAAGAACTTTGCAAATATAGGTTAATTTTTACTGTAACCCTTCTGGATTTATTCACAGTATGCCACTTCCATATGTTTTTTCTCTTTTTTCTCTTTCTCCTATTTTTATCCTAAACCCAAAGAAAGCTACTCTCTGCATTTAGCCAAAAGAATTCCTGTACTTTTCAAAACAAATATAGTTTCAAGATGACTTTCATGTCAAAACTGTTCTTAAGAAATTTAAAAGTGTAAGATATTATATCAATATTAATATCAATATTAATGTTCAAAATGAGATCAGACACTTTACATTAACTTCAATGCTTAAAGATACTTTTCCAGTTTCCCTCCTCAAAATAAAATATGGAGTTTGTTTTACAAACATCTTTGTAAAACATGCTTTGTCTAGTTTGTTTTTCCCTTCCTGCTTTCCACCCCTCTTACACAGAAAACCATCCCCCCATTAACAGGCTTATTCTCATAGGCACTCTCTTAACAGCAAACTGATTCCCCTTCTTCTACAGCCACTCTTTGATCAGATCTTGTCTCTTAATTAATTCAGACTAAGGACTGTCACACCTTACACTCCAGCCCAAAGATTTACTGACAGCCAAACAGAGAATTGTTTATTTCCTTTGTATGCAAACAAACAAACAAATAAATAAGGAGCCAAAGTAATAAACCTGATAGTCTGCACCCACTTGGCAATATTCAGCTGTAAACCAAAGAGCAAATCAGAACAAGCTGGTATCTAATAGTTTGGACATTGTAGAGTTTGCTGCCAGGCACAGGGGCTCCACAAAATCAACCCTTAAAAATGCAAAATTAGTGGGTTAGTGTTCTCTATTTTGTAATGTTTACAAGCACTTGTTTAATGGCACAGGATGCTGGCAGTATCATGCACATAGCATTGGTAATATTATCTACTTCCTATTTTATATTGTTTCCACTGGAGATGCATGACTGTGTTTGCTCTCATGCTGTTAGGTTAAAATGCCATGCTGCTTTTCATGGCAACCCACTAAAAGCACTACCACAGTAGAGTGAGTCAAATTTTGCTCAGTGTGTAGCACTGAGTGAAGAATGACTGAAAAACTAGATGAAGCTGCCAGACTTATGTTTAATGTACTTGGTGGAAAAGCAGTATAAAACTATTTCCCCCTGCAGGGAAGTATAAAACTAGCTTCCAAACCCTCATCTAATTTCTGATAGAAGGCGGTGTTATCCTTTCTTAAAAGAACTGGTAAATTTTCTTCTTTTTGTCCTTGCTGTCTGTTTTTCTACTCTAAAAAAGGTTTAATTATCCAACATGTTATATGTCTCTGCAGTGTCTCCAGGAAGACACTTTTTTTTTTTTCTTCTATAACAGCTTGGTTTGGGGAAATGAAAACTTGCAATTAAAGGCTGAAGCAGAAGATGTGTTTGAGATGTTTCCTGCAGGGAGGATTCAACATGGAGCACTAATATGGGCAATGGCATGCCCAAAGGGTTTCTCTCTGACTACCCCTTCAAATTCCAGTCCAGTTCTCTGGTCGTAAACTTTGCAGTTCTCTTATTTTTGTGGTTTTTAACTGTACAGCTTTACCCTTAAAATTTGATTGGGTCAAAGCCCAAGAGACAACACTTCACCTGCCCTCTAGCCTTCTTATAAACACATACCGTAAATCACAATTTCACATGCTTCTTTTCTGCAATTTTTCAAACGGCTGGTATTCCACATTTCCCTGTTTTTAATAAATGGACGTGTCACCAGGAATGCACCAGCCTACTTATGCAGCTGACTGGTGTCACAAATGTTAGTGATCCACTTGCTTATTTTCATGACTTCCACATGCTGCACCTAGAGTCCTGCTGATACCCTATTTGACTTGACATGTTTCTGTTTGTGCTAAGCAGGTTGGATGTTATTGCATCCATTTAGGAACAGATGTTACTTGGTATACCCTGCACTCCCCCACATGGTCCTTTTTCACAGCTCTCTGAAAACAGACCTCAGGGATTGCACTCTCACTTCTGTGCCACCCTTCCCACAGCAACTCCTGGAAAGAGAGAGTAGGAAAGATGAGCTTTTAATGTGGTTATGAAACCATATGCACCCTGCTGCCACCATATCAGAGCGCGTTTTTTCCCAGAGTGTTTAATACACCTCTTTTGACACTACAGAAAATGAATTGTGAAGGATACTGCAGTTAGAAGGGGGTTGAACTGCAGTTAGAAGGGGGTTGATTTTTGCCTGGGGAAAAGAAAATCAGAAAAGGCTATAAAATTCACTGTTCAATATTAATTTAATCACAATACATATTTCAGCAATGTACAGTGTGTTGCTTTTAATGCACAGCTACAGTTCCATGCCTGTCTTTTTCTCCAGTCTAGCCCACAGCTCTTGCTGACTGTGAAAGTTAAGATTTATAGTGATAATATTTGCTATCTGACAATGAGTTTCAAAGCTAACAGCTTTGTGGTGTTTTCTCCATGTTCTTGCATATGTTTTTGCAATTGCAACAACCATTAAAGTTTGATAGGAGAATTGTGCACATCATGAACACGAAAATGAGAATATAATTACCCCTCTGTTTTCAGATCACTAAAATCAATCTTCTTGTTTTATTATGAAGTATCAGTCTGGCTGCAGTTGACACTATTTTCACAAAAATCCTCATAAAATCTAGCAGATATAATGAGTATTATGCTGCAAATCAGAATGTTTCTTCCTATGTCTGAAATGTGAAAACCATTTATCCTCTTCTCATAATACATCACCCAAAACCAAAACTCACAAAGTACCTAAATGTGATCTTATTTGTCTGAAGCAATTTCAAAGGAAATGCAAAAATAGAATCAGGAAAATTGTCAGGCAGCTTTAGACCACCTGCTAGACTGTAATTCTTTTTATAAGGGACTAGGATTTGTCTTTTCTTTAAATAACTTTTTAAATTATGCATATAACTGATAGGGAATTCTGTTTTCAGGAGAAAAAGGTGTGTTGATGACAGGCACCTTTAATTTTGGAAGATAAAGCCTATCTGAAAGCATAGCTCAGGTAGGTGGGACCTCGAGCACAGCTGCCCTGCCCTCACTGGCTGGGTGGTGCTGGTGTCCGCTCACAGAAACAGAGATGCACAGGTAAAGGTCATAGGGATGCCCATCCAAGAGCACTGCTAAATGAGACTTGGGCTGGGCTGATCTGTCCTGCTTTAGTGATTTGGGTGTGTGCAGGAAAGGAATAAGGAAACAACGAGCTGTTAGCAGCTTGGTATCTTGAACTGGTTTGGGACGGGAGACTGGAAGGTGATGGTGACACAGGTAGTGAATTGTGATTGGTGATGGGGATGGGGGAAATTGCAGACATCAGCTTGTGGCTACATAAGTACCAAAGCCTTTTGCAGCTTATTCTGCCAATCTGTTTCTAAACGTCAATGAAGAGTGAAAGCAGCTCCTCTCAGGAGTCACTGGGTACCTGCATGTCTGGCACATTGTATCAGTCTGATACTGCCTAAGTGCAGCTACAGCCAGAGGCCGGGGCTGCCAGACAGGGTTTGGTTGGTGTGAATCCTCTTTCCTCAGGTCCACTGTGGTGTCTGAGCTGCACCAAAGCCAAGGAGAAACCAGGGACTTGTGTTAGCATGACTGTAGTGTGCTAGTTCCAAGGAAGAGACATCTCAGAACTGGGATCTGAGCACAGAAGCCGTTATCCCATATTCCGTGTAAACAAATTATATGTTGTGCCACTGGGTGATATGCTTCTGTTCTTGTGGTTACAGCACCTTAATGTCCCCCAGGACAAGCATTGCAATGAATATCTATTTCATTCCCAGGCAGCAGCTCTTTATCTTGGCTGCTGATTTCAAACTGCCTCACATCAAATTTCCTGAAACCTAGGGGTTCTCATGCGCTGAATAATATTTATTTCTCTTGTATTTCAAAACAAAATCCATCATTACAATCTCACCATTATGGCACAATTTTATTTCTAAATGAGATAAATGATTTCTTCCCTCCCACCTTCTTCAAAACCATCTGCAAATTCTTTACTTTTGGCTAGCTGAAAGCACAGAGAAAAGTGCATAAAATATTTCATTTGTTTCTCCACAAGTGTTCAACTTCAAAGAGAATTCTTAATCATGGTTGGTCTTCATGCAAAATATGGTTTCAGAGAAAATTTTGAACGTGAAAAAGCTTTTTAAAGAAGTTGTAATAAATGCATTTCATAAAAAATAGATATTCGCAATAGGTCTTCGCAAACATAAAATTTTAAAAAAAAATTTAAATAATCTCATGGAAGATGTGAAAAAACATGATTAATTCAAGAATCTTCAAGAGTTCAGATACTCTGCAATGATGTAACAGATACAATTGCTATTTACTAGCTGTAAATAGCAATTGTGTCTGTTACTATATTGTCTAGATATCTTTATCTGGATCAGTTTCCTAAATGCATACAATGGAAAGAAAAAGACAATGGATCATGTTCTCATCTAGCCTTTCCAAGCATACATTTACTGACTTTAAATTACCCTCTTCCAATGAACCAGCGAAAGATCTTGTCTACTAAATGAAGATTCATGAGAAAGAATTTATATTTAACCTGTTGGGAATATCCTATTCCGACTTATCTGAAACATTCCATTTTGATAACATTCATCATCAATGTACCCCCTTTATAGTAAATTACTGTAACCAATTGACTTTTACTTTGTCGATGGAGATGTTTATCACCTAGTTCCAAATATTTAGCCTTGTTGGTCCAAATTTTTAATCCACTGCAGTGGCACGTGGCTGATGCCAAAAGCAAAGGGAGTTAGGCTGTTCAACCTCTTTTGTCATGTTTCTACAATGTTACAGCAAGGCCTTTTGTGATAGGAAAAGGATTATTGGTTAAAATAAAAGAAGGTTGACTTACACTAGATTTAAGGACAAACCTCTTTACAGTGAGGATGGTAAAACACTGGAAGAGGTTGCCCAGAGAGCTTATAGATGTCCCATCCCTGAAAATATTCAAGGTCAAGTTGGACAGGGCTCTGAACAAACTGATCTAATGGAAGATGTCCCTGCTTATTGCAGAGGGGTTGGACTAGATGACCTTTTAAGGTTCCTTCCAACAGGAAATGTTCTATGATTGATGATCTCACTGGCCCTGTCTGTCTCCCCACCATTGCCTCCAGCTCCTGTATCCTGGCTCCCCCGTCCCTGCAGGGCAGCACCGCAGCTGCTCCCTGGCAGTAACTCCTGGCCATGGATACAAAATGGAAATCTCTCACAGTGTACTACCTGTGAGACTTAATATTGATTTTACCAGGAAGAACACTGTCAAAAAGTAGACTGATGATTGATACACTTAACTGCTGCGAGATCATTTAAAAACACTTTCCAGCAAAGATCGTTTTCAGAATTCATTTTTGGACTCAGGGCTGCAATTATTCTAAGGACCAGCATACAGAGATGACAAAAATTTGTGGTCTCTGCAATGCTTTAGATGGTCATACCTTGTTTTTGAGAAAAATTGCAAAAATTAAAAACAAGTATTGATTAAAGAAAAGTTGCTTAATTTTGATTAAAATTATGTTTGGCATAATGACTTTTTAAACCAAGCTATTTTGCTTTGGGGTTTTTTTTTTGGTAACTAAAATTTTTCAATCTCTCATAGTATAAACATGAATTTGTAATAGGGAAGTTTGGAAAGAGGATATATAACATTCTCCTTAAACTTCTTTTTAAAATTCAAAGTCTCTAATTATAGATTTTTAATTCATATTCTATTTTGCAAACAGTACTGTAACTATGAAGGATTTTTAATACCAAATGAGTTAATAATGTGTTTCTTTTTTACAATATTTTAAAAACTATCATCATCAGTAAAAAAAATTTATGACGTGTGTGCAACACACAGTATTTTTGTATAGTATATGTGTTGCCATAAACATATAAAGGGGCCTTTGTTTAATAGATGGCCACTGTCACAGCCACCCCATAAGTCAAAAGAGTGAATAATTTTATCAGGGTTTATTTCTTGTTTTGTAACCAAAAAATAAAATGAAAAGAGAGACCTGCAAGCAAATCTAGCAAGCTACAAATTGATGTTAAACATCTCTGCTTTTATAATCACAAGTCTAACAACAACTTGAACTTTTGGGGTGAGGACTGGGCTTTTGTTGTTGGGCTTTATTGGTTTTATAAATGACGAAAATAGACCACCATAAAAATACTGTCAGTACAATGCCACCAGTATTTTTATGTTAACTTTTTATTTATATTATAAAGCATGTGGTATTTAATTTGTAAATATTAGTTCTGAAGAAAAAGAGATGCTTAAGTTCTCTGGGCCCTTTGCCAGTATTTCCTCCACTGCAAGCTGAATCATTCCAGAAAATTACACTATTGTGAAAATAACCTGCAAGCTTGAACATTGCTTTGTATGGAGCACCTGCTGACAGAACTGTGCCCTGAAGGCTGGGGTACCTCATTAGAATCATCACCAGAAATGTACATGTAGGAGTCTTCCTATAAGAGCAAATATTTAAGGACACAAAAGCACACAAAGCCAGTTTGCAGACCGCAGCTGAATAAATATTAGGGAAAAGAAGAAGAAATAATAAAATATATTGCACATTAAAAAATCTATGTTAGAAGAACATTATTGAGGCAAGAAAGTCAGAAACAAAATAAGTTAGAAAATACCAGTACAACTACTACTTGTGCAAATCCATGAGTTCATTCTTTTGCACATATTCCCTAGGATAAGTAATTCCAACTTTTAAAACTAGTTAGTTTTGAAAAAAAAATTCTGAGTGAAGAAAAATATTTATGCACTGATATAAAACTCAGTGAAAGGTTTTGAAAGAAACAAATGGAAAAAATATCAAGTATTGAACTTGTTCATTTGGAGTTTTTCTCACTGAAATATTTTGAGAACTAAATTCAAAAGGGTCCATTCCCAGAATTAAGAAATAGAGATTATATGGTGAAGATTTATGTTCCTCTGTGTACCTGGTGTTCAAGACATACACCTATAAGATAGAAAAAAAATTACATAAGGCAGTGTAAAATCTGCATTGTATCCTTTTTTCTTTTTTTTTAAAGAAGATTAGGCCATTAGCTGGTAACATTAGATGGGTCTACTTTTCTAAAGAGACTAATCTCGCCTAAACTGCAAGAGAAGCAAGGTGACAGTATGACATTTATAAAGGGAGAGGTGGTGATGTGGGTGTGATCAAAGACTCTTATTGAAGCGTGACACTAAGAAAATACAGGTTAGGTTCTTTGTAAAGATCTACCCGTGGATGCCACCACAAAATAGACTAAAAGTCTAAAGAAATCAGTGTTCCCCACTTGAAGGCAGTCCTCAATTTCTTGATGACCAGGACAAAAAGGGATAAAAGGGATCTTGGTAGTTTAAAGTGTGTGTGTGTGTGTGTGTGTGTGTGTGTGTGTGTGTGTGTGTGTGTGTGTGTATACACTTATATATATATATATTTTTTTTTTATATATATAGTTTTTTATTGCAGTTACAATAAATGTGAAGTTGCTATATCCAATTTAGTTCATAGGCTTATTATTTAACATTCAAGCACACCACATTGTAGTGCAGATTTTGTGCTTACTCCTTTCCAGTGGCTGGCTGGAGGGTTTCAGAAGCAGGAAAACCAGCACATACTAGACAGTCAGGGTAACTAACATAGGAGAAGAAGTATTGTCAGACAGTCAAACCAGCCTCACNATATATATATATGTATGTATGTATGTATGTATAAATAGCTTGAATTATACAGTTCCAGTACCTAAGCACAACATAAAGTGCATTGAACCTTGTAAGAATGGATGACCTACTAAAGTTTTGTACACCAAGATTAATTTTAGCTAATCATGAAGAAAAATTGTCCAGACCTCTTTGCTTCCAAAATTGAACTTGCAGATTTTCACAATGCATACTAATCATTACATTACCTTTGACAGAAACACCTCTTGTCTCCTGTCATTTATCAATAGCCCACTTGTAATGCAAATTTCTAACTAACAATACCCCATATTCCTCTGCTAGGTCTATCTGTGACTTATTCAAACCACATGTTCTTTCTAAAAGAAAAGCTGCTGAACACTAACCTAAATCAGCTAACTAGTCAGATTTTACAACATGGGTAAAGGTTTTATTTCTATGTCAACCATAGATTTCTTACAGAAAAATCCTACAGGAAAAAAAGCCTGACACAAAGTATGATGATTCTTGAATTCTGAAACCTGGCCAGTATCTTGCAATCTGAGCAGTAGCCTTGCCACCTGGAAATGTCTTTCTTTATCAGCTATGTCCTAGCCCAACCAGAGATAAGAAATATGAGTCTATTTCTTTATAACAGGGTGATGTTGAATGGTATTGCATTACTTTCCTTTGTCTCTTCTTTTCTTGTCCTTCCCCACCTTTTGTTTTATGTATCAGCTCTGCTCTGCTTGTATGTTTATATTGTAAGATTTTCAAAACAGAAGTGATTTCACTGAATGGTAGGACTATTATCTAACACAGAGTAATTTGGCTTTGAAATATCACCATGATGCAAAAGGTGATTTGTTATTAAGGCAGAAAAAAACTCCATTATTTTACTGTTCAGCTGCCATGTCAAGAAGGAAAACTTTCCTAATTTTTTTTTCAATCTTCTTTAAGCTCCTGAAAGTTTAGATTGAAATAGGGTGATATGATGTGCATCTGAAGTCTTTGGCATATTATTCTCTGATCCAAAGTATCTGAAACTTCATTTCTGGATGCTGTGTGCCTTGCTAGCAGCTGAGGCTAGATTCAACCACATGTGAAAGATTTCTAAAATAACATCTAAGTATTCGTTATATTTCCTACTTAGTGACATGGCTAGCTGGTAGAACTTCCACTCCTAGGATTTAATTTACATTTCTCCAAGAGCTAAGACTGTATTTGTTGTTCCTTACTAAAAGTAATTTGTCCAGAGTTTGGCAATTTTCCAGTAGCTGAATGCCAAATGTCATTGTTGATCACAAGATATATTAAATGTACTAATTGCAAAAGCCTGCTTGTAAAAGCAGATATGCACATTTTTGTGACAATTTTTGCTTATGGTTCCTACACATATATTGTGACTGTAATATTTCAATGTATGGATCTTTCAACCTGCTGTACATAGCTCACTCAGCTCCTTAGTACAGCCAAAAGGAGCCCGTGCCTCTCTGTGCACATTGTGCTCACCCTCAAAGCTGCCTCATGTCAGCACAGGTAGATTTAGTGCTGCCTGAGGAAC
Source organism: Dicaeum eximium (assembly GCA_013396995.1). NCBI lineage: Eukaryota > Metazoa > Chordata > Aves > Passeriformes > Dicaeidae > Dicaeum > Dicaeum eximium. The sequence goes on from VWZP01005834.1 coordinate 382,114, forward strand.
TGCTGTATTGCCCTCATGTGAAAGATGCTTGGAATGTAAAAGTTCAAGTTACACAAGCATTAGAAAATATTGTTTTATGTTCCCAGCCTGTGACAAAATTTCAGGAACTTCTCAGCATTTTCTATCAGGCAGGTTTAGGGGGTGCCCTGCTCAGTACTGCATTTCGGATCTCGTTTAATGTTGCTTCCTCCCATGCATTTAATTTTAGATTTTGGATGCGATTTTGGGAGTAAGGCACCCCTGAGTCAAGAACTGCTTTCAAAGGGAGAGCTGCAGTTCTCCTTACTGCATTAAACTGATCGGTTTGGGCTGAAATTGTTGTGAACCCAAGCCTCTGCAAGCCTCTGTCAAGTCTCTAATCAGCCTGGAAATATTGCTGCAGTGTGCTGCTGAATACACCTCTTCCAAAGCCTTTATCAACTAAATATGTTAACTGTTCTCTGAGACTGTCAGATATTTGAGTGTATAAATGTTGTTATAATTAATCCGGATTCCCAAGAAACTATGAATTTCTATGCATTGTTTCTACTTTATATATGTTTTTTTCTCTTATTAACTGCTGTAACCATGCCAAAAGTAGGAGATAAAGCGATTAGAGATGCAATTTTAGATTACACTATCTGATTTAGAGTGTTCTAAAATACAGTACAATATTTTTAATCCTACTGTTTTTATCAGTAGATGGACTTTCATTTCAATGTAACTGAAAAGCAGTTTCATTTAACAACTGGTCAAGATCTACTTTTCTGTCTTTTCTGTGTTATTTTAAATTGTCATTTTTTTCTTAAGGGCATATCTTAAAAGGTAAAACAGCAATTGTTAAAGAAAAATAGCAATTTTACTAAAATATATCCTATTAAATAATTCATTTGCATGTGAATACAGAACTACATTTAACAACAGAAACAATTTACAAGTGGCCATTCAGGCATTTTAAAAAATACATTAGTGTGGTTTCCCCAGATGACACTGTACATATCAAAAGGAACAATCTGAAGGCATTCAGAAATTCTATTAGCAATACTTTCAATAGCTGGAACGTAAGACTGTACATGTAGCCTATATATCTTCAGTGAAAAGCTATGTGTTATCTTGTATTCAGGGCTGTTAGTTCAATTACCAAATAAACTAAAGAAAATCACATTAAAATTAGTTAATGATACTTAAAACTTTTCTTGTTTCCCATTGCCTCTCAGTCCAATAACTTCTATCTCAGCAATGTTTTTTTCTGCATATTGCTCTAAAATTAGTCTAATATTAGAGTTGTCTAGGCAGCATCCATTTTCATGGCAATGAATTCTCTCTTCCATCCATTTCAAAACTCTAACTTTTCATTTTAGGCCCAATATAATTTAAATTTATTTCTCTGCTGATCCAAGATTCAGCACAAGAAGAGCAGAAGAAGATCAAAGCAGTTGCTGACAATTCTGCATCTCTAATAAATGCAATTTGGGGGTCTAATTCAAGCTAGTGAGTTTCCTGGGCCTGGCACCCCACCACATGTGATTTCAATCTGCTGGAAGAAGCAGTCTTTGCCTGGGAACAGCAGTCTTTGGTGAACACCTGAAGCAAAGTTTCTAATGCCATTATTCCTGAAAGAAGTCTCATTTTTGTGTACTGAAACTTTTTTTTTTTTTTAACCAAACAACTGTTAGGAGAAATCGAGGGATTTTTCTCAGTATTGCATTGCAGCCCAAAACCAAAATACTAATGTAGACAGAGCCTTAATATTCTGATTTTTATTACTTTGATTTGGCATTTCCACTGTGCTTTCTTCTGCCTGAGTTAGCTGGGTACTGCTCTGTGATCCAGGCATTCCTCCTTTATCCACGTCTCTGAGGCAATGAATCTTGTACTGTTTATAACAAAATTAAATAAATTCAAAAAAAGGTCAACCTGGAGCAGCTGGTGGTTAAAGAAACCTCAGTTAAGTGTGAAATACACCTCCTTAAACAAAAGGAGGTTTTGAACCCAGGCCTCCCACCTTCAAGAGCGGGTAAACTGAACCCACTCGAATATCATCTTCACTGGTAGCTTTTTTTGAAATAAGTACATGCCCCAGCCCTCCTTGTCTTACAGAGAGCTCTAGTGACCAGGCTAAGGACTGCAGAGTGATGTAAATCTCTCCATTCAATCCCAGCCGGGTACTGAGGTCAGCAGAGGAGCAAAATGCAAGTTCCCTCCTCTGCAGTGCCCACCCGGCTCCGCGGGCAGCTCTGTGCCCAGGGCTCTGCACTGCCACATCCCAGCTGGCAGTGCCAGCCACTGCAGGGCCAGCTACCCAACAGTGCCAAGCTGCTTTTTCTTGAAGACAAATGAATGTATCCAGGACTTTTCAAGTCATAAAACATCACAGTTTATAGCTAGAGGAGCTTACATTTTAAGAAAAGCATCGTTCATTAAGACAGTAAGCACTTGAAATCTACAGGAGGTGAACATTAGAAGTTTACTTAATATTATTGACTTCCTTATGTTTCAGGAGTGCAAAGACAGCAAATCACTGGAGTAACATAGCATCTCTGCAGGTCACACTAGCTGATCAAAAAGACTGAGTAACAGCACAGAAAGATTGGTTCAAGAAATATTTCAGACCTCACAGTCCTGCTAGCAAGTAACACCAGGAAGCCAACTCCTAAATTCTTCATTCACTTTTTTCTCAGCTAAGAGATACAAATGGAAGTAAAAGGGATATATCCTAGAGTCAAGGGGGGAAAAAGGGGTGAGGGAGGGGGGGTAAGTGAAGAACAGGTATTAGGAAAAAGAATAGCAGGAAAAAAGAATACCATGTTCATTTGAAATCACAATTCCTAAGATGTGGTATAACTCCCAATACAGAAGTTATTTGAGTTATAAATACATTAGAGGGGCAGACAGGGTAATACACAGCCATTATATTTTCTGTGGTAAATAGAGAACCCAAATGCCATTAGTGTTTCCACACTTTGGGAGATACAAAGACAAAAGAAAATTTACACATGTATAGATGCTTACAGAGATATTTATGACAGCAGAAACAAAAGTGTTTGCTCTTAAATGATTCTAGAACTCCACAATAGTTGTGCTTTAACAATAGTTGTCATAGATTAGCTTTAGTTGTCACCTCCTGCATAAATCAAGGGGAAACTAGGTCAAGATGTACTAACAAGTATGTAATTGCCATTGTTATCTGTAAGATAAAGCCACCTCCGTTTGTGACTTATCTTTACAAAAACTGCCAGGTTGGATCAGACCATTAGCCTGTTTTACTTGGCATCCTGTCTCACTGTGGTTAGCACCAGGTGATTTAAAAAGGACCAAGAAGTTCCAGCACAGACAAATACAGGATAAATTGCTGATAGGACATTTCTTCCTACCTCCTCTGGCTTAATGACTTGTTTGTGTCTTGGAGCATAAGCTTTAAATACCACGTATATTAGGTAGGATAAAAAAATATTTTAGTAAGTGTGCATTTGAAATTGTTTGCACAAGGAAACATCAATATTCTGAAAGGTGAATTGGATTTGAAGCTGGGGTTAAGCCCTGAATATTGTTTTGCTTTCAAATTTCAGTTTAGAAATTTTACATTCTGGGCTATAATTGCTGTTAATGTGTGTTTCCTGTATAACTCTAATATTTCATGAAACATCTGAGAAATGAAACTCCTTAATCTTGGTTCCTAAGCTTCTCAAAACCGATTCCTGCAGCCTTGAAAGCTGCAGGAATTTTTATGTTACTACAAAGAAATACATTGGAGATCCAAGCTGGGTATGAATATTTTAGAGTTCCAGCTAAAGGAACTACCACAAAAAGGAAGCAGATTGCCTTCTCTGTTAGAGGTATACTTTTAAGTCACCATCAGATTAATTTAAAGGCAAACAGAAGTAGGTAAAACATTTAGAAAGGTTTGTAAATATGAGAAAAAAAAAAAAAAGGAAAGCAAGCTATAATTAACCTACTTAGTTATTAATCAATTTATGTCTTTTCTGCAGTCAATGTCGCCTTAAATATTCATATTCCTGTCATATATTCTGGCCTGGTTTTCAACACCCTGAAATTTCTGTCTTCCTCCTCCCAGTGTTCCAGCTCATAAATTTGATCACACTAAATTGAACGGGGAAAGTGATGTGAACTGAAGAAAAAAATATTTTAATTTTTAAAAAACGCTACCTAGGTTGCTATTTTTTAGATGGGTCAACGCCATAGCATGAAGTTTTTCTAAACACTGAATATTATATTTATAGTTCTCAAATTTGAATGTAGACTTTATTCCAGACACTTAAATAGGGTTCCTAGTTCACTAACAACTATGGCTTTACACCAGCTAATAATAGGAAGTCATTTTTATATGGTTAAATGCTGGGCCAATTCTTTAGGTTTATCAAAATCTAAAATATTCATAGAGCTACAGTGTAAGTACTTTATGCCCTCAATTTTGTCTTATGACCAGACTTCCAAACCAAATTAATTCATTTACGTCAAACCATGTAAATCCAGAGCATGCCATAATCCAAAATGTATTTTAAGATTGCAATTTGTAAGACAAGTTTGGATTTTGGGAGGACCCAGTGACTTCTTTTTGTGACCCGGGCAAGGCACTTTTGCTTCACCAAACCCATTTCCTTCTCACCTGCAGTGAGAGCTCTGATAAACATGGACTTTGGTAACCATCTAGGGCTTGCTGCCAGCTCTGAGATCTCAGGATACCCACAACAGCAGAAAGGGCTACGACCCAGGCAGAAAAGCAGGATGGTTAAAAAGCATGTCTCATCAAAGCATCAATCAGGAAAGGTTGTCATGTGTCCCCATGTCTGGGCTGGGCAGGGCTGTGGGGAGCAGGAGACCAGCCCTGCTGCAGCACCACTGAGACAGGGACTGATGGCCCTGGGGGGCTCACATGGGGTCCTGGGCTGTGGGTAGGGTGGGGGTGAAGCCACAGGGGAGCAGGCAGGGACAGGTAGGGCCTTAGTGCCCTCAAAACCAGGAGACACCAGAAGTGTGCTCAGAGCAAGTCCCAACACAGTAAACACTTCACAATCTGCATCGCACACAGAGATTATCTCCTTTTTCCCATAGCAGAAGAATAATTAACATTAAAACTGGTCAGAAAATCCAGAGAAAATGTTTTAATTTTGCAACTTTTTTACTTCCTCAGAATGCAAATTTTTGTGCTAAAATAGTCCAATTGTGATGAAACCCCATTGGAAATCTGCCACCAGACAAGCTTTGAAACTTTCCTTGGTGTCCTGCCAGCTCATCTCTGTGGCTCCTCAATAAAGCACCTGCTGGGTGCCATAACCACTAGCTCTGGGTCTTACAGGAGCAGCAGGACAGGCAGACAGGTGGATGTTCCTAGCACCAAAACCCCATACTATTTCCAAGCAAAACCCAAATTTCTGGGTTTTGATCTAAGCCAGAGTGAGAACAGTTTTTGAAACATCAAAATATGCCACAAAAAGGAATGATCTTTTTACCCCCCTTCCAGCTCTATTTCAATGTATTCAACAAATTAAAGAATGAAGGAGTTTGGCAGCAGAACTTTTTTTTTCGTTGAAGACTTAAAAAGACATGAATGGTTGTGTGTTCTGGTTTGGAGGAGTTCTATTAATATTCAATTATTTTTTATCATTTTGACATTTGTTAAAACAAATCTTACTTTTATTTATTGTTCACATGAAGAGCTATATAAATTTTCAGACAGATGAGATGCAATTGATCTAATCTCTCTGGATTACTACAAATCATCTGATGGGATGTCATGTAAGACATTTTATTAGTGCAGCTGAAGAAGGTAGGGATTAATAAAATCCTGTCAGATGGAGAAGAGACTGACTCATTGAGAGGAAGGGGGAGAGAGAAAAATAAGTTTAAACCTACAATCTGAGTATGTAGTTTATCAGCAGAGCTCCTGAGTAGAACTTGAGCTTGAATTTACAAATTCTGCTAAATATGGGACTCTAGGACAAAGAGTGGAAGTCTCCTGACGACATCAGGCAATTATGGCAAGCTGAGTGAAAGCCTTCATATTGCAGAGAACCAGAAGACTCAGAATAAGGAAAACACTCTCTGTCTTTAATGCTGTATATTCTAAAAATGCTACTTAAGAGAATTAAATGCAAAGTCACCCACTTTATAATGAGAATTTCTGATCTGAAGTGGAATTTATCCATTGTAAGGGATAAAGGAGAATGGCATTTTGTGGCATGAGGTAATCATTGGATAACTGATTCAACAGCACAGTGTAATGCTAAAAACCAAGTCAAGAATGTATCAACTGATCTGGTACTATGAAGATGGAGAAATATTAATGTCATTGTAAAAAGCTCATGTGGGAGGGTGAATAAAATCCATATTACCTGTACTCAGCACACAGGAGATCAGGCTAAAGCAAACACAGAGAAAGCAGAGCAAAGGAACTGATATACTATCACACAAAGTGCAAATAACAGCTCCTTATAAAAGTCCAGGGAAGTGTAGGACAGTGCTGCTCTCTGTGCATACAGCATGAGGTAATAATCACTGCTGAAAAAAAATCCCCGTTTGACTACAGAAGAAGGTGCAATAAAAAGTGAAGGAGTCTGACTTTTCCATAAATGTAGTGAATATTTAAAATCGCAGAAAGAAAAAGTTAGGGAACATCAACTGCAAGTGGAATAGCAAAACTAGCAGTAGCCTGGGGGCTTGGGGAGCTGTTTTTTCTTTATTTTTAAACTTTTAATGTCAAGATTTTTTTTTTTTATATAACTTTAGGAAATGGATGGTACTTTAAAGTTTCCTGCAGTAGGAACACCATAAAGTCACTTCTAGTTAAATTTAGGATAACATTCAATTATGTTTAAGGTCCCAATCTAGTTGATGAGCAAAGGTAGGATGGGTGGAAATAACCTCTACCAAAAGCATGGCACTCAAAAATAATCAGTTAGACTGAACTTAATTGAGATGAAGTATATAAAATTAACCATTTTATCTTCCTTTTTCTATCAATGAAAAAGGAAGAAATACATTTTTGTGGACACTGATTTCAATGAAACCACATTTTTTCTTTTTTCTTTTTGTTTTTTTTTTTTTTAATTTATTTTGAGTTTGAAAGGTTTGACAGTTAGAACATTAAAGGGATCACTTCTGGTTATGCCCTAGAAGAAAGGATTGCACTAGTGTGATGAAGACTGTATTAGTATAATAAAAGCAGTACAAACAACACAATAGAGTTAGACTGTTACCAATATCTCTCCCAACCTCATCATTCTAAATTCAGCATAATTCTTTAATAACAGAGGTAAAAGGAATAGAAAATAAAGGCAACATAATTTTTAAGATATCAAAGGCCTTAATCAACAATTTGCTTCATTAAACACAGAATGCATCTCAGCCTGACAGAAACTCAAATCTGATTAAAAACAGGACAAGTGGTAAATTAGATATGCTTGTCAAGGAAGAAATCAACTGAAAGTATAATTCTTAATCCTTTTATATGCATCAGTGGGGTACTAATATAATTGTGCAGAAGCCACTTGACTATGTTCAGGTTAAATGAACTCAAACTGGGTAGATGTTGTGTATGGAGTGACACAGTTCACTCATAACAGAAAAGTAGAGAGAGGCCAGTATTAAGTGGATTTTTTAATTATTGGATAAAAGATGGAACAGCAGAGCCTCCAAATCTGCTATTCAATGATGATGTAGTACAGAAAGTCTGCTGTTAGGTAACAACACAAACTCAGACAGATTCACAAACATTTAGGATAAATGTGTGTTAGAGTTTCCTATAGTCACATCCTAAAGATTGTCAGAAGCCAAAATTTCTCATCAGATAAGATCTTTCAAACATAAATTTGTTGTTGTGGATTTTGCACAGACATTTTCCTACAGCCCTGTCAGAGCTGTGGCACATTACAGAAGCCATAGCGGAACAGATAAAAAACAAAAAAAAGGGATTTACCTATTTCACAGGAAACCCTAGAATTATACATAGTCATAGGAAGCCCTGAAACTATAAATTAAATTCAAATTTTGTTGTGGGATATTTATTTGATCATGTTACTCACAAAAAGTTTTTCTCAGCCACATAACAGAGTAATAGGCCACCTTGCTTTCCCTCCACAAAGTGATTTTTTTAGATTTCAGCTCTCTCCAAGACATTGCTAGACTCACTAGCTCTCAACATTTTTCTTCTAAACCAATCTGATGCTTGAAATTTCCTGTAACAGTTGCTCCCAAGCATTCTTTTCAAAAAGCAAAGATCTGGCAGAAACTTCACCTTCCATAACCCACTTAAGTCTTTAGTTATGTGGCCAATCCATTGGTACTTAGTGCTGAAATACTTGTGTATCATTCATTGTCTCATCTCAGAGCAAGACAAATATAATACTTTCCAATTAATTGAAAGTGAGGCATGTAGATCTTACTATTAACACATACAAAATATTTTAATATTCCCCACAATCTCATATTCTCCACATCTGATAATGTAAAGCTCAAGAAAATATTCTTCAGTCAGCCACCTTATTCAGAGAACATGTACTTTCTTAAGAGAATAAGTATGTCTCCTTCTTTTCTAGAAATTTCAACAGTATTTCAACTATGTAGGCAGTAGAACAAATAGAAATAAAGATAAATCATAAGATCATAAGTTAAAGCCTGAAGTGTTTTGGGAAAAGTATAGCAAAGCCTCTTTAATACTTCTCCTAGGGGGAGATATTTTGGAGACAGGAGTAGAGAGGAGGTCATGCACTGTGTCAGTGGACAGACACCCATTTTTCTAGGTTCCCTCTTTCTGCTTGGCAAACCTATGCTGGCAGCCCATTTAAAAATGTTTGCAATAGAGAGCCAGGTAAAGAGACTAAATGCAAGAGAAGGGTTGAAATGACAGATTTTATTTTCTTCTGAATGGCCTAGGAAAAAAAATTCTGAAAAACTTGGCATGTATTTTTTTTTCCTAGCAGAAATATTTAAAAATCAAAGTCAAATTATATTGTTACTGTCAAAAATCAGAAAACTTATCCCACAGCCATATATAAATTAAATTATACTTACTATTGGGTAACATACCAAATTCACAGTAATTACATGGGAGACCAGAGTCTACCTACCAAAAGTCTTATTTATTTCAGCATTTCCATCTTCCACCTAAAAGCAGTAGCAACTGCTTGATTTTTTCTTTTTTTCTCCATTTGAATGACAGTGGTGGCAGAAAGAGCTCCAGGGACTTCTCATGTTGTCTTCAGGGGAATGCTGCTTCAATGTGAACTCCCTCAGGAAAGACCTTGCACTGGCAAAGTTACTGAAACCATTTCTTGAGATGGTGATTTTATTTTTAACTGGTTGGAACATGTAGGAATTGTAGCCTCATATATTCTGGCATCCAAAGTACAAAGTCTTGCATATCCTCAGCAGTTCTATACCCAGAAAGTTTTAAAGTGAACTATGTCAGATTTCATTTTTTTTTCCACAGAAATCATTAAAAAAATCACATTCCCAGTAGAGTTTTCTCTAATAATTTTCCTACCTAATTTCTTCCAAGAGGAGCAATAAACTATGTGCTTTTCTTTTGTGCTTTCCAGACTTGTTACCTGAATAACAGCCATTGCATCAGGCATGCAGGCAGAGATAAGGCATGGGGAGCATGACTTAATTAGACCCTGTTTTTATTAACTTGCTTCATTTGGAAGCTGCCCACTAATAATTCACAGTGCATTGATCATCACTCCTTCCTCAATCGTTTGTACGTGTAGCTATCACCAGCTGCAGATCAGATTCCCCAGCTGCTTGGATTGCCTTTATCAGCCCTTTGCCTGAAATCTGAAGGGAATAATAAACTCCAGTATAGCCCATAGTAGACAGTGGAAGCTCCATCAGGAATCGTCACTTTCTTGATGAATTAAACCTATAGCAAGGTCCTGTTAAACAGTAGCAGATTAAACCACGTTCCCGACCCATGTAAGCAATTCCTGGCAGCAATAGAGGGAAGACCTCAGACATATTTCTGCTTCAATCAGCCTAACTGAGAGAGAAAAATTCCCTCCTTGCTAAAAAAGGTCTTTACTATTAAAACTGGCCTTTAGGGATCCTGGCTGTGGTCCTGAGACCAGAGAGAAGTTTTGGACCAAGACTTACTCTTGATGGAGGAGGAACAGGATATAAAACATTTAAACAAACTGGAGAGATGGGACTTTTCAGTCTGGAAAAGAGAAGTCTCAGGAGAGATCTTCTCAAGGTATGCAAATCCCAAATGTGAGGGAATGATGAGGGAGCCAGACTCCTCCTGGTGTTACCCACTGACAGGAAAAGAGGAAAAAAAAAAGAAATTCCATCTGAACACAATAAATTTAATTTTTCCTGTGAAGACAGTCAAACACTGGAATAGGTTATTGAGATAGGTTGTGAAGATATTCAGAACCTGACTGGACAAGCTCCAGAGCTGCTGGATCTGTCTGATCCTGCTTGACCAGGGAAGTTGGACTACATGATCTCAAGAGGTACCATACAACTTAAAAATTTGTATCTATAACTATGTGACTATAAATCTATAACTGTGTGACAATATTGCTATTTTCTTTGTGTTACAAACGGAATGAAGAAAACCTTCATAATGCACACAAACCATTCGATGAATTTATACAATATTTGATCCAGCAGTGGCTTCAGATAGACACAATAAAGTGGTTTTAGAATCTCAGAATCGTTAAAACTGGAAAAGAGCTCCAAGATCATTGAGCCTAACTTTTGACTGAACACCACCAAGCCAACTAAATCATAACACTAAGTGCCTCACTCAGTCATTTATTGAACAATGCCAGGGTTGGTGACTCCATTTCCCTGAACAGCCCATTCCAATGCTTGTGCTGCCAAAATAATACAATTTCTTATACTAGCTCATACACAGCTATCTTTCACTCTAACTAGCAGAGTAGCTCTGACTACAGTTTTTTGTAACCATTTTTATTGTGCTTTAGGTCCTCTGTCTACCAATTCTAGAAGAAATCCCTATGGTGGAAGCTAGGTCAGACTTTTATTTGTGGATCTGATTACAGGTGATGAAAGGAATGGAGTTCTACTTTAAGTGGGCATTTACAGCCACACAAAGTGAACATTCTCTTCTAAATTACTAGCAGCACTGAATGCCAGTCCTTCAAGTATCAAGCTAAATTATCCATGCTAGATGCAGGGCACAGGAAAATCCAGCTTCAGTGTTTATTTTTGTGAAAAAATAGTAGCGATCAATTTGACGAATGATTTTGAACAATTGAAAACTCATTATTTTGAATTGGACTTCTTTCAGTTTAGCTGAAGCTGCCTAGAAATCAATTTTAAATTAGGTAATTTTAAACAAAAATAAACCCTTCTATACATGTAATCTGTATTCTTTTTAGTAATACTGTTTTAAATTAGTGTAAACTCATGTTCTGTACCTAAACCAGAAAAGCATGCAAAAGAAAACTAGCAAATACCATGAATGCTTTTACATGTAAAGGAGAAGCACCATGGAACATGCTCAACAATATTTAGTTGTGCAATCATTGACATTGCTGAATTAGTTTGTTCATGCAAATTAGATGTTTTGGTAATGGCATACAAATATGGCAGCTTGTTTCTTGCTGTCACAATGAATCAAAAGCTGAATACTCCAGTTAGGGTTTTTTCTCAAGTTCCACAAAGTATTTGCCTTAGGTCAATCTTATTTGTTCAGCAGGAGCTTTAGATATAAGAATACATATATATATATATATATATATATGCCTTCAAAACCAAACCAAGGTGTGCAAACTTAGTTTTGCACACCTTGAAAATAGGTAAAACAGGGGTCCAAAGCCTTGTTCAGATGTGCCAAATATGATGGACCAGTGAAGGATTGTTCCATCCCATCTAGGTTAAGGCTCTGTCTTTACCTGGGGCCCATTGCAAGCCCAGCTTTATCCTTTGTTATGGCTGCAGAGCCTTTGACATCAGCATTGGAAGCTCTGGAGTATATGGTGCAGCATGTCTCAGCATGTTCCACTTTTGGGCTCAGAAAGCAGGAATCATGATATCTGTGAGATTGTTTGAGTTAAAGTCCATTCTTAATATTCACAACAAGCTTTGTTATTTCTTAATTTGGTCCAAAGTGTCTCCGGACCCCAGTTGGCGCATTTGAGCTTAAAACTAGCAGGTTTTATTTAACTTAGAGGTTTAAACAAAGTCCTATCATAAAATATAGGTACCACCAGAGGGTAATGGGAAATAAAGTAATGCATTATTGCCACTGAAAACTTTCAATAGTCACATCAATGTCTGCCTTTAAAGGTTCTTTGAAACAGAAAAATGTTTTGACAATGCTTTTCTTTCTGTATTTCCATGGTGCACACTTTGATGATGATCCATTTCCTTCAACTAGTTGATAGAACTGATTATTATTCTTTATTTAATTTAAATTATTATTATTCATTATTTAATTTTAAGGGGAAAGAAGTTACTCTGGTGCTCAAAGGTCTTGTATTACTAGATATTTAAGAGAAATAACATTCTGATACCCACAATAAAATCTGGAGATTGTCAAACCTGGCTGTCAGGTAATTTTTTAATGCAGTTTTCACAATTTTTGAGAAGTGATTTGGTAAAGACATGCCAGTTAAATAATTATTGATCAATATGCCTGACTACAGTGTTATCTGATGTATCACAGTATTAAAAAATGTAATGAGAATGCTTGAAACAGTTTGCATGATAATACCACGTTATAGGCAGCAGCAAGATTGCAAAATTTTTAGTGTTGTCATTTCTTGGCTTCTCTAATGTGAAAAAAATACAGGTGAAAATCATCATTTCCTGACTTTAGGAAACAGGGTCTTTTCTTCCAACCCCAGCCTCAATCTTTCCAATGGCAGCAGTAGGCAACTAACTGTGACTCCTTGTCCACTCTAATAAACTTTTCTAAGCAGAGGGGACTGGAGGCTTCCAGACAGGATTTGCTGCCTGCTAAGTTGTTCCTAGAAAAACTTTTCAGCTGAGAACTACAGTGGCATGGCCCTCTGCTCTGCCAAAATTGGAAGTAAAATGGAATGAGTGATATTTTTCTCTGTAAAGGACATATATGCAACAAAAAATATATTTTCAAATTTCATAGCCAACCTTAATATTTGCCATAGCTATCAGTTTACTAAAATCATTTAGAAAAACAAGTACAAGTAATAGTTATATTAATAAGAGAGCTCTGTATTATGGTGGACAAGTTTAAACAGAACTTTTGAAGGTGAAGCAGATTTGAAAACCAAATCTAGATAGATTTTTAATTATTCTGCTATTCTGCTAGCATAGTGTTCTTAGCTTTATCATTGAACAAACCTGTTTTGTGGTTTCTTGTGTGAGTTACTGCTAATAGCCAGTTGCTATTAAAGAAATTGCCATGAAATTTCCTTCTGATGCCAAAAGTAGTTTACACACTGGTTAAATGATAAGGGATTTGAGGCACTAAGCACTGATTCAATGATCCAACTGAGTTGCCTCCTTCCTTTCCAGTGTGCTGTCACATTAATCTGCCAGTTTTCTGCTGCTCCTAATTATTGTGGTGATATAATAGAACCCTGCTAAAAGTAGTTTCAACTTTCCTTCTTTTTCTTTCTTTCCTTTTTTTTTTCCTTTTCTTTTAGTTTCTTTTCTCTTTTTTTTTTTTTAAATTTTAGTTAATGACACTTTTCCAATTACTTTTCTTGCTTCTTTGGGTACATAATACCTGTGACAGAAGACCTTAAGTGTGACAAGATGGTGCCTAAACCCAATACTTCAAATGTCACTGAAATTCTGATAATTGCATTATGCCAGTGGGTGCATTGTGCTCACTGCTTCTGTTCACATGAAATCTTTTGTGAGGCCTCCCTGCCCTGTAAGTCCTAAATTACAAGTGAATTTCCAAATGACAGACCAGCTCCAGCTACATAAAGACTTCAGAGCACAGAGCTATCAGGTGAAATTCAGACACAAGAGGCAACAGAGATCTGTTGAACTTTTGACAGATCAAAATGGTTTCAATGGTTTTGAGCCATTTCTTAGCAGGACACTAAACTGCTTTTCTCTCTTCATTGTCTGCACAGGAGGCCATTAGACAGGAGGTGCAAGAACAGTGCCTCCTTTCCCCTTCCAGCTGGATCCCCAGAGCAAATGGCCTGTCACCCTATTAGCAGCAGGTTTTTTCCTCTGTCCCTCTGGAGAGGACAAAAGTCTCTATTCCAGTAGTTATAAATGCTCCTCAGTTTCAATGTAATAATGAAACAGCCTTAGATATGTATGGATCTAAGGACAGTTTTTTTGGAAGCTTGAATTTCCAGCCAGTTCCATGCCCCTGATTGGCTTCCAAATCTTTGTCCTTTTAGTGCTGCTGGCTCCCATCCTCCACTGGTTTCTATCTGATGTAGGCATTTCAAAGATGCAGTGTGGAAAAGCAGTGCAGTGCACTAATTAGTTTGCCCGTGTTTAACTTTGAACTTGCCTCTTTTGACATCAAATTGCAAGTAGCATTATGGTGTGGTTTGTCTGCACAAACATAGAGCTCAGAGCAAGTGAAAAGGAACCCTCTAAGCCCTGAGCTAACACCTGGACTTAGAGGGTTCCTTTTCACTGATAGAATGACAGAACTTCATTAACAATTCTGAAAGGCTGGCTTAGATTTTCCTTTTCCACAGAAAATTGTGATATTACTAAGTAAATTTAAATATTGGTTTGGAGCACTAAAACTGTTTTATATCTAGACAGAAAAAAATATTTCTTTTATTAAATTGATAAGAGATACATTAGAAAATTACAGTCTTCCAGCAGGGGACAAAACCATCTGATATAATGCCACCAACATTGTTCTTTTGCCCTGCTGTTTGATCTTAATAGGATTACAGCAAAATAGGACAAAGTGCATTTGGTTTCTGCATTATCTGCATTCTGCAACCTGCTGCTGTTCTGCAGTGTTCACTGCTGGAGACTAACAAAGTGAAGACCCAATGTTTAAGATAATTTCTCAAGCAGTCTCTTCCCTTTCTCAAATGTTATTTAAAATCAAGGTAATATATAACTGCAGCCAACAGGCTCCACAGGGATATATAGTTATAGACCCTGCAATTATCCTGCCAAAAAAAATATGCAAATTTTCATGCTAAAAAGCAATTTACAGGAAGCGCCATCATCAAAACATCAAGGGGAAAAACACCAACATCAGGTTAACAAAAAAAAATTGCCACCACCAAAAAAACCCCACTTCTCAAACAATTATTGCCCTGGCCATCTTTGTGCTTGAGTTTCTGCCTAGCTGTTATCTTATTAGTGAAGAAAATATATTCTTTGGAATTTAGGTTCACATGTCCCTTGCTGATTTTAGCTGCTTGTTCTGGGAAAACCTTCTCTAAAAGAAAGAGTTTTGAAAATACATGATTCAGTGCTGAATAGGACTCAGTAGTACTCATTGCAGGTATCATATCTGGAAAAAAATGTGGCAAGAGTAATTCATATTGTTTCATATTGAAATCTATATATACATTCACACAATTTATATGTGTGTAGATTTCACATGTATACACATGTATATGTGTATAGATTTCATTCAAAGTTGACTTTAATGAGTCAGATAAATAGAATTAAATTATACTTATACTTTTAGCTGTATTGCAAACTCACTATAGAAGACTTCTGCTTTCATAGCTTGTTTATTTTCAAACTGGGGTTCAAAAGAGATGTAAAATTAATCATGGAGATATTCCAGGTTTAAGAGGCAAAAGAGAGGGTGAATACTCAATTATACTCAGTTGCTGAAGTTCTCAGAAGGAAAAGGATACAACCACAGCCAAAAAAACAAACAAAAAAAAAACAAAACCAAAAAAACCCCAAAAAACCCCCAAACAAAACAAACAAACAAAAAACCCCGCACAAATAAACAAGCCAAAAAAACCCCAAACTCTAATGTCAATCTGAAAGTTTCTTCCAGATTTTTCCCACGGAAAAGGATTTGTCTTCCCATGGAACTTGTGGGAAAGCCTGACTTCCACCTTGCTGTTAAATGATAGATAAGAGCCACTAAGGATGTCAGTGCTACTGAAGTGGAAATGCACTTTAGCTATTAACACTGAGATGAAACCTTGATTCCTGAATGATGGCTCCAGATTACTTAGAGTGAGATGGCAAAGTTACAGAGAAGATCTGTACCTGTGGCAAGGTGTCATTAAAAATGGAGTCATCAGACCCTTTTGTGAATGGTGGTGGGCTTATGGTGGTAGAATCAGCTCTGAGTGTTTCCTGTGCTGGTGCTCATGAATCAGAAGCACTTAATGCAGTGGTAAGTACCCAGCAGACCTGACTGGAAGTAATAACATAAGCATCAAGACAAACTAAGTTGGAAGAGAGCTACTGTATTTTGTTTACACTTCTTCAAGACTGGGGTTTATTTTTTCATTCAATTTTAAGTCTTTAGGATCAGTGCTTGATTGGCTCCTGAGAAGAAACTCAGTAATTTACAGTACAGGTTTCTGCTGGGCTGTCAAACTGATGAAGGCAGCTCTAGGGATTTGTCCCTTCAGCAAAATTTTTGGATTTCAGTGTTGCTCTGATAAATGTTCATTGAGGATGAAAAGTGAATTGTAAAGGAAGCTGTGCAAAGCTGTGACAACCAGAGAAAAGTAATGTACGTCCAAATAAGTAGGAAAAACAGACACAAAAAAAAAATAAAAAGAAGAAGAAGAAGAAGAAGAAGAAGAAGAAGAAGAAGAAGAAGAAGAAGAAGAAGAAGAAGAAGAAGAAGAAGAAGAAAGGCAATTCCTCCAAGTGTAAAAGAAAAACCCCAAACTTAAAGACCCTTGTAATGCTGCTACTACTGCTGCTGAGCTGCTTATTCAGCTGGTTGAACTCCTGTGTCTTTACTGTGATGTCCCTAAATGTTCTCTGTTCCCCTGAAATTTGCCAGTATTTTCTTTTAAGAGAATTGAAAATGATGGGCTTGATGTTTAGTTATCAGCTGACATTTCTATTGCCTCTGTGTCTGACAGCTATGAATGTGCTGGACTTGTGCTGAGCAAACATCCAGCTCACTATCCTGATGAGGAAGGAGAATCAGACAAAAGAGCTCACAGCATAGCTTTTTCTTTTTAATGCAGAAAGTTACAGGCTCACCAAGTATGTCCCTGCTGATATTCTTACACTCTTTTCAGAAAATCACAGCACTAAAATGTACAGGAATCTTGAAGCACAGAAAAGAGACAAAATCCTGCAACATTATTTTAGTAGCTTTAAATCTTCTTCACCAGAGCAAATTAAAGCAGTTAGGTAGTCTTGTTATTGTTTCTGTGATCAATAACAAAGTATAAAACTGTCTCCTAGAGAATGTCAGGACAGAGGAATGTTGTGCCATGGGATTATTTTAATATAGCAGAAGAATCCTTATTTATCTGTGAGAAAAATAACTTATACCAATGCAGTTCATAACAAAGTTACCACTAGTCAGTCTATAAAGATTTCATGTGGACTATAATCAGAATCAATTTTTAAACATACTTTGCCTCATTTGAATTTTTTAAAAATGCTTTATTTTCAATTCTACCCTATTTAGAAAACACAGTATTAAGTTTTTCTGAAGTTGGAGTTCCTAAATGTCATGCACAGGTTAATGGCAGTGCCATACTTTTCTTCTTTTCTTGTTTTCAGCCAAGGTTTTGTAGTGAGGGGTGTGTGTGTGTGTAGAGATGCTTTCCTGAAGTCGAAGAGCACTGCTGAACTGCTAATGCAAACAATTAAAACTCTGGAAATATCAGAATTATGTGTTTTCTGTACATTATTAAAATATTTCATTTTTTTCTGTTGTTGTTCATTCAAACACCGTTCCAGCAGGTGCCCAAAGGAGCCCTGCAGCTCTAAGAGGCTTTCCATCAAGAGCAGCAGGGTAACCTGATCTCAGTGAGAGCCTTCTTGTTGTGTCTCTAAATCTTCACAGCAAAATACATGGCCTTATATTTTATATATAAAACACTAAACTAGATACAGAATTGTTACCTGCCATTCTGCATTTTCTTAAGGTTTTCAACACCAAATTATTTCAGCATTTTACCACAATACATTTTCTTATAGCTTCCTAAGGAAACTAGGAGTCATGTACAGGTTGGAGTGTTGAAGTGTCAGGAAAATAGATTCTAATATTCATTTCTATTTTAAAAAGTTAGTAGAAGTAACTAGAAATAACTTCAGTATTTTTCCAATTATGTTTTCATGTCATGACTGATATTACAAGTTAGAAGTTATGACGTATATTAATAACGATTTAAAAATTGACTGAAATAACATTTTTTGGGAGATTGGTACAATTCTTCCTCTTTCTATAAGCTCATAGATCTCATATCTCGAAGGTCTTTCCAAAACTCTTACTATTCAATACATTCATGTATTATTTCCTATAGATTTATTATATACTATATACTATATATTAGAACAAGTAATCTCCAGATATACAGGCCTATATGGTGTTTAATTTCCCGAATATCCCCTTATCTTTCATTTAAATAGGGTTTTTTCCACATTTTCATATTAACTTAAGCAATATCTTCTTTTTGACTTTTTGAAGACTCAGGTTAGAAAGAATAGCAAAGATGGAAAAGGAATCACCTAAAAATACTTTTATTCTTGAATTGAAAAAAAAAAAATCTGTATCTTTTTGCATGAAGGATGATTGGTATAATGTTCCTTGAACTCTGATCTCCCATGAAATGAAGAGCTGACACAAGCCAAGCTAGAGGGGTTGCTGGTAGCTGATATCACTTTCCCATGCTTTCCCCTGCAGTGGGATAACTGCTGAGGCAATCCCTGTATTAAGTATGCTAATTCAGCTTTGTGCAATCACTTTGACCTGCAGGAGGTGAATCATTCAGCCATTTATCTGCTAATCAATTCTGACATCTTCCAAGAACGGGCATAATTAATCACACCTCCCTCGATTTTGTGTTTTCATAAACAACATTGTTCTGCTGTCAAGATCTCTAGGTTCGATATATTTGGGAGCATGCCACCTGTGATTCAACGCTGCTTTCTCTCATGACAAAGCATCATGTTGATAAAATAACCCTGTTATTCTAATTTAATTATACTATAGCTTTGTTTCAGATGATACCTATTTTGGCTTGCATTGAAGAGTAATAAATTTCTGTGAAAAGAAAAAAACACCACAAATACTGACTCATTCATCTGTATGACCTAACACTGGACATTGTGCTTTGCCAATCTTCTTTAACCCTCCATTCATGTTTATTATTCTGTAGCTAGTTTGGATAATAAAGTCTACTAACTGCTACTGTGCTTCAAGGTTATACATCATTGCTCCAGGAATGTTGATCTGCCTTGTCTTATTGATCTAATTTTTTTCCAGAAATCACTACTTGAGATACTTCATGTATTTCCAAAGGCAAGTATATTTTAGGTGGCATTAGTGACTTTCCTACACTCTTTCTCCATGTTTGCTGTCACATCACATTAGACATATCCAGCTGTATTGTTTGATGCTGCATGAGGTATACAGATTTCATCATTCCCTCTCAGCATGTTACATTTCAATACTCCGGGTCCATCTGATCTTATGTAAAGCCTCCCTTTCAATGCACTATGTGGTAGCATATCCTGCAGAAAAGTGAGGATGATGAGAGACCATCAAACTGTGTCTCAAATGTCACTAATGGGCTGTTTCATCTATCTAGCTGAGTAGGTCTCAGACCTCTTAGCAACCAGTTTCCTGTACTACACTGAAAGAGACCACTTATGTAAGCTCTCAGATGACAAAGTGCACCATCAAAACTAATCTAGGTTAAAGACTTCCTCACAATACTCAGTAAAAAATGTCTTTAGACACTTCACATTGCTGCACAAAACCCCACACATGCAGACAGGACCTGTGCAACAGGTGATGCTGCCCACACCCAGACTTAGTTCACCATAGAATCCTCACACGTTCAAATAATCAGAAAAGCTGAAGGCTCTTTATGTACCTGTGAATAAAACCAAATATACAATGATTACCTAAGCAATTTGTCAAAGTCACATTGAGATCTTAGTTGCTTCTCTATGTCTCTTGATACCTATATAAATTTGAAAATAAAGTCTTCTAAGTTTCAAATTCCTCCTGCTCTAATTAATGAGTTCAAGCTACTTCAGGCTTTCCCTCTGCTTTTCAAAAGAGACTACACAGGCTCGCTTCCCAAATCATTCCAGACAAGCATGAGTAGTTAAGAAAATACAAATTCCACAAATCTGTTTTATAAATTTACTGATAATATACTGGAAAAAAACAGAGGTAAAGAGAAAAATCAACAGAGTAATAATTGTCAAACTACTTGGAGGTCTTCACTGCAGTGCTTAGTTGTTCTGTGCTGAAGGAATAAAGAAAAATAATTCTCCACTTCAGGATACCAAAGAGAATTGTATAAACATCAACTGAAAAGTTAATCCATCTCCTATAATATCATGGAGCAATTTTAGCACAATGGTAGAACACCTTGGCTCATAAATGAAAACACCTGCATGCAGATATGGGTAAGAATAAGGACATGAAATTGTTGTGGTTTAAAACCACCTGGAAATCAAGGGCCAAGGAACCACCTCCCTTTCCCACAACTCCTTTCAGTGAGAAAGGGACAAAAAGGAAGATTATGAGTTGAAATAACAATTTACTGTAAAAAAAGTAATGATATAAGGAAAACAAAGAGAAGCAGCAACAATACTAATGAGAACACTCTATAAAAAAGGGTGATTACATGCAAAAAAGGTTTATAGAGGTCCAACCTCCCTGATGTTACTGTGGCCAGCGCTGTGTGACTTCCCAAAACAAAGGAGAAAATAGCAGACAGGATCACATGGTGGCTTTTTCCCTTTCCTGGTTTTTTCAACAAAAAACCAATGATGGACAATCCTCCATCCTCCTCCAGTTGAACCATCTTCATTCTGCCACCCTGCCACACTGCTCACCACTTCACTCCCCAGGAAAAAAGGAAACAAAAATGGTGGCAGTTCCCATTTATTTCCACCCGAAGCCACCCCCCTGCCCCCAGTGGGGATGTGAGTTATACAGAATAACAGCCTGGACATACCCACACATTTCCAGGCTCTGCCCTCCCCCCACAGCAACTGCAAGAAAATTAACGCTGTCCTAGCCAAAAGTAGGACAGAAATACAGAGCAGACATCAATCACATCTGTTTTGATAGTTTTGCTCAAGGATTTTAGCCAATTTTAGTTTTGAATGTTGAAAATTAGGACAAATAGCAGGATTCTAAAATAAGATTATATTTTTCCCCTATTTTAAAATGCCTGACAACCAGATACTTGAACAGAATGAAGACCAGACACAAAGTAAGTGTTAAGACAACCCGAAGAGAACAAGCACAAAAGTTTAATATTGTAGAGTTATCTAAATTATCACCTATGATTGTCTTTAAACATCTACCTTTCTTTATGTCCAAATTTGCCACAATTTGAATTAGGTATTCAATCAAACTCCTTCTCACAAGACCATTTTTTATTTGTTAAATTAAGTGAACTGACACTTTCCACCCCATCAGAAGAAGCTGATGCCCCTCTAATCCTGAGCTGAACAAGGGGAATCCTGGGATCTGATTCCCAAGATTTATTCCATTAGCATGTTGAAAAGTTCACTCATTACAAAGCTTGACATTAAGTTTCCATTCACTTCTCCAGTTGTTCTTTCTTAGCCTCCTAAATTTCTTATTCTGTGCTGCCTGGTTAAAATACTTTGTCAAGAGCACTGGCAACAGCCCAGGCCATGTGGAGCATAGAGTGCCAGAAGATACAATTTGGAATACTTACAAGGCTGAGGATATATTAAATCTAGGGCTCCCATTTGCTCTTCAAAGCTGTAAACATCAATAACTACATTTTAAAAGAAAGAGTCAACTCCAGTTTGCTGTCTGAATTAATAGCTATATGTACATTCAGGTTGCAAGCCTGAGGGAAGAGAGAAATCTATCTGCAGCTTTGTTTTTATTATCTCATTTCCAGAGAAGATGGAGTTTAAGAAATACCCCAGGCTTAATGCTTCCCCTTTGCCTTGTTGCTAGGAGTGTCCTCCCTCAGCAGCAACTTCTCAGGCATGCAACTCTCTTCAGGCATTGCACAGGGATCAAAGGCTCCCAATCCTAACTTTTGGATCCTTCCTGATTCTCAGAAGTGTATGATTTAGAAGCTCCTTTTGTTTTATCACACACTGTACATCTGATAGGTATATGTGTCTAAAGATGGACTTACACTGCCAACACAATGCAGACACAATTAATGCTGTTCTGCATAAGCATATTGGCCATGACTCCAAAAGGAAAGTGTAGTTTGCTAATTTAAATAGTGAGCAATTTATTTCCTAATGTAACATGAAAAGATCAGCTGGTTAAATAGATTGTTCCTGTGCCCTTAGCCTGTAAGCAATCTTAAAATAAAAATCAACTATTTCAGAAAGTGTGATAGAGAGGAGACCCAAAGGAGACCCAAATCTTGCAGAAATGCTTGAGAAAGCTATGTTTTTTATTACATTCAACCCATGAATTTCTAGGTAATGGAGGTTGACCACCTGCATCCATCGCCCTGTGCAAGAGATTTGAATGATGGTGACTCATGAAATCTGACAAAAGGCCATTACAAAAGAAAGCATTAATTGCGACTTAAGAAAAAAACAAAAAAAAAAAAATCTCTTTGTGTAAAACCTTAAATGTTTTTCTACTAGTAAACTATTCTGAATTTACCATGGCATGGATGTATAAATGGGGAGAAAATCATGAAGATTCAGGTCCTAATTCAAGCAATATGTACAACCTTTAAAATTTCCCATCATTTTTTTAGGGATTTAAAATCCTATGTAAATTTGAGGATCTGTGTTGCAGCAAATACCTAAGTTCTGCATTGTTCTATCCAATATTGATCTAACATCTAACTCAGTGTATCCTTAGATCTGCTTCTACAGTGCTGTCAATAGTAGTTATGTCTTGTCGGGAGTGTGTGGTAAAGAAAAAAATCAACATTTCTCCCAAGTATGTCTCTACAACAAATAGGCTGTCTTTGAAATTTAAGCGACTTTCAGACCACTTAGCTATGGAAATAGGACACTCATGGTCATTCTGCTTGCAGATGCCCATCTTCCAACCATCCTTTCTACCCAATAACTTTTGCACCTCTGGACTGATTTCCATGCTAATTGATACTAAATCAATGATCTCAAAGGCAAGATGCTAGATGTTTTTAGAAATGGGGAAGAAGGTAGAAGAGTTTATTAATGCTTTTCCTAAATGAAAGGCTAAAACATTTCAAACACACTCCAGTATAAATTTCATATCTGAATTTAATTTTGAAAGCAAAAGTGTAATTAAGCATAGTGGTTCTACTTCAAAAATAAACCTTCTATCAAGTGTTACTCCTATGGTACTCCTTCAAAAAATCAAATTGCTGTTTGCTTTCTACTTATTTTGATACTTGGGTAGGAACTCTGCTATGTCTCTTGTGCAGCAAATGTTACAGTAGTGCTTTACATATACTGCCAATGCAGGTTCAGACACATCTGGCAATGTTTATTTGCTGGTTTTTAACATTCATGTGAGTTGAGTAAATTCACAATTTTGGGGCAGATCTTTTGTAAAGACTGCACTACAAAAGTGGCGGTACAAGCAATCTTAGTTTGGTCAAAATATTTTTCTCTTCTGCAATGCTTGCTGGTTTTTGGAATGCTAGAAGACAAACTCCAACTTAAGTAAGATTTTATTTGGAGTAATAAATAACTATTACAATAGTTAATTTCTTCTAAATACATACAGTTATTAGGAGTGAAGGTGAGTATATTGATATCTACAGACAACTTTGCCTGTGGGATCAAGCATTCTACAGTAAAGAAATGCAAGATCTATTTGCCAGGTGCACACAGAATCATCCTATCAGCTCAATTTATCCTCAGCTTCTGGAAAGAAACTTTCAACAACTTCAGTGTTACAGCATAATGACAACAACAACGAAATCCCCATTGAAACTCATGGAGTTTGCTTTTGTAATGCAAAAGGCCCACAAATAGATGAAGGTTTTGATTTTCTGGGGAGGAACATCCAGAAGCAGTAAGGCCTCCATCCCTGGAAACGCTGAGGAAAAATTCTGCCCTGGGATTTCTCCATTTATGAATACTGGCATCCAAGATTACGTCTTCAAGAAGCATTATTTCCTCTCTATGTGGTTTAGTCCAACTGGGAAATTTTTTTCTAGTTTGCCATTTAATTTTTTCCCCCTCAGGTTAAATATCTGTCAGAGCACAGCAACACAACAGCAAGAGTTTTCATCATGTCAATTCACCCTTTTTACTCTGTATATTAGAATTGGTCTCCTAGGTCTAGTAGTGTATTTGAGTAGTAATGATGGGGTAACGCAAAAAATCAAGAAGAATGAGGCTATAATTGTGTAGAGGCTATATATCTTCTGTAATTATTTACCCTGATGTAATAGTGACAGAAACAACTTGTTCCTTGGAAATTTCCATCCATTTGTATGATGACAGTATTTCACACTCTGTGTGCCAAAAATTTTGCCAGGAAATATTGTGCAAGGCTAAAGACTGGAAAAATCAGATTCGCCTTCATGGAAACACAAACTTCATGGAAAATCCTAAGAGGTATTTCAATTTTTCCCATTTCCCCATCTGTGAAATATAGATTTTTTTTTTTTTTTTCATAAGTGTTCAGCATAGACACACAAATATGGATTTTCTGGGGTTAAAATTTGGGTAGACTATTAACAGAAGCAGGTGTGCAATTTCTGCAACAGTACCTCAAATTTATGTCAGAAAGCCATGGACTGTGCATGTCTATTGAACAACTGCAACAGTAATGTTTTACCTGGTCATACAGTTAATATGAGTGCATAACTCTGTTGGTTGTGCTTTCAAACTAAGCATGCTAATAAAAGAATGGGCTATGAAACCACATGAAAGCAAGGTGCTACAATTTTCTTCAAAAGGTTTGTGTACATGTGAGCACGCTATTAAAGAAAACATTAATAAAATATAGGGGTGATAATTTTTGTGTTGGCATATATATATATCTATATATATATATATATAAATTGCCTGCTTTAAAATGTGCAGGATGAGTAATCAGACACTGTTTTTTGGGCTGATTCTGTGATTATGGATTGATATGATATCATCACTGTTCCCCCATGACACCAATAGTTGACAGTATTTACCATTGGGATGAATGTTTTTAAAAACTCTTACCATAGTGGTTTGCTTTACATAGCATTATCTATCCCAATTTAAAAATTTGAGCACTGCGAAAGTAACAAAACACAAAAAGTCAAAAAGTATATATAAGTAGTTAATAGAAAAGCTTGTCATTTCTTGAACATACAGTGATATGTTTAATTAAGAATACTTTGAAAAAATGGTAGATCAATTCTTGCCACTTACCTTGCAGCAATGGAATGATTCCCGGGGTATACAATAGAATATCTACTCCAATCAAAATAAGCCATTAAATCTATCTCCCTGTCCCAGAGCAACATCAATTATTAATTCTACACTATTCAAAACAGAGTTTTCCCTGAATTATCCTTTAAAAAATTCCATGATCCCTACTAAGCAGTGAGTTCTATTGCCTAGAAAACATTTGTTACTGTCTAGCTGGACATCTGCTAGCCTACACATAAATAATGCTATCTGTTTATTTTCAGTCAGAACAATCTTCTTTGACAATTTTACCTCATTTTTGTGTCTTACCCATAGTGGATTTGGAGAACAGCTTATTTCCTTGCAATACTTAATAGGCTTCTACAAACTTAGCAGGACTTTAGTATATGAGAGATTTTGCTTGTAACTCACTGGTTTTCCCAGTGATGCTCTTGCTGCCACTCCCATGGTGTCCAGCAGTATCTACCCTGTATGTAACTTCACCAGTTCCCAAGTATGCAGGGAGCTGAGTCCTGGCTTCCTTTATGGTCACTTAGAAGTGTCAGAGCCTTTTGTGGCTTAAACAGAACAGCATTTAAAACAATTTCCCCTCTCTGTGGCTGTGATTTTGCCATAGTTTCATCATCTCCAGACTAAAAAGCTCCAATCCATATGTTTCCTTTCTTAAAAAAACCCCGCAGATTAATCCTACTTCTCTGTACTGAGTTTTGTTTGTCCACAGTCTTCCTGCAATAGGGATCCTAAAACCACAGCAGACACTTCAGCTAAAACCTGGAACAGAAGAGGAAAAAGGTATTGTGTCATATGTCTAAAAGAGATGGTGGTGCATCCCAGCTCAAAGTATGCTTTTTGGAGACACCTTCATTGCCTTTGACTAGAATTCAGTACAAAATCTATGAAATCCTTCCTTGTGGTGGGCTGCAATCTCTTCTGCCATTCCTTAAAGCATCAGGGCAGCATGATTAAGCACAGCACAGAAGACAGCCACCAACCCTGTGAATCACAGGCTTTTAGTATAAAGTCACACCCAGCAGCCATTTTTCTTCCATGATGTCCACTAGTAATGTATTAAGAATAAATTAGAAAATATTTACACAGGATTTTTTTCCTGAGTCTCTGTAGGTTTTTTTTTAATTTTTGAAAGCAGTCTCTCCAAGTGTTTCTTCCCTCTGAAACACTGACTCAAGTCAAGATGGGAACATAATTTTGGGATGCCCTAAACCTACAAACATAATCACTTTGAAGACACCAAGGACTATCTTTGGAAGGCTAAATCCAGGATCACTGAGACTTAGACATGTATAATTTTCCATTTATAAGGCACCATGCAAATCCCAAGCTATAGACAGAGCTTCCAGAATTCTTGATTATGCTGAAGACAGTTGCAAGGTTCACTATTGATGAAGGTATCTAAATAAGAAAGAAAAGAAAAAAATTGTATTGATATGCCTGCATCTGATTTTTAAAAAATGTTAATATAATTTAAGTTTAGAGAGACTTTTTTTAAAACATTCCTTAGATTTTTCAGCTATATCAGTATTACACAGGTTTTGTGTAATTATAATGGGCTTTCAGTAATTCTGTACAGTAGACAAGAAAAAAGTTCAGAAGACAGAACTTTCAACAAAAAGCCTGAGAGTTACTTTACAGTAAAGTTAAAATTTACTTGGAAGTCAAATGAAATGCTTTGCAATCTAGAAGGCAACATATATGGTATACTTAAAGACAGGTGTCATAATAAATAAGTAAGAAAGCAAAGGATAGTTGAGAGGAGTAAGATCAGAAATTAACAGAAAACAGGGAAAAGAAATGTTTACATATTTACTGTAAAACTGAGCATACCAATATTGTTGAAATACTTGAAGAGCTTATGTACCTTCTTTTTACTGCAGCTATTTTTTGTTATTTATTGAAAATGAAATTCCTAATGTTAACTTGTATAATAATTTATAGCTCTTCAGTCTGAAGATTATTTGACTTATCAGAGCCATTAGAGAAAAAAATAAACATTTTTAAAATATAAATTATATCTGCTGAATTGATTATGATGACTTTTTAAAAATTTATTTATCTCAAAGATTATAGCAAAAGATCCTAAAAATCAGGAAAAATTTTAGCTCACATTTACTAGAAAATATTACAAGTGACTCCTTGTCATACTGAATGCACTGTATTTAGATTCATCTGATTTTGAGTCTTGAAATAGGCCTACCATACTTACTTATATCAAAATGTTGAAATTATCAAAAAGACTCAAAGTTTTCTTGATCTGGTAATAAATTTGCCTGCTGTTTTAACCATTAGGGTTTTGTTTTGTTTTGGGGTTTTTTTGTTTGGTTGGTTGTTTTTTTGTTTCTGTTTTTTGTTTGGTTTTTTGGTTGGTTGGTGGTTTTTTTTTTGTTGTTGTTGTTTGTTTGTTTTGTTTTGTTTTGTTTTTTACCAATAGAATACAATATGCCCAGGAATCCTTAGTAAGAAAGAGATAATCATTTAATACAACTATATTGCACCTCTTTCACTGTCATCTTTATGGCTTAGGCAAGGTTGCCATGAGAGCTTTGCAAATATTTAAAAATTCTGATCTTCTCCTGATGCCAGAAGAAACAAAGAAATGTAGATATTTTATTTACATCTTTCTAAACTGAAATCCATCACAAACAGCTCCTTATACATGTACTGAAATATACCACGTATCATCACCATTGACTTCAGGTGTTATTCTTCATTCTTCCCTATAAATAACAGCTCTAAATAACAGACCTCATCTGGTCTGTAATCCCGGCCAGTTTTTAACATTTTTTTCTGTGTGGCATCTTTCTTCAAACAGTGTCTTCCAAGGCGCTGTGCCAAATTCATTGAAAGCAGAACATGGCTACCACACAGACAGATTGTAATCCGCGAAAGTAGTCACTACTTTGTAAGCCACAAGTAAGATGCAGGCAGATGGAGACAGCTACTGCAGCTACAAATTTAAGGGATTTGAGCCTCTGTGGCAAATTTGTAGTGTGTGTCAGAGCTGACTTGTGCCAACAAAGAGATAAGAAAAACTTTGGGAGAGTCTATTGCTTGGCAGGAGATACAAAGGAAAGCCTTGCACAAATGCTGGAGAGATAGTGGCCAGGGAGGTGGCAGCTGTAATTTGGTGACCTGTTCTGAAGGAATCCTGATTTCTGTCTGCACTTCTTCTTTCCCAGTGGGAGACAGGTGGAAGCACATCTATTATCTCTGCCAGCTTATGCTCCCTGGCCTTCTCAGTGAACACTGCAAAAAGGATTCATCTATTTCTTCCCAGCATTGTCAACCCTTATGTCAATAAATTATTCTTATCTGTTAGAGTTCCTGTCGTCTCCTTTGCTGACCTTTTGTTCTCTATTTACTTGAAACATTTCTTATAATTTATCTTAACCTCTGGTGCAATCTTCCTGTCATTCTCTGCCTTTTCTTCTCTTCCTTTTATTTCACTGTGGCTTAACTTCATTTCGTAATACTCCCAGTCCTTTATAGTTTTTGGCTTAGATACTTTGAATGATCATCTCCTCTTGAGGGCTTATTGTAGCTCTTTCTGTATTGACCTTTCTGACCTTTTCAGTTTCTTCTTTTTTAAAGCCAGGAGGAGAAAAAAAATTACTATAGAGCTAGCATTCTATTTACAGGTAGCTCAATTTGTGAAAGCATAACTGTTGTGTGAACTCCTCTCCTCTCCTCTCCTCTCCTCGAGTCTCCTCTCCTCGAGTCTCCTCTCCTCGAGTCTCCTCTCCTCGAGTCTCCTCTCCTCGAGTCTCCTCTCCTCGAGTCTCCTCTCCTCGAGTCTCCTCTCCTCGAGTCTCCTCTCCTCGAGTCTCCTTTCTTCTGTTTATGTTCCTGAATATTTATCTTTGCTTCTTTTTACTCGAAGTGCATAACCATTTCCAGTGGCAAACAGGCAAATCAGTTTCTTAAAAACAAAGGGTTTGTTTTTTTTTTTGTCAGAGACTCTTTCAATGAGACGTATTTTGCCACAAAGCAGGTACATAAATATGTGGTCTATAGACATGAATATGATACTAATGGAAACCACACACTGTGATGCCCAAACTACCAGGCAGCCAGAGGCTCTGCTAAGACTTGACGTTTGTCATTAGGTAGGATTGGCACTTCAGCACTGGTAATAGGTCTTCATAACTCAGACAACCACAGAAACACTGCACATGACACAAACTGAGCTGGCATTTTACATTTCCTGTAACACAATCTGAAGCACCTTTTTCCACATATCTCTAAAATGTCTATAGATATTATTATGAAATATCTGAAGAAAAACTACTCCCTACTGTTTCTGTTCTTCAGAACACAGCCTTCCACTTCTTTTTTTCATGAATCTGCCAAAAGCTTTAAAGCTATCCTGCCATTTTAACACTTTAAAAATTGCCCTAATTTGATGCTCTGTGCTGTTTCAAACTCCTCTTGAATTTCTATTTTTGCACCTCTGAGTTTTTAATGTTGCAAATTGCAAATTCTTTAGATTCTATAATTCATGGTTTTGCATCTTGTTTTTGCTTGGTTCTCAATGCATATACTCAACATTTGCTTTTTCCTAGGAATCATCATGCTTTCTCCCCATTTGTTGATATTTGTCCCTTGCTCCCTCATGGAGCTTGCACAGATTGCTACAAAGAACTGTAATGGCTGAATTGCCAAATGTTTTGAGTTTTTGTTCACTGGCTAAATCCATATTCTGACTTTGCTTTGGAGTATGCAAATGCATCTGAAATGTGAAACCTTTCTTTCATGTGCCCTATCTTAAAACCTTAAATAATCGTTCATTTCTTTCTACTAATTTCAAATGAGGTTTTCTGATTATTCTGTCATTTTTGTCCCTAACTGTATCTTGGGAATAGGCAAAAAGCAAAATCCATTTCTTAACTACTGACTCTAGGCTGATAGATGTAGGGTTCAAACCTACTCAGTCACCATAAATCTCTAAAAAGCAATTCAGTAATCTGAAAACATTTCATTATTATGGCTTTGTAGTAGTGACCAGAAGTAGAATGAAGAAATTTCCCAGACAGTAAGTAAAAAACTGGGGAGAGTTCAAAACTAATGAGTGCTCACTAATTTCCTTTCCAAACTATTGCACGCAGAGACACTAATAGAAAGAAAGTCCATCATATCCCGAAGCATGTATTAATATCTTGAGACAAGAGATGCAGCAGTATCCAATTATACTGTGTTTCAGGGATCACTTGGTCTGTGTTCTGAAACCTGCAGTTTAGTTTTACCAAAGGATGACATTTCATTTCCTTGATAGCAGAGTGTTAGGTATTGGTTCTCTAATTAAACAGTTCCATTCTAATAAAAAGTTAAATTAATAAGTGTGCACGGTTAACGTTGGCTGGACAAATTGTCTCTGTAAAATCCTAGAAAAATTAACAAATGCATACTACATTATCTGATGTCAGTAGCTTACAGAAAATTATCTGAAAATATAATTAATTACAGTAAATGACCATATCTTGAGAGGGTCAGCTGAAGATTAAAGAGAAAGCAGTTTTCACAGAACAATACTTATTTTTACTAACACCATCTTTAAGACCAACTCCTGTAATTAGTTTTTAAATTATTTTTAATTGAAGTTTAAGTTCTCTATACTTACCTTTATTATATGTATATATTTTAACTACTCTTAAGATCATTGTTTCCTATTAAATTGACTCATTAAAGTCAATGTCAGTTTTGTCTTTTGGATTTTAATACAGTAATGATACAAATTTTGCTGCAATGAAAGTGATGGAATAATGAAAGAACCTTTGCTTGCTTTGCTTAAAAAATCACTAAATAATCATTTAAGCATTATATATGACTTTGGGAGAAATAAATAAAAACACTGATTTTTTTCTACCTAGATAATTCTAGGTACTCACATGCAAGTTCTGAGTGTCTGTATTTAAGAGAATATGTTAGAAGCTTCAATACAGCTGGCAAAACAAGAGAAAATATCCTAAGAATCTAGGAAGAAATAAAACTTTCTGTACACATCCCAAGTATTTTTTTTAAATTCAAATATGTTGTTGCAAAATACTAATAAAAAATACAATTAATACTGCACAGTTTATTTGCCCCAACCTCTCAGGGAGCTGAGATATCCCCATAAATCCATTATGCCATAAGGCCAGAGAAATAACGCCATCATTTATGTATTTTCCAAGCTGTCATAAACCACAGTTTCTGTGATTTGAACCACAAACTGAGGAAGACTGAGAGCTCATTACTTTTTTAAAAGGCAACAGATAAGAATGCCAATATGTCCATCATGCTACACTAATGGAAGTCAACCTAATAAGAAGTAACAAATACACTTTTTCTCACTTGAGTTCCTCACTGGTCTACCTTTATTTAGTTTGAAACACAGCTCTTCTTCCAGCTTCCACCTTCCAGTTCCTGTAGGAGTTGTATTAATTCTCACCAGGAATTAAGAGTAGGCATTTATTTACTTTGAAACCTTATTGAACAGTGCTGAACCATATATGAATGAATAGAAACAACAATTCATCATCTTGAAAACTGACTATTGAATGTTTGATGTCTTGAATAATTTCCCTGAATAGGAAATAAAGCACTTAGCTGTACCATTTTGCTGTTTTGTCAAAGGGAAAGCTAATAGGATTCCAGAAAACTGAGATTAATTGTGCAATTAATCTCCAACTACCTGTCTAAGAAATCCATCAGCACTCCACAAAAACAAGTGTTAAGGTTTACCACCAGTACAGGTATGGAGTTTTAAGAAGGACTCTTTTATTGGCCCTTTCTCTCAACTTGCTGAGTCTCAAAAAAAGCATGTGTTTTACACAGTCTAACAACAATCAAGATTTTTACTTAGAGGAAAATCACTGTAATCTTTGAAAATGCTTTTCTGATGTTCTTCAGGTATTTGCTTTTAGAAGTCATAAAGCAAGGAAAGGGAAATAGGTCCTGTGATCATACCCCGAAATTATACTGAAGGGTTAGAGAAATTAGACATCTCCTTTTGAACCAATTACTGTATTAAAGAAATTGTTGCTTCAAACAGTGAAGGGGTCAATAAGGCACCAAAAACAGGAGGATAAGCTGGACAGACTAGAAAAACTAACACTTTCAGGAATGATAATCAGTACTGAACTGTGGGAGAAGACTGCAAATAGAACTATTGGGATAAAGACATGAAGTCATTGCCGTTTTCATCTGCGAATGGAGGTTTCAGAGTAGGTAGAAGCAACAGTAAAAATGGTAGCCATTGACTGGTGGTGGGTGGCACAGGAATATAACAGACAGTCTCAGTCAATTGGAGGGTGCTCAGCAAAAGCAGCTTCAACAAACTGAGGTGAAAAGTCAAATTCTTTGAAGAACAAACTGACTTTCAAAATTCAGTTCATAAGTTCCCAGAAAAATCTGTTTGTTCCTCATATCTGTGAGAGGAATAATTTCTTGACCAATTTTCAGCAAAAGCAGTGGAAAAGATTGCTTTGAGTCCTTAAAACATACTAGTGATAGGGGAAAAAAGGATATCTTTATTTGGAGAATGAGCCTGCTATCAAAGCACTGGACAAGTTTTTTTATGAAATCACACAAGGAAAGTTAATTTTTGTTATTAGAGGTATTTATTATTCTCTATCTGATCACTGTACAAGTTTGTGTTAGGGATACTACTGGAGCTCTAATGAGCTCCCACATAAACCCCCAATACTTCTGTGAAAGAGCTTTGAAGAGCTTTCAGGATGGAATTTCATTTTGGTTTTTACCATACGAACATCAGCACCATATCTTGTGAGTCATCTGAGACAAATAAAACTTTCATTGTAACAGACAATTTTCTACATCTGTTTATTTAGCCCAAATCTCCTTTTTTTTGCTGTGCCCAGAATTTTTAATGCTATCAGTCTCTTTTGCTCATAGCACATGGTATTTAAGCTAATTTCTGTGCAGATCTCTGTAGAGTTAACATAGATCTTACATCAGGATTTCTTGGACAACTCTTTTGCACATGGAATGAATTTAAACGCAGCAAAGCTAAAATAGTTTGCTAATTTTCATTTGCTCATATAAAG
Source organism: Dicaeum eximium (assembly GCA_013396995.1). NCBI lineage: Eukaryota > Metazoa > Chordata > Aves > Passeriformes > Dicaeidae > Dicaeum > Dicaeum eximium. Next base: position 415,572 of record VWZP01005834.1, read on the forward strand.
GAAAGAGTAGATATTTTTCAATTTAAAGACAAGAAGTTTTGCAAAGAACTCAGTAGACAGTTCATTTGTCTAATAAACTCCTGCTTCTGGGCAGGATTATGAATTGTGATAAAAAAACAACAACCAGATGAAGAGTTGGAAAAAAGATAAAACATGACAACAATAGCACTGGTCTTTTTAATTCATTTCACTGAGATTTATGTATTTAGACAAATTTCTTTCCCTAATCTGTTCTTTTATGTGTATGTATATTTCACTTCATTATGCTCCTCTTGACTGTGAAGAAAACCTTTCAGAAAAAGGAAGGTTTACTTTCTCTTATGGAATATGATATTTAAGCAATATTTTTCCCATGTTTTTTAAGTAGGCTTACATTTTGCCTACTTTTAGTCAATAACTGAATCTTTTCTTTCCTCATGAATTGTAAAATGATAGTACATAAACTATGGAACTCTTACATTGTATGTAATAGTATGTTGAGTTGATGATGATGATAAAGATTTTATGAAGATTATAAAATATAGAAGAGTACTAAGAGTTAAGTTTACAGAATGAGCCAGCATTAGGGATCAGCATTTGTTGTTCAATATCAACATCTGCACTCTAAAGCGGAAATGACAGTCCTTAAGATATCTCATTGTAGTCATAGAGAAATAGCAGTGTTTCTTTGGTCAGATTCTTTGGAAACACAGAATTCAGACTATGAATCAGTTCACATAATTCACTGCTGTGTCTCAGGTTAGTATGTCTACTAAAGTCCAAATTAAATCCCAAACCCTAACCAGGAAATCAAAAATTAATTACATCTGTTCTGCCTTCAAATGAATATTTTCAAAAGGAGAACAATTTTGCAGTAAATGTTCCTCAAAGCAGTTTTGTTGTTTTAAAATTATCTTGAATGAATGTTTGAATAACATTTGCAACTGTTTGATACATCCTCTTTATAAGTATATCTTTTATCCCATATTTTTTGGTTCAGTCCTTATCCACTTCATTGACTTAAAAAATGCCTTTGTGTACATCATATTTCTGTCAAGATTTTGCCAGGATTTTTAGAAACAATATATATGCAGTATCATGCACATGACAATATGATGCTTCATTCAACAATGCCCAGTCTTATTATTATTTATCATTGGTGAACACCTTCATGAGCAGCCTTGAGTTTTGGGAGAAGCTTGGAAAATGCCTGTGTGTTTGACAATTTGGCATGGCCAGTCACAGCAACAAGGTCCAGTGGAGCTCCTGAAGGTTGGAGCTGAAACAGAAAAAGAGACAATGGGAAGACTAATTTTTCTCACTCTTTAAATTCATTGCTATATTTTATATCTGTGATTTAGGTACTGCGAAACAAGCTCCCATTTTAATGGGACAATCAGGAGTCCCAGGAGCCAGGCTGGCTACCTTGTTTCTCGTGGCTCCATCAAGTGGCCCACATGCTCCATTGCAGACAAGTACATTTGCCTCTGAACCAGGACCTAGCTTCTGTTCCAGACAAGTACATTAATTATCAATAACATGGAAGAGAAAAATATTGCTCAGTGGCACCAGTTTGATGTATTTGGGTCAGATCAGAATGACTTGACAAAAACATTTTGTCTTTTTCTATGTTCTGAAATAAGAATCTTTTGCTGAGCAAATTAGAAGCCATGAAAGCATTTTTATTTGCATTAATACATTCTGAGTACAAAAGGAAAGCTTACTTCTGGGTAGCCCTCACATCTCTTTACTTTTGGGTAGCTTTGGGGAAATATGATCAAACAAGATTTTTCAAAATGAGCGTTTTCATCTTCAGTATTATTTGTGTCTCATAACTTTTGATGTTAATGACACACACACCTCTCCCACTTTAAATGTTGGCTCTGAGATAAGAACAGTAAATTAAAAGTGTGTGTTTCTCTGCATTGATTGTAAAGAGGACCCAAGGGTGACTAGCTAACATATACACATCTATACTCTATACTGCTTACACTTTGCCACTTGCTTTGCACATCTTTTTTCTGTAAAGGGGCTTGGAAATTTTCCAGGGAGATGACAGTAATTGCGTATTCATAGCCCTTAAATTCAGAGAGCTATCTCTTTGAAACTTGACCAGACTGAGATTTTGTTCAGGTATCAGATTCTTATCTTCTAGATCTCCTGCAGCACACTAGGGAAAGCAAGTAAATTTATGTATGAAAGATGGATAATTTTTAAACCTTCTCAACCCTTTTTTTAAAATACTCTATATGAAGCTTAATTTCATCTAGAAAACAGGATTTATGAAGACTGATTTGGGAGGAAATGCTATCAAAATTAAAACAGTATTTCAGCAATTAATCTCCATATCACAACCAGGATTTTCCATATGCTAGAACAGCTAGAAACAAGTGTGCTGGTCTAGGAAATGTGATCTTTGCCTAAATCATGTGTAACACTGGATCCTATCCAGTCAAATCAGAAGTATTAGGCTTTTTGTATCTAAGAATTCATTAAATTCCTCAAAGACATTTATCCAAAAACATACAGATGAATTTCCAGTTATCATCTGGTTGTTTAACTGTGAAAAACCTCAATGTTTTGTTCTCAGTACTCTCACAGACAGGTCCCCCTTGGTTTTGGCTGCTCTGCATTTATACAGAGGGGATTAGGCTTCCAACAGGAAACTGTTTTGAGAAAGAAAGGATAACAGAAATGTCACACATTAGTTTCATGAGAAAAAAGGGCAGGAAATAGGCCTTAAAGTACTTAGAAGACTAAACATGCAAAAAGCCACAGGAATTTTTCAAAAGAGCCAAGGCATCTAAATTCTTACATCATGAGTCAGATAAATGAGGCATACTTTAACATGTGAACTATGGAGACATAAATCTACTATTTGAGAGTTTTCTGAGTCATAGAGGTGTGGAGTAATTTAGGGTGGGAGGTAGAGATCACCTGTCTGGTCCAACCCACTGTTCAGCTCAGTTCAGACTTCCCAAGACCTTGTGAATTTTTTAATTTCTTCAGGGATGAAAAGTTCATAGCCTCTTTACACAGCCTCTCTTAGTGTTTCAGTACCCTGTTCAACAGCTAGGTTGTGATCAAATGTGTGGAGTGTCTTAAGGTCACTTCCAAAAACACAGTAGCAATCTTTCCAAAAACCACAGATGAAGGTTTGGCTTTTGCCTAGCAGCCTGACACTTACAGCAGTTTGACAAAGAACAAAATGGGAAATAACTTTGAAACTCCAACTCAGCTGAGAAGGCTCCAATCCTATATCTCTAAGCTTCCAGGAGAGTCTTATAATCCTCAAACTTAAATCCAGAATGGGGAGGAAATCCTCCTGACTTCTCCTGGTAAAAGACCTACTTGATTGCTACGAATGAACCAATAGTTGATAGGTACAAAAAAGAGCTAAATAAAAGAGCTAGGTATCCACCTCAGCTTGTGTTTTTATTTAACGCTCTCTAAACAGAGAGTAGGATTGTATTTTACCGTAAACAGTCACTGGAAAAAGGCATAACTTAATTTTAAAAGGAAACCGGAATTATGTTAACACCCAGCAACACTGTTCATTAATAAGTCACAACGTCTGTGCTGACTTCCAGGCATATATCAATCTATTCAAATTTGTGACCAGTATACACCAGTGGTAAATAAATATAAATGTTACTTTAGCATTCACCCCAAAGCTTGTTTAATAACTGGTATATTTCACCTTCCAAAATTAATGCTTTGAAATCTTGGAACTGCTTTGAAACAAGAATGATGTCCTTCTGAATAACAATATCAGTCTGATCTTCATATATATTAAAGGTCATGTAAATTTTTAAACTCTTCTGGTTTTTCTTCAGTGTTTTATATTGATTTTATATGATATTTAAAAAATTACAAAATACTATATTAAGGATTTTTTATCTTCTTTTAGTGACTAGATGAGCTTTAAAGTCTCTTCCCATACAAAGCATTCTATGATTCCATAATTTTACACACAAAATTATTTTTAATGAACCTATTAATTGCTACAGGAATACGATAAGCTAAGCAATTTTTCACTTCTAAATATTTGGGATAATTTGGGATGATATTAAGATTGGCATAATATTAAGATTGATGATTTTTAGTGCTAGTTTCAGTTAGTCTAATTTGAAATTTAAATACAAGAAGCCATCTTGTTTCCTAATGTAAATCAGTTAGAGAAGACATGTCTGTTTCATGTTTGAATAGAAGTTAACCACAAAAATGGTTGCTAAAAAATAAACAGTCCTAGTCTCCTACTTTTTAATGGTTAGAAATGGCTTTCACACTAAGGTGTCCTAAGTGCACCTCTTAAAAAGAGGTTAAAAGAAAGAAAAGAATTAAAAAGAAAAAAATTCAGAACAAGATTGTAAAATCAAGCCACACCATCTCATCTTACCTCAAACTGTAGAGGTGATTTTTGGCATAGTTTCTAACCTCTTATGATAAAGACATAGACATTTTTCATTTACATTTCTAATGTCTTTTTCATCTCTTGAAAGGTGAGTTCCCCCATCAGACCAAACAGAAATATCCACTCTTAGAATACTTAGGCACTTATTTCCCTAGAATCTGAGAGAAAAAGAATAAAAAATGTAGATAAAATTAAAAGGCTAGATTTCTCAAAATATTTTTATTTCATAAGCAGGTCATGTTCTCAGTTGCTTGTTCTCCCTGGTTTCAAGCATCTTTTACCCTCTGTTGCACAGTAGCAAATATTTGGCAGGCAGAGTTTAAACTGTACAAAATCTGCCTTGAAGGTTTTGCCATTTTATATGAGAAAAATGTGAGCTATGTGGGTGATGTTAAGTTTCTTGACAGCAAATGTCAACTGGATTAATAGGACAGAGGTTTTGCCATGGTTTCTAATTATCGCAAGGCAAAACCTTTCTAGGAGTTTGTTACAGCAAATAGAACAATTACAAGGAACATAGTTTGTAGAATTTGCACAGTAGTTCCTTTTTTTTTCTGAGTATAATGCCCAATGCTAATAATAAAGCCAAATTGTTACAGGCACTAATGACAATTACCAACTGATTTATGACTTTCATTCTTCTGCCTTCCTTCTGCCACAATAAGCACAGCTTCCTAACACCCACAGGGCAAGAGAGAGCACTGAACACAGCAGTTTGAATCTAAATGCATGTTGACTCCCTCACCAGCACATCTTTTGACTTGCCAAACAGGGTATATTCACCTAAACAGGTCATATAAAAGATGTACCAGGAAATTATCCTAACACTCCTAGTATATGTATTAGACTATAATCAAGTATTTAGAGATTAAGTACTCACAGGGCTCTTGGTTATATTCATGCATTATTTCCATAGAGAAATTTTTTAAGTCTTCATTAAAAATTAAATACTTCCTTATAACACAAATATTTTACAACATTAAATTTGGTGGATATGTCTGCTTTACATGTGAAGTACAAATCAAGCCACAGAAATGTCAAAGGCTCAAATAATTTTCCTTTCAAATATATGTATAATTATATCTGGTAACTTGATAATTAGGTACTATACCTGCAAACAATGAACTGCTTGTAACTTTAGATTTTAATATTTTTATATAGCTATATAAAATCAAATATTTAATTAAATATCTTCCCCAAATATAACCTTTTTCCTTCAAATGACTATGACTATGAGATTTGTCTATGACGATTTTTCCTTCATTTGACAATGAGACTGCCAACATTTCAACCAAAGAGAGTGGAGTAACTATCCTTTGGTTCCTTGGGCTAACATACCAGAAAGGTGATCCAAACTCAGAAAGGCTGAGCTTGGATTTCAGCTCTCTACATTTTGAAGTCAAAGAGGGGCCATTCTTTTGCTTCTTTTAACCTACACCCAGGTTAGTTACAACAGTCTAGTATGGCCCACTTGCTGACAAAGGGATAGTTCATCAGCACAGCACAAAGAGCTGCATCATCAACTCCACCTTGGACAGTCAGCAGCAAGCTTAAATCTGCTCTGTGGGATTTCCCACATCACATAACCACAGAAGATCCTTACCTGCTGGGCAGACAACTGAGTCATCCTTTAAAAAGGCTGAGTTCACTCTTTCCTTCAGACCCTGGATCAATGAAGCAGATCCTTTTCTGTGAAAAAAACCCTAAGTATATCCCAAACTGTGTTGTTCTTTCTCTGAAGATAGGACCAACTTCTGGCCACGGGGCATTTTTGCAGCCTCTGAAGTGGCAAGCAATGAACCTGATCCATGGTCCATCCAGCTGTTCCTGTCAGGAGTTGAACAAGACCAGGCCAGAAACAGAGAAGGCAGCAATGTGAGTCCAAAATCTGTGAGGCAGATAGAGCCGTGTGAATCAATGGGCCCATCCCATCCAGGAGGCAAGATATCTATAGGATGGGTCTGAGGTCCAGCTGGGAGGTAGGAGCAGAGATGGGAACATCTACAAGACAGTTCAGGCTGGGAATTAAAGCTGAGCTGAAATGGAGCTCACAGACCCATGAAGAGGAGGGGAGAGGAAGCCCCAGGAAGACTGGGCAGGAGCTGAAACGCCCCTTTGTGCCCCCGATAACCTCCTACCTGAATGTCATGCAGTCCTGCAAAACAGGAGCCAACTATGCTGAGCTGTATGCAGAGGCTCAGTTTATTTGAATGCATGCTAGTTTAAGATTAAGAGCTGTCTGCTGGTTTAATTGACTGAGCCAGCATCAGTCTTTTTCATCATACTGCTGTTGGGCAATTCTCCAGCTGCAAAGCTGTCTCTGAAAGAATAGTCCCAGCATGTATTGACGAGGGTCCCATTCTCTTCTGGACAAACAAGTCACTTCCCTCTGCAAATGTGTCATTTTGTAGTTATGCAAAAAATGAGACAGCTGGTTTGGAGCTCAGCAGAGGCATTTGTTTGCAGTGATCTCCTGTAAGGCAAGCAGGTATTCTGGATACTCCTGAAAGACAAGAGCCAGAAAGCCAGGTGGTTTGCAGCTATTTTGTACCTATGGTCAGAAGGTACTATATTTAGGAGCCAGAGTTTGCCCTACCTCCTGCCTGCTCTTAAACTGACCTTCTTTGTAACAGATCTAAAGGGAGGACTGAGTTATACATGTATGTAGACACAAGGCAAGGTCAAAACCAGGGTGTCCCAGTGAGACAGAAGGGGGCACCCACTGATAACAAGTGCTACCTGGTTTAGCTCTTCTAACTCGAGTTATACTGCTGTAACCTCTTCTGGTTTTCATCATTTGCTTGTCATCAGCCAAATTGCAAACTGAGAAACCAGTAATTTTCAAAATTCATTATCTTCGGATATTAGGGATCATTCATTCACATTTTTACTTTTTTAAATTGTTTATATTTTAAGAAAAATCTTAAGAGTCTGCGTTGGTTTCCAAATACTAAGACAATTAAGAATGACCCATGTAGTTAGCTAAAGCACTTCTTTGAATGGTAGAAGACCAAAATCCTTGACCCCTCCTACCAGCTCACCAAACTTCTATGGCATGCACTCTAAATACTCCATACAGGAGGAGCACCCATGAAAGAAGTGACCATATACAAGGGAAGCCAGCTGATGTAATCTTTTTGGATTTCAGCAAAGCTTCTGATACTGGACAACAGCCAGCTGGATTAACACATGAGCAAGCAACTGCCTCATGGGTCAGGCACAAAGGGTCATAATAAATGGCATTACACTGGTCTGGTGGATGCACACTAGTGGGGCTCTGCAGGGTTCCATTTTAAGCCCAGTTCTCTTCAACATCTTCCTAAATGACTGGACACAGGACTGGAAGGAATACGAAGTTTGACTATGATACTAAAATGGGAGGAGCTGTTGACTTCCTTGATAGGCCTTGACAAATTTGAAGGCTGAACAATCACCAGCCATACAAAGTTTAACAAAGACAAATGCCAGNTAATAAATGGCATTACACTGGTCTGGTGGATGCACACTAGTGGGGCTCTGCAGGGTTCCATTTTAAGCCCAGTTCTCTTCAACATCTTCCTAAATGACTGGACACAGGACTGGAAGGAATACGAAGTTTGACTATGATACTAAAATGGGAGGAGCTGTTGACTTCCTTGATAGGCCTTGACAAATTTGAAGGCTGAACAATCACCAGCCATACAAAGTTTAACAAAGACAAATGCCAGATTCTGTACCTGGATGAGCAACCTTGGATGTACAGACTTGGGAATGAGATGCCAGAGAGCAGCACTGTGGAAAGGGACCTGGGGGTCCTGATCAAGTTGAACATGAGCCAGCAGTGCCCTGGCAGCCACAAGTGCCAGCACTGGCCCGGGGGACATCAGGGACAACATCACCAGCCAGTCAAGGGAGGGGATTGTCCTGCTCTGCACTGGGGCAGCCTCACCTCAGGTGCTGAGGACAGTTTTGGGTTCCACAACATCATAAAGACATACAAAACTATGAGAGAGCATCCAAAGGAGGGCAACAAAGATGATGAGGGGCCTTGAGGAGAAGCTGCATGAGCAGTGGCAGAGGTCATTCGGTCTTTTCAGCCTGGAGGAGAGGAGACTGAGGAGAGACCTCATGGCAGTCTGAAACTTCCTCAGGAGGGGCACAGGAGGGGCAGGCACTGACTTCTTCTCTCTGGTCATTAGTGACAGGACCTGAGGGAATGGCCTGAAGTTGCATCAGGGAGGGTTTTGGTTACATATTAGGGAATAGTTTTTCACCCAGAGGGTTGTTGAGCTCTGGCCCAGGCTCCCCAAAGAAATGATCACACCACCACACCTGACAAAGTTCAAGAAGTGTTAGGACAACACTCTCAGGCACATGATGTGTGATTCTTGGGACTGCTATGTGCAGGACCAGGAGCTGGATTTCAGCGATGTTTGTGAGTCCCTTCCAACTCAGGGTATTCTATGATTTTTATGATGCTAATTGCAAGTGACTCCTTTCCTGCTCTCCTTCCTTGATGCTCATGGTTACAGCAACATGTATTCTGGGCTAGTTCAGAGGACGCCCCTTAAATGCTCATAAAACATGATGAGAAGTTTTTACTTTTCCAAGTACAAGAAAGAAGAGATAGTTTTAAAAGTAAAAGTTTTAAAAAAGGCTTTTGAAGAAGAATGCTGAAAGTCATTTGTTCCCTGAGTCATGAAATAGTAATAGGCTTCCTGACTCCTAGACAGAAGCAAGATTCAGACAAAGTAAAGCTCTGCAAAGCATTGATTTTAGAGTAAAACCCAACTGAGAAAATAGGCATGCCAGGAAAATAGTTTCTGCCAGTTCTCTAGGAATGACAACAGCATGAAAAATTTACTATAGGTAGAGATGAATAGGTAACAAAGTGAGAACAGGAGAGAGATGCTATTCTTCTGAAGAGCTAAATGAACTAATTGCTGCATTCTTTATTGTCTTCCCTTTGTCTTTTAAAGATCATTACAGTAATACTACTATCAGCTTTGGATGTAAGCATCTATTATTCTCTACAGTTAGATTTAGACACTAACGAGAGATGGTGAATGTAAAGGAGAAGATAAAAGGAACTAATGAAGTACAAAGATAAAGATAGAATCACAACAAGACAGACAAAGGTTATCAACTTAATAATGCAAACTAATTTCAACAATTTGAATCCCTAGCTCGTTGACATTTCTGAAGATCTTTATGCAGTTATCTTATAAAACTAATTTCATGGGAATGGGGCATAGTATAACAGTTAAGGAGTAATCACCAGCTTTATTTGATTATTACTGTTCATGCTTTGAAAACTCTTTGTAGCTTCTGAATAAAATTGACAAAAACTTACATCATATTACTATATTCAAAATTGAAAGCAATCATCCTCACGCTTTTATATCAAACATATAATTAATTATTCAGGCACTCATCTTTTTTCAGATATTCCACAGTTCTCTAGGGAACTAGAGGACTTTTTTTTCTACAAAAAGCCAACATGTTAAGAAAATTGTATTATGGTACTTACATAAGCATCTCAGAGAATATGCTTTTCTGTCACACTGGAAATTCTGACAATTTCCTGTTAGGGTTCCCTGAAACATGTATATCAGGTAAGCTGAGATCTTGTACTTAGCACAGATTTGGATTTGAAGGAAGCAAATATGAACAAATAGAGCAAAAGAAACCTCATTGTCCCAAACCTAATTATGTAGTTGCCTAATTAACATTACTTAGCTAATTAATTAATATTGGTATATACTCATTTTCCCTCTCTTCTTTCATTCTGTAGAAGCTAGAATGTGCATTTGAATGTGCTGTTAATTACATGAATCATTTATTCAAATCTTTAATGCAGATACTTAACTTACCAGCATTACTATCACAAAATCTTCTTTTAAAAAGAAAACCTCTGAATTTCAGAGTAGTTTCATTTTATATACTTTTCTGATGGATTAATTTTGGGGAAGCATTAGGTGATCAGAATACATTTGAACCAGTTCTTTGCCACAAACTAAGGATCTAAATTAAATTTATAGAATACCAGCTGGCATGACCCAGCCTGATGCAGCAGATATTAGTAGTAGTACCCCATCCAACTGTCCTTGAGGGTGAGCAGAGATTTTTTTCACAACTGTTAATAAAATCCATTAGTATCACAGAATATTCTGATGCAGGGACACATAATGATCATCAGGTCCCACTCTTAAGTGAATAGCCCATATGGAATCCATGACCTTGGCATGCTCTTTCCAACTGTGTTAATCTCAGGGTCAAAAAAATTCAGGATTAAAACTAGCCACTCTGGAGTGAACACATTTCTAGCTGGTTTCCTAGGGGTAATAGAGAAGAGCTTTCTATGTCTGGCCCAGCGTCTGAGGGTGTAATGGATTGAGGTTTGGTTTTTTTCTCTAAAGTTTGCAGACAGTTTGGGTGCTTTCTTACAAAAGCAAATCTTTATCTCACTTGGGTTTTGAAGATCTCATAGGCTGTATGTTATATTAATCCTTTTTTCTTTTTCACACAGTCAAATTTATAGTGCAATATTTAATCATAATGTTCCAAGTGGGAAGGGGCTGAGTGAACAGCTAGCTGTAAAAAGAATTGTAAGAAACTTCACTGAGAGTCATATGTCCTATTCATCTACTTTTGTTCTAAGGTAAACAGGTTTGCCTCACGAGGAACAGGTTATTTGTAGAGATGGGTGATAAACATTTTTTCCTGCCATCTCACTCAGAGCTTTCTTGCTCATCTTTCTGAAAGGACTCCTTAATGCCATCACACATGGGATTTGGGTCTGCTGCATTTCTGCTGGAACACAATACTAGAGGCCATCCTCATACTGGAAGATACTCTTAGCTGAGCTCTACCTCTGGTGCTCTGCTCCTTGCTAACCTGGATGATACATGCAATAGTGGCTTTTCCCTTGCATTCAACAACTGAATGTCCTGCTATTGGTTTTATTTTGGAGGCAAGGAGGGTTTTCATCCAGAAGATGTGATTGATTCAATAACCAAACCCACTTTCCACCTTCATAAGAACGGAGCTGGACAGAGGATTTAGTGACACACTAGTTTTCTTCATCCTCCACCAAACCCACATACCATGCACTGCAGAGGGTGGACAACATATGCAGCCACTGAAGCAGGTCAGGAAGGATCAGCCACTGTCACTTGCTAAAAGAGAAGCTTGATATTTTTTAGTATTCACTGGGGTTTTAGTGCTTTTCAAATGTTGCTGTGTATGTTACACCCACACCTGTCTCATTCTGTTATATTTCAGTTTTTCTGACTTTTTACATGAAAATCAGACAGGAAATAATGCTGCTTCTGTCAACTTTTTGCTAAAGCTCCTCTTTAGCATCCCACAATAGGCTTTACTTCATCTCATTTAACAGCATGAGCCTGAGAGACAAGTTATCAGTTTTTCTGAGCAGTACAGCTCCTTAATGCAGCTTGCCCAGCAATTCCCAAAGGTAGAATCAATATTGCTATATTGAAAAGAATGGTTTTGGTGCTCACATAAGAAAAAAGTAATGTCTCAGGTTTTTGTGCACAGGGTAAGCAGATCTACTGCAGCGAGATATTACACTGGCTTCCCTTGACCAATTTGCCAATATCTTGAAATCATGTAACAAGCTCTATTCTGGACCCCTTCAGCATGACTGAAGAGCTATTTATGCATTGTATTTAACATGTGTTTCAACATAAAGTACATTATAAATCTTGATGACAAGAGCTTCCAGGGCTTCTCTCCCTTCTGGTGGGAGGTGGCTGTGTTGGCTGTAAATACATGGGCTCATTGTGACTGCTTTTCTGTGTCCCTATGTTACTGCTGAGTGGAATAATTTCAATTAAATGTGTAGAAAGTACCTCCCATCTCTTCCCTTCTAGCCTGGCAGTGTGTAAAGCTATAGGAAAAGAGGATTTTAAAGACAACATATGGGCAGCCTATTGGATCAGTGGTTTGTCTGTTAGGCTACAATAAAAAAAAAGTGGCAATCATAGTCTTTCCAGCACTAATGCCATAAAAAAAAAAAGGACTGATTTCTGCTCTGTTATCAATATATGATCTAAATGGTGAAGTCAAAGAGAAAATACCTGCAACATTGACTAGGCATTAAAGCTCTGAATGACATCAGTAAGTGAGCATTTTCCACTGCCAAACTCTCTCTGTTCCCTACAGATGCCCTGAGCAGGACTCCAAATTGCCCTGCGGGATCTGCACTTCTGTAAATCACAGAGTATAAGCTGCAGCACAGCAGCACCTGCTAGTCCCTTTGAGCATAGCTTTTTTTTGGCTGTGTTCTCTACTGTCTCAATACATTCTCCAGCACAGTTGTGGCCCATGTAGTTCCTGCATAATTTGTTTGTGTTTGTATTTTTCCCAGTACTACAGAGCAGTGTATTGGATTTGTGTGGCCAGGTTTTGATAGTGAGGGGGCTAAAAGAGTGGCTGCTGTGAGAAGCTACTGGAAGGTCCCTTCAGGCCTGATGGAGCCAATACCAGCTGGCTCCAAGAGAAACCTGTCACTGGTCAAGGCTGAGCCCATCAGTGATGGTAGTAGCACCTCTGGAATAAGGTACTCGAGAAGGGCCAGAAAGCAGCAGCAACTGCAGTCAGAGAGAGGAGTAAGAATATGTGAGACACAAAACTCTGCAGACATCAGGGTCACTGAAGGTGGGGAAGGAGGTGCTCCTGCTGCTGTAGCAGACATTCCCTGGAGCCTGTGGTGAAGATCATGGTGAGGCAGCTGTGCCCCTGTAGCCTCTGGAAGTGGAACAGAGATGGAGAACCCCAAAGGAGGCTGTGGTGCCATGAGGAATTCATACTAAAGTGGGCTCCTTGCAGGATATGTGGCCCATGGAGAGAGGAGACCGCACTGGACCAGGTGTGCTGGCAGGACTTGCAAGCCTAAGTGGATCCACATTGGAGCAGCCTGTTCCTGAAGGACTGCATCCCATGGGAGGAACCCACACTGGAGCAGAGGATGAACTGCAGCACATGGGAAGGACTACTTTTGGAAAAGTTTGTGGAGGACTGTCTCCCATGAGAGGGATTCCACACTAGAGCAGTGGAAGAATCCTTCCATCTCTCCCTGTCCTTTTCTCAACCAATGAGCCTTTCATTATATTTTCTTTCCCCTGTCCAACTGAGGAGGTGAGTGGTAGTTGCTTTGGTGGGCATTTGGCATCCAGCCAGGATCATACCACCACAAGCAGTTGCCAGGAAGTGAGCTCTGGCAGTTCTGTAATTTAGCTTCCCATGTGAAGAAGAATTTTCACGAGTTCTACACCAGGACAGCCATGATGACTAAGAATCCCCATTAAAAATACTGAAAAAGAAGATTTATGAGCCAGTCAGTTTTATATTGGTAAAATACATCTGCTTTTATAAAAGTAAAATTTATTTAATAAAATTAAAATATATTTTCCAGAATTTTCACCAGGTTATTGTGTTGTCAAACTTTATAAAAATGAAAATTCAACCAAAACTGAATTTTTTTTCACATTTTTTATTTTAAAATCTCTTTTTATCCACTGTGTTCTTAACATTTATCAGTTATCTTTAATTGCAAATTCAATTTTTTATTCCAAGTATCATTTTATCCCCAAATATGCGTCTCCCTAAACAGACTAATTTTAAAAAAAAGCTGCAGAAATCAGTGTTATAACTGAGATAATAATCACCTCAAATCCTAGCTGACTTTTTCATAATGTCACATCATTTTGCCAAAGTTCCCTTAGTGAAACATGAATTACAAAAGAAAAGCAGAAGAGGCTTTTTTCTTTTGATAAAATGGAACAGAAATTATGCAATCTACAAAAAAAGCTGATGCTTTGGTTTTCAGTCCAAGGTTAACAACAGTAACATGAGACTATTCCCACTAAAAGGTGATAGAGGACTCTCCACTGATCAAGGAGTATATAGAATTTCACAGGACATGAAGCCAATGTATGATTACATAAAGATATTTGTTTCCCCATTTCTCAGCCCGCATTACTTACCTTGATTTGACTTCCCATAATTTAAATAACATTTCATATCTTCAAAGCACTGTACGTGCATTAACTAATTTCACTCATTAAAATTTGACACTGCTGTCTAATGATAAATTCCCAAATGCAGTGGATTTGAAAACTTTCTGTTAAGCATGCCTTGATAAGCCCCTTCAAGCATATAGCTGTAAACTGTCTTTTGATGTTAGATCTGTAACCCTTTGCTGGCTACATGCTTCCAGCTAATAAGGAGTTACAATGATTGCTGAGCTTCTGCTCCAGGAGAGGAGGCAGGATTTTCCTTTTCTTGGGGGAATTTCTATAACCCAAGCAGGCATTGCTTCATTTCAGTGTTTCAAAGTCTCCATGACAGCTCTTTCACAAAGATGTACAAGCTGCCTGATAGACGGGTTTGAGACCATATTTCAGTGCTGCATGATAAACTTTTTGTTCTAACCTGAATGCACAAATGGAGACACCTGGCATGTATTTACTTCCTAGGTGGAGATAGTAATGTTCTTTGCAGCAGCAATGCCCTACATGGCCTGCAGATGTTATCACAGTTTGGCTCCACATAACCTTTGTATTTCCAGAGGGCTGGATCACCTCTCCTCTCAAGTCAAGCTACAAGAACTGGAGTTGTTCATCCTGGAGAGCAAAAGGCTCCAAGGAGACCTTATAGCAGCCTTCCAATATCTAAAAGGGCTACAAGAGAGCTGGGGAGGCACTTTTTACAAGGGCAGGTAGAGATAAGGCAAGGGAGAATGGGTTTAAAATGAAAGAGTAGATCTAAATTACATATAAGGAAGAAATTCTTTACTGTGAAGGTGGCAAGGCATTTGGAACAGCTTTCCCAGAGAAGCTATGGATGCTCCATCCCTGGAAGAGTTCAAGGCCAGGTTGGATGGGGCTTTGAGGATGGATGGTCTAGTGCAAGGTGCTCCTGCCCAAGGCAGGGGGGATTGAACTAGCTGGTCCTTCAGGTCCCTTCCAACCCAAATCTTTATGTGATTCTATATCACTGCTGGGATCACTTCTACATTTTTCTACTTTTCAGAGGCAGGCCTGAATGCTCCAGTCCAAGGACAAATAAAACTGGTGAGTGATTACAAGGAGGGGGTATTAGGACTCTGTGTCCTGAATGGCTCAAGGCCATAGGTCCATCTGGATGTTGCCTAAATTAATCCTGGAGCAAAAGAGATTCTAAATATTGCAAAAAATGGAGATGATAACCTGTTTGCCAAAGGAGATGAGTGGAGACAGCAGCCCATGTGTCTTAATTCTTCTGATGTTCCGCAGTTTTTAAAAGACAATTTAGATAAAACCACCTGTTGAAGAGATCCATGGGTGGAAAAAGGGTGCACAGGAATGACCACAGAGAAAGCCTTGAAGGGTTCTGACAGTGTTTCAAATCTTGAAATTTCCTGTTCTGAAGAGCATTAGGTGATTCATTAGATGTACAGATCTCTTCAGTAATATCAAGGCTGCTTTGCTTTTCTTCCTGACATGCCAGGCTGCAAACACTGAAAGTGTAAATCCCTCTTCTGAGCAGTAACACCCATTAAGCATTGATAATATGATCTGCGCTGCAGAAACCTGACAGAGTGATAGGCTAAGTAATCATTAGTCGTAAACAATAATGTGCGTAATAACAGTGAATCATCAGACAGAAAACAGAGCACTATTTAGTTCTAAAGATGAATTAGGACAATTTGCTCTGTACATTAAATGAATTTCCCTGCAGTACTTCAGACTGCTTTGTTTTCATACCTTCAGCTGCATCTGCTCCTCCTGAGAGTTGCTGTAGTCACTTTACCGAGCTCCTGTTTTATAAACAGAGAAGTCATCTCTCTTACCCTGCCCTTACCAGCTTGTCTCAGCATATGCTGCTAGCTTTCACAGTTGACAGACACTCTGACAACTGGCAGTCTGTCTGTCAAGAAGATCCTAAAAGATGAAAGTGTTGAGTAGAAAGTTCAGTTCAGGATCATCTCCATGGCTTTAGGAGAATGTTTGCAACAGAGACATTATAGCAGAATGCTGATAAAATCATCAAATTTGCTTTCATGTGAACATGAAATCTGCTTTAAAGGGGTAATGTTTGCTGTATAAAATACTTAATTACCAAAAAATTGCATATTTTAAAAATCAATCTCTCTCTTCCTTTCTCTGGGCCAAGTACAGTCCTCACAAAAGACAAATAACCACCTCTCACTGTGCTGTAAGAAGTGGGAGCTCTGCCTCAAGGTGACCCTCCTAGATTTAACTCCCTCTCCCTCCTCTCCCAGTTTGGACACTTCGCCAGGTTGCTGTCACCTTCTTCTTGATTCTTCTCACCTTTCAGAACATTGTCTACTTTCCTTCTGCCTGGCTTATGTCAGGTGAGGAGCTGATCCAACGCCGTCACACCAGGCACTGGCGCCGGGCCGAGCAATATTGTCCCCTTGCTGCTGGCAGGCGAGAGCAGGAGGAGAGGAGGCGGTGACCTGCCTTGCAGCGCTGACAGCAGGGGAGGGCTGCCAGTGGCAGGGCTGGGATGCTGCCAGGACCCTTGCTGGGACATCGCTGGGTCTGCATTGTGAGACCTCTGCAGGAATGGAGCAACTTCGCTGATATCCCCGACAAGCACTTACACTTTATCCTCCCAAGTGTAGCCCTTGAGTTTAGGAGCCGGTGAAGCAGCTTTGTGCTGCTGTCACTGCTTCTAATTACCAGCTGTAATAAGACTTCATCCTGATTCCTTCTCCTTGACTTCTAAAATGATCTTGTGACCTCCTGGGTGAGTGGGCTTTCCTTTCTGATAAGCCAGCAGCAAGAGCAAATCTACTGCACCTGTTTGAATATGAACCAGATTGGTTTACGGTAAAATACAAGTGCAGAATGCTCTGCAAAATGCTAATCCCAGAGAAATTAAGATTTAACACAAATAGATGATGGGAATGCCACGCAATCCTCTCCCTCATCTGTGGTTTATTTAAATTAATAATTTCAGGCAAATTTTGATCAAGAAGAAATATCTTTATATTATTATTATAAAGAGGGTACACCACCCTCTTTTTTCTGAGTATAGATTTGCTTAAATAGACCATTTGTCTTTGACAGTCATCTGAAGGACTTTTGATACAGTCACGTTGTAAATCTCCAAACTGACAATGCTACACAACTTGTCCCAAGCTGTAGTGCACGGATCTTTGGATAGCACTCTAATTCACCCCCTTAGACTCTGTGCAGTTAGATTTCAGAATTTTTCAAAGTGAGTTTTCTTCTTTCTTTCTCAGTGAGTTGATTCACCAAGTCACACCATTTACTTCAGTTTTTTAATATGATAAATCTGAAGGATAATTTAAATTAGTGCAAACCCTCTAAGATACGCCAATCAATTCCAAATGCCATCTGTCACAGTACACTCAAAGTGGAGGAGAGAAGAAAGCACCCACTGGTTCAGTTCCTCACACTAACCGGCAGGTGCCTGACTGTCTGTCAGCAGCCCTGTGTTTTCCTGCTTTCTGAAGCTTAATAGGACAACCAGTTGTCCTGATTAATCCTGGGATCCAAAGCAGACTTTGTAAAAATTACATCCAAATCTAAGATTACACTTTCTCTTTTCAGAGCAGTCAGAGCAGCAAAAATCTCTTAATTTTCCTTACCAAATTTAGAGGGTAATTATCATCTTATCTCTCCATTCTTTACAATTAAACACATAAATATATCTGCCTTGTAGTTGGTATGTACACAGCTCTTTTTTCAACCTCAAACCATCTAAACTTCTCATTTTGCTTTAAGGGTGAGGTTTGCTGCCCCAGAGTATCAGTTACCTTTCTGCTTTTATGTTTCCAAAACAAAAGTGCTCAAGAATAATGGTTTGTGGTCTTCTGTCTCCATGTTTGTTTTAGGTTTGCTGGGACAAGTAAGAAGGATGACTGGCTTTTATGGTGGGGGAAAGTGGTGCACATATACAACAACAATTGTTTAAATACTGACATGCTTTGCTTTACCTCCATTCTCTCATCTGTACAGGCATTAGCTGTAACCTGGACACTAGTGCCATCACCAGAACCAAACACACCAAGAGCAGATTGCTTGGCAGAGATGGACCATATCTCAGCTCATCACTTCTGTCTGTAACCCTGACTGCATTTAGTGGGCTACTCCACAGAATTTTTTCTTTTTGTTTTTCCCCCTTTGCTGTTACCCACAGCCGCAGTAACGCTAACACTGCAGCTGGTTCTTCAGCAAGAGGAGCTTTTCTTAGATTTTCCAAATCTTTTCCCCAGGATGTCTCTGTTCTCTGAGTGGACCCCACCAGCAAGACATTTTTCTGCTATTCCCTGACTATATTTAAAGAACAAACAACATATGAAACTCTTGTCATTTTTATCCCCAACTTTCCCCAGCCAGCTCTCTTTATTCAGTCACTCAAGTGATCTGTGAATTTATTACCTTCATTCCCTCATGAAATTAGGAACTTCAAAATCCTTTCCATCTTCTCTGAAGCTTTGATGAGTGATAATGATAAAAGCAGCATTCAGGTTGCTGGGATTTTGGTAACAGCTGGGAGCACTGACATGTCCTTTCTTTGCCTGAGAGGGTTGCTTGGAGTAGGTGAATAGCTCGATCTCTTTTTCTCACAGGACCTTTAATCTAGGTGCTGGGAGGTTATGTCCTCTGCCTTGAAGGCAGCCACTGGGAATAAAACTGTCTTCTTCCAAAGTCTTATCCATTTCCTAGAAAAAACAATACTATCACTGCAGTGTCAACAGCTAAAGTCAGAGCTTCACTGTGCAAGGAGAAGAGGAAGAACTAGGTATTGTCCTAAATAGCTGCACAAATAAGACAAAGGAAATGGTTGAGGAAAGGCTTATTAGACTCCTAAGAGTCTAACTATCCCTTCTTCTGAGTTTTTATGGATATTTTGTGCCTGTTGTCAACCAGATACTGTTTTCAAATATAAATATAAATACAGTTATGCTGAAAATCGGGACAGCTACGGGTCATTAAACAACATATGTTCAGATGCACTGATGCCATGAAGCACCCACTTAGGGGATGATGTACAGGATACAAACTAATTTTATATTTGATAAGCAGAATGTACGTTAAGAGTAGGCAGGTTGAAAACAGCATATATTTTTAAAGTAGTTGTTTTTTCCTAAACAAATAATATCTACCTTCACTAGAGAAGCAAAATATGCAAACTTTTAAAAATAATTTGTAGATTTTAATTTGTAGGATTTTATTAGACAATAATAAAATATCTTAACTATATTAAATGACATAGAAAAGTTTTTCTGCCTTGCAAACCTTTAGCTTCATCCAACTTAATATTAAGTAGTATTAATTATCCTACAATATTAAATTCTGTCGGCTTCAAAAAATTTTCTGCAGACTTACACAGACCCTTATGGCTATTACCACTTCTGGAGGATTTTTTGAGAAAAATTCATAATTATTATAGAAGTAGTCAGGAGTACACTTTGTAAATCCATGTGGATATGAGTTTCATTACAGTTTGTACTCACTCCATACACTAAATAAATTAACCTCAAATTCTTTTCTTCTCAGGATGAATCTCAGATGAAAAGATGGACTCCAAGTTGTTTGTTCTTATCCTTTTGATTTAATTTTCCTTATACAAACACAAAATTAAAATTAAAAAATATTTTGTGGAGTCTTTATATATTTGGATTGATTTTCATTAAGGCACTTTCCATGGATAAGGTGTCCACCTCTACCTTCCTCATCCCATCTGAACCAGTCATCCCATTCTTTAGCAAGGTGTTCTCTGAAGGAAGGAGCACCTATACATGTTCAGCAGGTCCCCTTCCCCTGAGTCAGAAATTTCCTGCACAGCATTCATTCTCACCAAGGAAAGTGCTGAAACAATCAGATATAGACATTTGACAAAGGGATTATGATCTCTTTTTTGTATAGCCCTTTCTCCAGAGACACTGCCTTTTCTTCAATTATTTAAAATTAATTTTCTTCATGTTCTCTTATTACGCTGTAACATCCCCTGACTTCCTCTGCAGAATTCCTTTGTAATGTCTGGAAGGTCTAAAAAGGCTAACATCTATCAGCCACATATCAGGTTGACTGATGCCTTCTGTGGTCTGCTATGAGCAGCCTGCTTCTCTGCTCCAGGGCTGCACAGCAAGCTTCTCAACTCCAATCAACTCCAAAAGCTGCCTGTGCCTACTGGTGCTCAGAAACTCCACAAGCATGATGTAAAATATATTATCTGTAATCATGTAAATTTGTACAGTCAGAGAGTTGATTTTTATTTGCTTGGCAGGAGGCTTGCAACACTCCAAAGCTTTTAAATTGCTAGGTACAACTGCTGTGACATTTCAATTCAGCTGTGTTCATCCCAAATGATAGAACGACCATCTCTGACCTTTCACATGCACGTATACGCATAAAGCTCGACAGTAAGTAAATGTTTGAAATCTCTCTGAGCACCAAAGGCAGCTTCTCCTTGCATGCATATGTGCAAAGATTTAGAAAGTTTCCATTAATATTCTGCTAAGGTAAGCCTGTGAAATTTTACTGTTAGCAGCAGCACTCAGCCTCAGAGAAATAATAGGTGAAAGACAATGTGTGTTATGCATTCACATCAAACCTTGACAGAAAAGCAAAGCATTATCTAGGGCTGTGCTCCTCACAAAGCTTCATCCCCCTCACCCCTGGGCAGAGCTGCCAGGCTGATGTGGAGCTGTGTCACTTGTGGCCCACTCCTCCACTGCATTATGCTGGCAAATGTCAGGCAGAGACCTGCATCCATACTGTGCCACTCCATTACTGCTTTCTTCATTCAGCCAGAGAGCCCAAAGCACATTCCCCAGAAGAGGAAAGTGCTAGCTATCATAAAAAAAAAAATTATGAAAGCATAAGGGCATATGGCATGCAGCAAATGAACTGATTCAGTGCAGTTCCTAAGTAATCTCTTGCAAACACAGATCCTCAGAGGTTCTGCACGTTGATCAAAGCTTGTTCCTCTACCAAACAGCAGCATGTAAATAACAACTCATTTCCTGTTTCTGGCAGGAGGTTGAAGGGCACCTTTGAGAGCTTTATCTCTTAATGTACATAAATTTTCTGCTCACAGCCCCTCATAGGATTTGATATAACAAAAAGTGACCAAAAAATGCTGCCTTTCATGTTGCCCTCCACAACAAGAACATCCTTTTACTTAATATGAGGAACTGACTTCTTAAAGGAATAAAATAAATGACTTTATAACCTGTCTATGAGAAGTGTCTGGTCCAAATCTCTTGGCAATATGTCACACAGCTAAACTGAGCAACTGCAGCCTCCTCTGTGTGTGTGAATGGAGACATGATCTTCGGATCATGAAGAGAAGGGCCATCACAAACCCTCTTGCACCTCTCTAAAAGCCAATGAATTTCAATAAAGACTTTGTCAGCAAATACATTTTTGATTTATATTGGTGTTACTTGTCCTAGAACTCATGCTTACACATGAAGTGTGATGCACACCAAGGGGAATCCCAATTATTTACTCTTGAATCACTAGAGAATAAAGCAGAAAAATACGTTCCTTGCCTGTGATATATATTTTGACATAAATTAACAAAAATCTTTCCCATTCTTCAGTGACAAAAATCCTAGATTTTGATATATTCTTACAGTATAAAGCAGGCAAAAAACCCCTGTGACTGACCTTAAAATATTCAATTGCCCAACAGTTTTGAATAAAACAGACTTGGGACTGATCCCTAAAGGTGTTCCATAACTATGAAATCAATAACTTTCTGGTTAGTAAAAGTGCCTCTAAATTAGATTTTTATTTTGTGAAAAAATAAAACATTCCAGCAAAACTTGCTTTGGTTTTGAGGAATATTCATTTTATGACATAAAAATCCTTTTGAAAATAAAGTTATGGCAGAATCACCAAAACAGAGCACTTCAGAGCAAAATCCAAATAGAAAGTGAATTACAGTTCACCAGAATTTTCAGCCACAATAAAACTTGTGCACTGCAATAGTATTTTGGAAAATCAGAACAGAACTATCTAGGCAGATGTTTTTTGTCATCTGTGTTTCCTATTTAGCATGTGAAAAATGTGCATTTTCATCTAACTACCATTTAGAATTTAGAATAAATACCTTGATTTTAGCTGTTGAATTGAAAAAGTAGCTGAACATTCAGCTGTTTGTCTGCCAGAAGCAGGTACAAAAGGAACTCAAAGATCTCAATTTAAAATATGAAGGGACCTTAGGCTGGCACTTCAGATTATTTTGCTGAAGTGGGGTCTGTCCCCTTCCACTTCTCCTTGCCAAGGTTTTATTCATGGTAGTGAGCACCTAATGGAGAAGGAACCTCTTCAGTAGTGAGATTTCAGAACAACTATAAGAAACTGCAAAAGCTCTAGAAAACATCACAAATGTTTCCTGAAAAACTCAAAACCCTGAAAGGAGACTCCACTTTATGTTACCCTTTTTACTAAAGCAAAAGACTAAAGTGAAAAGGATGGCTGGCTACCCTCCTGCAGCCTTAAAACTCAGAAACTGCAGACAAGTATGTGAGAGAAAAAGATATTGTGAGGGGATTAAGACCATTTTGGAACCCAAGAGGAAGGTGAATCCATCCTCACAAATCTTAGAATTGGTTAAACACAAACTTTATATGGTTAAACACAAACTTGTTGTTTGAACTCATCCACTTAGGGCAACTAGTCTAATTAAACCATCTTGAAATGAACATATAAGAGAAATAGTAAATGTAGCATGTTTAAGTCATTTATATTTCTTCTAGGTAAAATAACCCTATGCAGATGAAGTTGGGGTCAAATCAATTCCACTGAATTAATAGAATAAACAAAAACATGCTCATGTCCTTCTGAAATATCAACTTCTACAGAATTAAAAGGACAGCATCAAAAAACCCACAAAGAAATGAAAAACCACCAAAAAAAACCCCTCCAAACCCCATAAAGCAAAACTTGACCCTCTCAAGACAGAAATTGAAAAAAGAAATTATAAAAATTAGGTTTAAGAGTAGATTGAAAGGAAAGAGAAAGTAACATCTTATTCACTACACCTGTAATAATAATAATAATAATAATAATAATAATAATAATAATAATAATAATAATAATAATAATAATAATAATATTATTATTATTATTATTATTATTATTATTATTGTGGGGCTTGAAAAGTATTTTACAGCTGATGATAGCTTTGAAAAGGAGTATGTTTTTTCCTATTTGTTAGACAATTTTATGAAGATACTGTTTTTTGTGAATTCTGTCTACCCCCTGTGAGATTACTGCATCTAGGTTTGACCACTCTAGGCCATACTCTTTTTCTACATGGACATGAGAGCAAAAGTTCTGTTTACTTTAAGTTGTATGAAAGGTCATCACTGTGTTCTGACCATTTTCTCCCACAGTGGATAGTCAAACCTTTATAAATGTAACCAAGCAGCTGAAGAGGTTACTGGGACACCAAGACTCTCAGGAAAGTTTTTGGGTACTTGGAGGAGGAAAGTGCTAGTAACCAGCACAGAGGTCAGCAGATTGTTTGGAAGAGCTGCTAAATTATATCTATGAACATCCCTCTAAAACATCCCCTGAACATGCTATGCTAGAAAGAGTACAGAAACATAAACATTTCTATAAGAAAAAGAAAATATATAAGCCATATATATTCCTCTGTGGCAGATTTCACACCTTGAAATATTTCTCCATGAGACTACATAAAAATTGCTGGGATAAAGGAATAAAGGGCTAGGAATAAAATTTACAGGGCTGAACCTACACAGTATGGTTGTGTTGTTATCTTAAATGTTATAATATCATACAATTAAGTATCTGTCTAGTTTTTAATTTACTATTTTTAAATTATATTTTTATTTGTTTTAATACAGTTTATTACTTTTTCTCGTAATTAGGACAAATTCTAACAATGAGTAATAGCCACATAATACTAACCTAAGCTAAAGGTGGATTTGATTTAATAAAGTGTTCTTATTATTTTCACTTATATTTACTTAGATAGAGATATTACTAATACTAAAACATTGTATATTATAATAGCTAGATTTGCAAGTAATNCTTCTACAGAATTAAAAGGACAGCATCAAAAAACCCACAAAGAAATGAAAAACCACCAAAAAAAACCCCTCCAAACCCCATAAAGCAAAACTTGACCCTCTCAAGACAGAAATTGAAAAAAGAAATTATAAAAATTAGGTTTAAGAGTAGATTGAAAGGAAAGAGAAAGTAACATCTTATTCACTACACCTGTAATAATAATAATAATAATAATAATAATAATAATAATAATAATAATAATAATAATATTATTATTATTATTATTATTATTATTATTGTGGGGCTTGAAAAGTATTTTACAGCTGATGATAGCTTTGAAAAGGAGTATGTTTTTTCCTATTTGTTAGACAATTTTATGAAGATACTGTTTTTTGTGAATTCTGTCTACCCCCTGTGAGATTACTGCATCTAGGTTTGACCACTCTAGGCCATACTCTTTTTCTACATGGACATGAGAGCAAAAGTTCTGTTTACTTTAAGTTGTATGAAAGGTCATCACTGTGTTCTGACCATTTTCTCCCACAGTGGATAGTCAAACCTTTATAAATGTAACCAAGCAGCTGAAGAGGTTACTGGGACACCAAGACTCTCAGGAAAGTTTTTGGGTACTTGGAGGAGGAAAGTGCTAGTAACCAGCACAGAGGTCAGCAGATTGTTTGGAAGAGCTGCTAAATTATATCTATGAACATCCCTCTAAAACATCCCCTGAACATGCTATGCTAGAAAGAGTACAGAAACATAAACATTTCTATAAGAAAAAGAAAATATATAAGCCATATATATTCCTCTGTGGCAGATTTCACACCTTGAAATATTTCTCCATGAGACTACATAAAAATTGCTGGGATAAAGGAATAAAGGGCTAGGAATAAAATTTACAGGGCTGAACCTACACAGTATGGTTGTGTTGTTATCTTAAATGTTATAATATCATACAATTAAGTATCTGTCTAGTTTTTAATTTACTATTTTTAAATTATATTTTTGTTTTAATACAGTTTATTACTTTTTCTCGTAATTAGGACAAATTCTAACAATGAGTAATAGCCACATAATACTAACCTAAGCTAAAGGTGGATTTGATTTAATAAAGTGTTCTTATTATTTTCACTTATATTTACTTAGATAGAGATATTACTAATACTAAAACATTGTATATTATAATAGCTAGATTTGCAAGTAATTGCATCATCTATATCGCATGTGGTTTTCAACTGAGGCATTTCTTTTCTCTTCAGTGTTCATCTGAAGGGCAAGTTAATATTGAAAGTATTCATTTCATTAAGTTGAAAAACAACTGCTTTAAGGGAGAGGAAACAGGTTCAGAACCTTGTCAAAAAGTATGTGTGTTCCTGGTTCCTGTTCTTTGATTGTGTTGAAAATTATTAATTATTATTCTTGTAAATAAGATACCCACTAGGATAAGGTAGTCCTTTAAATGATGTTAAATTGACATTCTTGATTAACTACCTCTGAAATGAAGCTAGCAAACCAGCACACACCTGTACAAGTTAAACTAAATTTGACATTATAACTTGCCTTGAATACTACTGACCAATATTACATAAATATTAAGGCATGGTACAAGGGCAACAACTCAGCCTCCTTCCCTGTTGTACAGGATTAGAACCAGATCAGTCTTTCAAGCATCCTTGATAACCTATAAACAATTCTTCTGCACAATTGTCATTGCACCCAGAGGTGAAAGATAAATTATTATTTCTACCAGGGCAGGAATGGTAGGAAGAATTTTTTGAAAAGATGTTATGAACTTCCTTCATTTGATTGGGAATGATTGAGAGATTGGCTGATTCAAAGTGACTTCTTGTGTTGAATTTTATGAGATGGATAGCTCTGTGACTGCAGTAGGACAATGCTGACAGAATAACAACTGCAGACATTTCAATGCAAGTACAACAATGGACAGTTAAGTTGTGATCAATATATCTTTATTTCCTGGCAAGAAGGCATTTTTACTAGATATGATTAGTGTCTAATCTACCTCCCACACAATAGTATACATATAAAAAACTGGTACCAAGCTGGAGAGAAGGAAAAAAAATAGACTGATGGCTGAGCATTAGATTACAACTTTTGAGAATTTCAAGATGAATCTGAAAGAAAAGTACTGAATGCAAGCATGAACAAAATACCCTTGTGAAAACTATGTTTCTTTACGTTATTTCAGGTGTTTGAATCAAAGTGCAGGCACTACTGGTCTGGATAGCTTGGGAAGAAATTCACACCTTTTGATTAACTCAGGGAAGGCAATTTACACAACCAGTTGATCTATTTGACCGACATTGACATTCATCCAAAACAAAGGTCATTTTCCATCCCCTTTGAGTTGAGATAAATTCTGTTTTTCTTTACAACAGCTGTACTGATTCTCTATATATTTTTTTTAAACTTCCATCCATGCCTTGCCTTTTGGCCTATTTAAACTGTCCACAACCTATCAGAAGTAGATGAACAGCATCATTGCTCTTTTCTGTGTGTGAATTTGTAGTAGGTTGATGCTGGCCAGAGGCCTGGCACCCAGCAATGCCCCTTGCTCACTCCCCTCTGTGAACTGGACAGAGGAGAGAAAATTTAACAAAGGTTCATGAGTTAAGGACCAGAAGAGATCACTCATCAAATGCCATCACCAGCAAAACAGGCTCAGCTTAGAAATATGCATTGAATTTATTCCTAACAAAATCAGAGAAGCAAATTAAGCCCTTAAAAAAACCTTCCTCCTATCCCTCCCTCCTTCCAGCTCTACCTCCTACCCCAGTGGGGCAAGGAGGGAGGGAAGGGGGGTTATGGTCAGTTCATCACCTGTGGCTTCTCCTGCTGCTCAGGGAGAGGAGTTGTTCCCCTGCTGCACCGTGGGGTCCCTCCCACGGGAGAGTTCTCTGTGACCTTCTCCAGCGTGGNTTCTCACCCTGCTCTTCTCTGGCCACAATTAAAACTGAGCAACATCTTTTTTTTTTTTTTTCTTTCTTCTTAAATATATTATCACAGAGATATTACCACCATTTCTAATTGGGCCATTTCGGCCAGAGGCAGGTCCATCCTTGGAGCCATCAGGGGTTGGCTCTGCCAGACATGGTGGAAGCTTCCAGCTGCTTCTCACAGAAGCCACCCCTGTAGTGCCCCCGCTACCAAAACCGGGCCATGCAAACCCGAAACATTATTACATGAAGGGACAAGGCTATTCCAGTACAGAATCTTAGGAAGTTTGGCCAGAGTATGGAAGTAAGCATGTGCAAATGCCATTTCCTCAGGGGCAACATTTGTATGCCGCTCTGGTAGAGGAGAGAAGCCTCCAAAACATCTGTATAATCACCACTGCTATCACTCAAGTTTGCCCTCCTTCTCCATCTACTTACACTTCTGACCCTGAAAAGCTTCTCAGCTTAAATCCACAGCTGAATTTCCCCTCAGAACTGTGGTATTTCTGTGGCTTATTTTCTGTGAAGCTACTTGCTACAGTTCAAATATGTTCTGCACTGGGTTCCAGGCTGCACTCACCCAGCCATGGTTCATCAGCCACTCTGTCCTAATTAATTGTTTCAAGTAATGCCAACCTTAACATCTTTTAAATTATCAGTGGTTTGGGGGTTTTCGTTGTTTTGGGTTTTTTTAAATTTTTTTTTTTTTTTACAAAACACTTGTTAGTATGAAAGCAACCTGATTAATAAAAGGTAAAATATTCAGACTCCAGCAAGTCACTTTCCTTCAGTTTTAGAACTTTCCAGGATATTTTTATTTAGAAATGTGTTTAGATCAGTGGTGACCAGAATAGGCTGTACTTGGCACTTCTTATTGGGATAGAAAGAATTGATAAGAACAGGCATTTGGTAATTTAACAGGGAATTTGGTATACCCTTCCATCTTTTTTTTTTTTTTCAAGATGAGGAGAAGCTGTTTTATATTTCTTATAAGATGAATTTGTTATTCTTGTTGTGAGGACTAAAGATCAAAAAATGTGCTAAAACTTTTGGAGATCAAGCCCACCCCCAGCAAGTTTTTCTTGGGTTACAGTGCTATATCTTCACCCACTTGATATCTACTGTGGGGAATGCCCTTTTGAAAGTCGGTATCTATTTTGAGAGAATAGCCATGGTTACAAAAAAGGCCCTAAATTTTGCATTCAGCACAGCAGAATGGTCTTCCTTCAAGAGCAGACATGTGCAGTGACCTTCCTCCTGCAACATCACAGTCTTGAGGTTCAAACACTTTAAAAACACGACAGTATTTTAATGTGTCACAATATGGAGAGCCTGTAGCTCAAGTTACTCATTTGTGAATTCACACACAACTACACAAATTGTGCTAAAAAGGAGACTTCCCCTCCTTCTGTCTACATTTAAACAAAGGCTCAGGTTTATGAAATGGGGAAATATTCTGTGAAGTTCTGAATCAAGGATGTAAGCTTTTGTATAAGAAGTACTGAACCCTTTTACAGAAGTCCTTGACTCCTTATAGATAGAAGAACAAATGCCTTGCTCAGACAGCTGAAAGCACTTTTCTATCCTCCTGCTTTGAAAGCCTAAGCACCTCACCTTGACTTAGCAAATTATGACAAAGAGCCTTGCATTCAGAACATTGCCACATCTGTGTCAGAGGCCCAAAATATGTCTGTGTCTATGCAGATTCTGGTCCTGAAAGTTTTTCCCTAAGACAGCCTCCATGCTTCTCTCTCTGTTATGTTACAATCTTCATTGCCCAACTGAACTCCTACAGTTTCTTTGACTCTCTAAAGGCTATTTTCTCCCTTCTGCTTAATTCAATATCTCTAACATTTGTCTTATACTTCCTGCTTTTAATTTTGAGGCACTTGGTGCTAAGAGATAAGCCTGTGGCAGATGTAATTATCCAGCAGCGTATTAGTCACTTGTTACTGCCACCTACCTGCCTCTTTCGTACTAGTGTTTCCACTGGGAAGGGAGAGATTGGAAAGCTTTTCATCTTCCTTATAATTATTTCTTCATAAAAAATAGCTGTGTGTAAGTTAGACACAAAAATCAGAAGTTTAAACCTGAGACTTGTCAGTCCTGTAAATCAATAAAGTTTAATTGCAGAGTTTAATAGAGACTGAAAAACTGCCTCATGCTTTATCTCTATTGCAGGCATTACCACCTTGACTTTTTAAACTGAAGACAACAAATATAGTCATCTAGTTTAGCCTTAGGCTTTTACTATTTACTGCAGGCCTGTGCCTTCAGTTATACCTAGACATTTTCAGTAATCCAAAGCTTAAAAAAGCTTAGAAAGCCAGAGTATAACTGAAGTATATAAGCTTTACTGTTTAGTTTTTGTAATACCTTTGCTTCTGTTTCCTAGTTTCAATTTGCAGTCTTGGCAGCTCTTTAGTAGGACTTTTATCAACTGTAGCTGCAACTCATAGTGCATTTGGACAAATGGATGATGCATATAATCTGATATCATCTGAGAACCACTAGCTCTCTTCCATCCAGGGTAATGGAGTGGGTTAGGACAGATGGGTAAGCAAGCAGGTGAACCACCCTAGATCATAAGGATGCTTGGCAACAGAGGCTTCCAAATGTACAGAGGCTTCCAAACACCTCTGTGTAGACTCCAGTTCACAATAATCACTGAACCACTGGCTGGACCAGAAATTACTCTCACAGTTGCTTCCTTGCATCGAGCTTCTGGTTTCACATGGGTTTACTCCTTCCGATACAGCACCTCTTGTGCGTTGGTTCCATTTTCCTCATTCTGCACCAGAACTGGAAAATTCTGTTAGCAAGACTGATGTAAAGTGTTTCTGCAGAATTTCCCTCAGATATCCATGACGCCATTCACCTTCCCTCTGCGCCAGCCCATGCTGGATCTCCACTGTCTCTATGCAGCATCACTCTGTGTCACTCCTCCCAGAGCTCTCAGTGACGGGAATGAGTGCAGGGAGACCAGGGCCTGGTTTGCATGCAGCAGTTCAGGAGTTTCTGAATGGCACAGTTACTGACTTGAGTTCCAAACTGTGCACTCTGAATACTTCCAGACACACACAGCCAGATTCAATGGCACCTCACTTGAGTTTAGAAGCCCAGCTCACAGAAACTGGCTCTGCAGAGTTAGCTCACTGTCTTTGCAAGGATTAATGGAGTGATTAATCAGGAACCGGATAAATGACCCACAGATAATTCACAGTTGATTATAGTTTCTTTTATCTGCCCTATGTAATGCACAAGCCAAGAGTGTTTCTGCTAAATTCATAGTGGATATTTGCAGTCAAGATCCCTTAACACAGCTTGGTATAAATGTTAACTTTTGCTCAAGGAGAGTATGGAAATGATGGGGTTATTGTAGGTCAGCAAAAAATGAAAGCATGTCAGAGTAACAGCCCAGCTTCAGCCAAAACTAACACTGAAATTTTTAAGATCCTGTTCATTGAAGGGAAATCTTTCTCTTTTGGAGATTGCAATTTGCAGAGGTATGGACTTGTTTGGTTTCAAAAATGAGCCTCCAAGGTAGAAAAAGACAAAAAAGCTTCTTCACTTTGCAATGGAAACACATTGTCTGAGGAAAAATATTTCAGTTGTGCAAAATCAATGGCACGAAATGATGGACATGGCTTATAAAGAACCTGTGCTCTCAGGTACCCTTGCACCTCTATTATTTTGTCCCCTGGTGTTAACTCAAAGATCCTATGGGTCCTCCCTTCGCAATGTTTGAGCAGAATTGATAGCCAACAAATTATTTTGAGAAATATCAAAACCTTACTTAGAAGTTTCTGTGAGAAGAAAAATTTCTTTTCTAAGATAACTGCTGGTTTTTATGTACTGAAAGTAACTGTACAGACTCCAAAAAGATGGCTCAGTTAAAGACCATGCTGTGCTAAACTAATATCACAAGGGGAACAACCTTTAGACATATTGTATTAATGCAGTAAATGAGGGCAAAAAGGCCTTTAGAGACTGAAAAATAACCTATAAAAATTCACAAAAGAACTCAGTTTTGCAGCTGTGCCTATGAGCTGCTTGACAATATGTTTACTGCTTTATCACTCTTGTAGGTATTTGAAATGCCGTGGTAACTATAATTTTATGGATAAACTTGCCCTAAATATCTGCTGCTAGCTTCACCCAGAATCAACTGCAGCCCAGAAGCTGGTAGACATCTTGCTGATTCTCATGACCCACTAATTATACTGCCCCTCATCTAGCCGCTGGAATCCAATCTCAAAGGTGACATCAAAATTGACCTACCCAGAGGAAAATAGAAAGTAGCTGTGCAGGGGGAGCTGCAGCTGATTGCAGCATCTCACATCCAGTGTGGGGAACCCATGTTCACACTCAGAAAAAAACTACCTCTGACAATATAAGCAGGTATCTCACCCCCTCTTTTTCATATGTTGTCCCCATGACAGGAATTCATGGCCTTGTGGATGTTCTCTCCCAAGGGCACGAGGACAGAAAGATGCAAATATGTCTGAGGCTGGTATATTCTGGATGTTAAGGGAAAATGAAGATGAGTGAGGAGTCCATCCTGAAACACCACAAAAAGGTATATTTTCCACATGGGATCTGTGCAGTTTCCTTTGTAAACCACCTCATTTTATTGGCTCTATGCATCATGTATACATACATATTGGGTCAGGGTACTGCTGTAGGAACATCTCGACCCCAGTCCCAGTGATTTTAGGATTAGACCCAAATGATCTTAGGGCACATGTACAGAAACAGCAGTTTTGGGCCACTACTGGAGTCTGCAATAGAGACTCTGGAAATTCCACTCACCCCAGTCTCAGGTGGATTATCAGAATTACCAGTTTGCTTTTATCTACTTAAATTCCATTTAGATCTTGTTTTAAAGTACTTCATGTCTGTCTTCATATAAAAGGCTGTGGAATTAAAAGACAGTGGGATTCGTGGATGAAGACAACTCTGTAAGAGTTATGTGATTTGAGTTACTTTTGGTAATATGTCTTTAACTTGTCCATAAATGTCCCACAAGAAGTTAGTGCTGCAGTCTTGTGGCAGAGAAACAGGAAGCGCTGAAGAAAAAGAAGTAATAAATACTCAATTTTCTAATCTACAAGCTTTTAACGCATTTACAGCAGTCGATTTTTTGCCCATTCTATTCATGTTCTTATTAACTAAGCTGCAATCCTTCTTGGAAGTAAATATTTTATTTTAATAGCACATGCTACCACCTGCTGTAAGCAACTGAAACTGCCTTTGCAATTTTAGAGCTTTCAAAGCTGCATTAGGCAGCCAGCCTTAGATTTAAAATACAGCTAGATTGTTGGCATCTCTTTCTGGTGCTAATTTAATTAGCTATTCATCCAAATATTTTCTAACCCTGAAAGTTTCTTAGTTATATATGATTTGTAATATCTGCGGCTCAGCAGTCTCTAAGAAGCATGGAAATTTATGGAACAGTTCTGCTGTAGATATTAAACTAACAATAAATTATTTAAGCAATAATTATGTAGATTAACCATTTCCAAATACAGAAAAATTATTTCAGAAAGTAGCAATTGATTGAAGGTGAGCAGATTTTTTTAATAAATCAAGCCATGAGGGATCAAACATTCAGAATATTAATTATTAAAATATTTACCTTTTTTACCCGTTGCCCATTTGACTCAAAGAAGGGCTAAGAAATGTGCAGGAAATCAAAATGTCTCATTATTACTTGTTATAAGAATATTTTAGGGACAAGGGATACATTCTATATGGCTATTTTAATATGTATTGCTCTGGGGTTTTTTCCTGCTATAGTTGTCCAATTCCAAACAAAAAGCTAATTATGGGTAAACAACTCTTTTCCCAAATCCTCAGCAGGTATAAATCCATGTAAGTACTATCAAGGCATTGGCTTAGGCTGTTTTCACAATCTGGAAAATGGTCTGTTATGTCCACTCAAGATTTTGGAAGAGGAACAAAAAAAGATTGAGTCTAGGGTAGAGGAGAAAGAAGGCAGAAAGAGGTTTATGTTGTATTAATAATTTGCATGTGTATATATAGTGCTTATGCTACATTAGAAAGTACAAGTGCAGAAAGGGATAATAAGAGAAGCCAAACACATTGTCCTGCAGCAAATTCAGTTTTTGTTCTAGCTTCTACAGCTTGCTTTTTGTAAAAAAATAATCCTAATCATCTTGTCCCTGCTGACAGTCATTCCAGCACATGGCTGTCTTACAGCCCATAGAATTTTCTCTCTTCTCAGTCCACACAGGGAGCCCAAATCCACACCAGCTGTGGGCTGCCAGGTGGTGAGGCAGAGCAGAATCAGCCCCATGCTGAGCTGACCTTGGCTGGACACTTGTGCTGTCTGGAGCTGAGGAACACCGTTCTGGTGTTTCCATGGCGTAGGACACTTTTGCCTGGAATGCAGCAGGAGCTACCAGGGGCATAAGGACAGCAGGAGGCAATGGCAGCTCCCTCTAGATTCCCTTCTCCCCCTGTCCATGGCAGCAGCCATTTTCCAACAGTGAAGCCCAGCAATGAAAACACTTTCCTAACAGCTGGCACATCTGGTGACATAGCCACACCAGTAGACTGGAGGGAGCAGAGGAGTCTGTGCGATGTCCATCTCTTTACTGGTCTTGCAGCACATCTTTCACTGAGGGTGATGTAGGTCAGGCCGTGGGGAAATGGTTCTACTGCTCCAAGTGTAGCATGAGCACACACACAGGGAAATTTGGGGTTAAGAGTAGTGCTAGAGCTGGGTACTTTTCTTGCTCCTTGTCTCATGAACTAGGCAGCCCCACACTGCAGGGCTAGAACACCAGTTGGCTCACCAGCCCATGCAGGTATTCTCTGAGGTTTTACAGTGGTTAGCACATAACTAAGGCACAGCCAGCACCTGGCCAAAAATATGGGAAGGATTTCGACCCCAGTGCAACCTACTGCTTAGGCCATTGTGTGCTTTTTCACTGCATACCCATACCAATGACAAGAACAATTTGTTTAGTTCTAAGGGCTAATATTAACAACAACAAGGAAAGTAACAAATTATTCCTTTTCCTTTTTATTTATTTTGGTTTCATGATCACTGGTCTTGTCACTTCACCTTTTCTTTTCCTTACCAATGCCATTTGCTCCCTCTATTTTATCCTTAACCCCACCAAAATTGCTCCTCTTGCTCTTTCCTCCCTTTGTTCAAGTTGGGCAGCCCCTGGACATATTCTCTTGGCAATTTCAAGCATCACTTTAGGCATAGCATCTCCAAAACTGAATGCCTTCTTTTTTCCCCCTAATATCACTGTTCTGTTTTTCTTCTTTTTCCCCCATTATATTTATAGACTTCAAATCTTTCAGTCATAACCATTATCTTGCTAGACTTGATTGATTTCCTCATGGTTTAGTAACTCTCAAAGCTCCCTTTTTCTAACTGTTACAATGTGAAAACATTTTGCCATATGTTCATGCATCGCTTTCAAAAGCCCCATTGCCTTCCTCCTTAGAGCAGAGCCTTTTTGTATGAATACCACCTCCAGCAGCAGTGCTAGCATATGTCATCCCTGGAACTACACTGGAACACACCTCACTTGGACTTGTCTATGCTGAACATTGTGGAAAACTGTACATGTTGCCTGAGATCCACTGCACCTGGAAATGTAAAGGTATCTCCTTCCATCTGTTGGAGAATGGGGAGAGACAAGGCTATTTTGGTTTGCTTTACTTGCATATTTCCTTCAGTGTCATGCTGTGAGTCATCCTTCAGTCAGAATTAGCTTAATTACTGGAGTAAAGAAAGATTCAAGAAAGACCACAAGCAAAGGATCTGCTGGGGGACTCCAGGTGATTTGTGCATTTGCTACACTGTGAGACAGTTCTGTCAATAAGAATTTTTTGTGAGAGAAGAAATGAAGGCTGAAAATTTTAGGCTACCAAATTAAGCTAAGGAGACTTCCCTTGTAGGATAAGATGTAACAGAGTTCCTGGCCATGCCTCCCTTTCCTAGCCATTAATGACAGTAATTCTTAACTTTCTGATCTCCTTTTGATGCAGTCTTTCCCCATTTCATTACTGACCTGTCTCTCTGGACAGGCTGGATAGATTGGCTGAGAACAATAGCATGAAGTTCAAGACCAGGTGAT
The DNA here is from genome assembly GCA_013396995.1 of Dicaeum eximium. Taxonomy (NCBI): domain Eukaryota; kingdom Metazoa; phylum Chordata; class Aves; order Passeriformes; family Dicaeidae; genus Dicaeum; species Dicaeum eximium. Next base: position 451,081 of record VWZP01005834.1, read on the forward strand.
TAGATATTGGAATGGGCTGCCCAGGGAGGTGGAGGAGTCATCCTCCCTGGAGATATTTCTGGACAGACTGGACGTGGCACTCAGTGCCATAGTCTGGTTGACATGGTGGTGTTGGGTCATAGGTTGGACTCAATGATCTCAGAGGTCTTTTCTGACCTAATTGATTCTGGATGATTCTGTCCTTAAATTAATTTCCTTCCTTTTTTCCACTCTCCCCTCCATCTTTAAAACACATGTTTTCTAATTATTTTTCTTATCTTAAACATGAAGCCTAAAACTACTTGTTCCCTTAAGACCTGTCCCATATTTTGACTAACTTAATCTGGGAATAAACCACATGTTGTTCCAGGAAAAAGCTAGTGCTACAAACTGCAGTGTACTAGTAACAGATGCAACAATTAATTATTCAGAGTTTTTTAGTATGAAAAATAAAGTTTGAAAAATTTTGGTGTAATATTCTTTTAAATGAAAAAAAAAAAATTTAAAAATAGTTACTGTAAAACAATGTCCCAGAAATCCCAACATGTCTTTTGGGAGATGGAAATTAAGAAAACCCCACTTTTATCTTCTTTAGTGATTTTCTCTGTCTTACTCTAAAAAAATCCCTGCCTCTCTGGAGAGATACCATACCTCTTTAACTATATAGGCCATTTCTTGTCATCTTGGTGTCACTTAAGAACTATGATGTTTGTGGAGACATGTCTTGAAGTTTTTCCTTCTCATTCTGCTCTTTTTACATGTGTCTTATAATTTTTGAGGCATGTTTATGTAGGTGCCTCATAAATTCAATATTTTCATATTTGTGGGTACACATGTTTTTGTGGCAGTGTATATACTCCTAAAGCAAGGACCCCTTCTTTCATTTTCAGACAAATACATATACAAGATTACTGAAGAGAATCTCTCTTAATGACATTCTTTCAATCCAAACATTTTTATTTTACCTTGTATTTTGCTTTGGTTTAGTCAAAACAGAGTGACAAATAGACTGCATTTCAGTTTTATTGCTGCTTTCTCTGTTCTGCTGAACTCTGTGGGTTGTCTCCTAAAATACTGTCTGACAAGGAAATTGTTTCCACACTGTTTTGTGCTTTCACCCACAGAATCTCTCAACCAAATCCACCAAAAATTGAATCTGCTGTAAATGCAACAAAATAGTTTGATCACAGCTAATGTAAAATAATACCATTCAATCAAAGTCAAACTGTACCAGGTTGACTTTTGTAAGTTAAAGGGTTGGCTCAACATGTCACTTGTGTATAAAGATGCCTGGAATAAACTGTGCATATCAGATGTGAAAACTAAAATTTAAATTTTAATCCAATCTTACACATGCTTAAATACAAGCCTTCTAAAAATGAATTGAAAAATACATGAGTCAGTAAAACCACTTCCACGCTTAAAAGTAACCATATTTTTAAGCAGTTGGCAGGATAAGAGCAACAAAAATGCTACAAGCCAAAGCACTGAATTCCTTTGGCATTCTCAATGGCCTTTGATCTTTCATCTACTATGAGGATGACACGTGAATAAAATTGTTTGTTCTTGATGCACTAAGTGACACAGGATTTTTTGCCTGTGTTGATTTGACTTAGCACAAAGAGCAAATGCATTTTCAGCAATGAAAGAACAATATACCTTCAGTTTTCTAAAAAGTGGAAAACAGAAAAGGTCGGTTATTACTGCAGAGGCACTGCTACTTCACTGATGATATCACCAGAATAAAAGTGATGCTCTTGTCAAATCAGCACTTTGATACAAACCAACATCCTTCTAATTTCAAAGACATATTTACACAAACACCAAACAATAAAGAACGTGATTATCCAGATATATTTCTCTTTTGATTTTCCTTTTTTAAAGTGTCATTTCTATAAACACAGTCATTTGGCTTTCTGCATAACACTAAGGTAAAGGTAAATTAGCTCTTGATTTACATTTCAAATATTCTGCAACTCTTTCTACATATTAGTAATAGTCAGATGGGGCTTCTCACTGAATACATCTTGAAAGCTCTGAGTATCTGTAATCTCTCTCTTAGTACTCATACAGGCATAAGGAAACAAAATTATCCACAGGTGCATATAGAAAAAGGATTGCTTTTTCTATTTTGCCTATGAAGGAGGCATGACACAATAAGCAAGGATGTGGGCATGCCTGAGAGGTCACCTACCTCCAGGGCTTAGACACAGAGCTCTAGGCTACCCAGAGGCATTTCCATCTAGTTAAAATGTGCAGGTGGAATGTCTTCTGGACGAGGACACCAGTTTAATATATGTGTAACTATATTTACATATATACAAAGCTAATATGTATATACAAAATATATATATGTGTGTGTGTGTGTGTGTGTGTGTGTGTGTAAGGATGCAGAAGCTCTAAACTCCAATCTACTTGTGAAGTATTGTTTTTGAATTCTGCATTAAGCTGTTACTGGATTAAATATATGAACTATATAACCAGCTCTTGAAGCAGAGCTGGCAATGCAGTGCTCCTGCACAGCTTCCACAGGTAAGTTAAAGAATGCCCAGTGTTATATCTGTATAATGCCTGATATCTATATATTGATATACTCCTATGCCCAGTAGTATATCAAGGCTTCCAGCCTGCTTGCCTGGGCTTCCTCTGGAAAGTTGGCACAAGTGACCCTGTAGCCTCTCAGCCACAGGATATTTAACACAGGTCACCCACATCCTGCATGTTAACATCTGTTATCACAACAACCAGCATCACTTTAAAGAAACAGCAAATTTCATTGCATACCAGGCTGAACCACAGCAGCAGGTTTGCTGTGAAGTGATAACTGAGTTGAATCCTTGTGGAGCAGTGGATGGAATATTATCAGCCTTCATCACCAACAATGCTCAGTGTTGTGAAAACTGAACATGCTGCTCTTCATATTCAGAAGCAGGAGACAAAATAGTTTTTTTAAGATAAGGCACCAAGGAGCTTAGAATCATAGAATCACAGAACAGCTTTGGTTGGAAGCTATCTAGTCCAAACCCCCTGCAATGAACAGGGATGTTTTCAAATGGATAGGGTTGCCCAGAGCCCAGCCCAACCTGACCTTGAATGTTACCAGGGATAACTTACAAAGCCTTAGTACCTTTTGGTAGTAACTAGAGAAGTCTTGCAGATGCTAATTAGAAGTCTGAACTCTGCCTAAGGTGTGTTTGTAACAGCTAAATCCTATTTTTGCAACTTTAACAAAATGAAGATAACAAAGGGCTTTTATGACAAAGGACTTAGAAAACAAGAATGATACAAGGTGAAAATTCTCACATCATTGAAACTACTATAAATTAGGAGGTGAAGTCCAGCCTATGCAAGCTGATTGGTATCTTTCAAACATGGATTTTTTCATTAAATGTTTCATTCCAGTGGTGCCATAGTTCATACTCTGGTCTTGTTCACTTCTGCACTTGGGAATGCTGATGATTCAAGAACTGTGAATTGAATACTTAATTTCTTTAACCTTTACAGAGCCTAGGTAATTTCAAAAACACAGAGTAATATCTTTGCTTTATTTTTGTGCTCAGGAAGTTAAAGTTATGTTACTTCAGCAGATTTTTTCAGTTATATGTCAGCTGAATTTTCATGTAGAAATGTATTCTCTAAGTTGAGTGATCATAAGACTTTAAATGTCAACTCAGTATTCATGAGGAATCTTTTGTCTGCATTAAGAGCCAGCTGCTGTCAGTGATATTGGGTTACAGAGCACAAGAACAGACAGCCAAAAAAAAAAAAAATCCAAAGTCATTGCTTGATTTGATTGTTATTCACTTTTAAGTACTTTCATTCAACTCTGATTGCTGTAGAATTTGTCTCTTTTATGAGTGCCTTTAAAAGGAGACATTGATGTTTTATGCTGTCTTAAGTGCTAACAATCATCACTGCTAATGAACACAGACTCATTAATGTCTAAATCATTCACAGCACAAGGGTGTTTCTTTTCCTCTTGAGCTTGCTTTTCCTGGGACAATTAATTTTTATATTAGCTACTACATCTGTTTCCAATACCATCCATGAATTTGAGTTTATCCTTTGGATCACAACACTAAGTTTTTTTCCATAAAGGTAGAATATTTTATTCAGGAGAAGAATTTTTAGAACCCTCCCTCTATCCATAGAAATACACATTTTTATTTTAAATTTTTGTTTAATTCTTAAATCTATAACTTACAGCTCTTTTAACTATTCCATAAACGAAAGCTGATATTATTTTAGTGTAAATAACATTACACTGTGAACCATGAAGGAAACAGATATACTCCTTGAGCACAGGACTATTAAAACTGTCAGTATTACACAATGACATTATCAAATCATGTTAAGGAACAAGTTAAAGAAGAAATTGCATCGTTATACCTGTTTTTATATTTGGATCTTACATTTTGGATCCTGAAGAACAAAGTTTTCTTTAAAAAATGCTTTTTGGTGACATATTATTTTGACCATTCAGGAAAAGCACAGCACTACCTAAGACTTGGATTGAACCATAGCCCTAAAATTTCTGAGGAAGAAACTGCAGTGTCCTGAAAAAAAAGAATACTCTGAAACTGCATTACAAACAAAAATATAACATTAAAAGATTAATAGTGCAGTAACCCAGGGATACTAGTGCAGGGATACCACCTAAACCAAGCCGTAATCAAATTACATGATTATGTTGGGATTGTCTATTGTTTATCAAATCTCTCCCTATGCTGTGAGCTTGGCAGTTATGTAGTTTATGGAACTAAAAGGGACAATCTGTAGAACATTTTGTCTATCAGTCTCTTTTCCTCATATTTGGCTCTTTCTGTTCAGGTAGGAATTCTCTTCTTATATGAGTAGTCTCCTTTTATTCCCATTCGACTTAGATTCACTGAATATTCATAAAAAGGATGTGATAGCCTTGCATTTTTAGTATCTTTCTCACTAAATAAAAATTACAATCAGCACCATATTATAGCAGACAGTGACACAGCAGAAGTGTGTTAGGTTTTGAGAGTCTGAATAAACAACACAAATAAAAATTATGGCATTTGCAAGGGAGGTGAGCATCAGGATATGCATCACACACTGCAGCAATGCTGAACATACAGAGTTCTCTGAGAAACAGAACCAGGTGAGAGTGGTTTCAAAGAGTTTTGCAGATTAGTGCTTAGATACTTTGATGCCTAATGAACAATGAGATTTTCACGTGATTGAGGATTCACTGTTCCCTCTTCACGTGAGCACTAAGCAGCACACTGGAGCAGGAGAGGCAGTGTCACAACCAAAGAAGCTTGTGTTCCTGTTTCTGTGACTTGGGTGGATTGACTTCATGAGAAAATGAGAAAACTGGGAGAAGCTCTTTTGGCACCTGAAATATTTTCTTTCCAGGATAGGTGCACTGACTCTTTCCCTCACAGAAGCCATTACCACCTTCTCTTCTCAGGCATCCCCCATACTGGAGCTTGGGCAGAGGCGTGGGCAGGGAGAGGGATACCACTATTTCTTTGTGAAATTTGGATAGAACTGGCCCATTGGTTCAGAAGTTACTATATATGAACAGACACAGACATAGGCATTCACACTCTGATTGCTCAATGTTCGTTCTTTTCAGGCAACTTGATTGAAAATGTGAAGGGAGGAAGAGAGAACAAGTAAATAATCTGCTTTCTATGTAAAGAAGTCTGACTCCTAACAAGCTGCAGTTCCCTTCATTTTGCCTCTGATTTCTGTCTTTATGGTTAACACAAAATTCTCATAGGGAGGAAAGAAAAGAAAAAAGCAAGTCTCTGGAAAGACAGTTTTACTACACACAACACTTAATGAATGCAGCTTCCCTCTGAATTCAAAATAAGTGTCTTGCAAGTTCCATTACATATATAAGTTTTATGAATGTATCTCCTTCATACAGCTTTTCCTCCCTCACAGGATTTCAGCTGACTGTGTTTCAAGAACCCAAGGCTTACCTCTGGTAGAGAAACCTGGCTCAGACTTCTGAGGAAATTGCCAGGTTGGAAGAAAGAGCTCTGACAACATCTGCAAAGTGGAACTGTGTGAGATAAGAAAGGTAAAGTTGTCAGTGGAGGCATAATTATTGAAACCATGTCTGTGAGTGGTTCAAAGATTCTGAAGGAAAAAATGCCAAGGTGGAAAAGAAAGAACTCCAAAGGAAGAAGAAGGAGGTGAAGGAGAACTCAAGAAGAGATGAAATCCAGAGAGCATCAAGGGCCAACCTTAGTGCCTTTACCTGAGTCAAGATCTCCCTGATCTGACCTCATTATTGATCCCTGGCTATCTCTCCCTGGAGTCTCTGAGTGTCACATGGGAAGGGGTGAAGGCTGAGCAGACTAACATTTAGTCTAGCTCTTTATTAGGTAGCTAACATCTTGTCCTGGATTGTTAAAATAAAATATTCTATTTGCCATCTGATAAAGATGGGGTTGTTATCTGGGCAGGTTTCCCTTATCTCTTCACAAACAATACCTCCCCTGGGAAGACATTTTTTGTTAATGGGCCATTAAGTGCCTCCACATGACTGATAAGATTACATTATTCCCATTGTGAGGTGCTCTGCCCAGGGGGAGGGGCCAAGCATTTCTACTGGGATAAAAAGAGACACTTTTAGAAACGAAGACAGCCTGGATTCTCCACTGGATCTCCANATTGTGGTGATTTGGAGGGAGGGGGTTTGTGTTTTCTTCCTTAGCAGACACCTGTCTTTTTTAAACCAAGACACATCTGTACATGCCAAGCAATGAATAATTACTATATACTTTATAGCTGTATGTATTATGCTGCCATAGTCTCTTTGCAAATAGCTAAAGGTGTCCAAAGTGTTACAAACAGTTACATCAACTGTGTGCATCAAACAGGTAATGATTCAGCCATGCTGAGTTTCTGTGGATGCCACCAAAACCCAAACAGACCAGAAGCAATTGGTGGCAGAGCTTGGACCAGGAGAGGATTTTGAGGTATAACTTCTAAGAGAAAAGGAGTTAAGTAATCTGTGCTCTTCACATGTTCCAGTCTTTGAAATCTGGCTGTTGAAGGGGAAGGTCTAATTGTAACTGCTCCATATGGTAATTTGTGGCTAATTAATGGTCTGGAATGCAGGGCTAGAAGGCCTAAGTGCAAGTAAGGGTCCTGTCTGGAAGCAGGAATGCCAGAGACAGATGGAGTTGTTGCAAAGGAATAAAGGTTCTCTGAGGGATGAGTTGAGAAACAAACACAGCATTGCCTTATAAACCATCCTGGAATGGGAATATTCAGGGGCACAAGCTTAGGAACAACCTTTGGACAGCAGAGCTAGGCTGGGGGACAGACCCACAGCTGGGCTGAGGTGCTACATGCAACCACTATCAGGATTAGGGCTGATTTCATAAGGAATCTGTTTATGACACATCTATGGAGACTCCATGTAGAACTGCATATACTGGTAGAACTCTGGCCAATGCATTACTTATTAACTGTTTCTCTTTTATATTTAAGCACACATATATGTTTAATTGAACTCTAGTGGTACCATCAAAGTTCCTCAACACTGTATATATCCCATTTTCAGACTGCACCCCTGTACCTTTTAACATTTCCCAATCATTCAGGAGCAATATGGTAGCTGACCAGTAACCTATGGCTCCAAAACAGAAACTGTCACTTGACAGTTTGGAAATTTATAGGTATTTTCAACCAGCAGAAGAACCATATTGTGTGAAGTCTCTCTTTTAATTGGAGACTTTACTGGAAATACAGTACTCACATCAGCCCAAGACTTCTCATTACATCCTGTGGGCCAAAGGTTGGGGTATTTACATGGATTGCTGTATCGGTTCCTATCAAGATTTCTCTATGACATCAACCAAATAAACAGATTTGAGAGCAGGAACTGAAACTTCCCACGGCAAGTTCTTCATTAATTAATCCAGGTTAAAAAGCCATTAAAAAATCTGGATGTTTACCAGTCCTTTTCAAGGAATAGTTTATGTTCACTCAGCTTTAGGAAGAATTCAAGCTCTGTGCCAGCCTGGCTTTAGATGTCTAAATTTGGAGGAGAAAAGGAAGAAGCAAATTTCTTTCAGTTAATGAGATTTTTCTTTGCCCTTAACAGTATGCTAAGGTCTAATTATTAAAATTATTAGAGAGATGCCACTGCCTGAAGTAAGGTGCAAATGAGACCATGTGCTGAAGTCAATAATACAGATTTTATTTAACAGTAATGGTGAGGTAGAGAAATAGACAGACATATAGATGGAAAGAAATAGAAAAAGAAAGAGAAAGAATAAGAGTAAAAAGGTCTATAGTCACACCTTGTTGGATCCTGACACAAGACTTGATTGTTGTAATTTCCAAGTCTGTTGGTCGAAGTGATGGTCACTGTCTTGATCCACCATGGCTGGGTGAAACCCACAAAAACACAAAACCCACTGGGTTTAAATGTGCTCAGGTTCAGGGGGAATGCCCAGGTACCTTCCCTGAGGCATGAAGGTAGGATTACTGGAGTGTCACACTGAAGGATATAATGCTGTGGATCATGGCACACTTCAGGAGTCTTTGGTGGTTTAAGACCTTACAGCTGCCTCTCAGCTCAGCACAGCTGAGTCAACAATAAAGCATCAGAAGGGGCAAATACCTTCAGGCTTGTGAATGTCCAGATACTTCCCCAGAGGGGAGTTTTCACACCAGAGCCATTATGTAAGGGAGAACACTGGTATGATAATGTAGCAGACAACCAGCACTTATGGCAGAGGGACAGTGGAGCCACAAGCAGCACCCAGGAAGGCTGCAAGCACCTGCTCCTTCAGAGGGCTGAAAGCTGCTCCTCTGCCCGTCAATGCAGCCCCTTATATATTCCAGCTCATATGTATTTCACCTTTGCGCCTTCTTGTGCTTGGTCAGTGCTTGGCTCATTGCCTTCAGTACCAGGCACCTGTCCCACACAGCTGTAGCCCAGTAGGGAGGAGGCTCCACCACAGCCCTGCTCCAAGTTACCACAAGCTGTGTGCCTACATGATAAAAAGCACCATCCTGCCTCATGGGATTTGCCTCTTAGCAGCCTTCTCCCTTATCTTGCTCAACCCCAGCTGCAGCCTCCTGTGGTGAGTGCCCTCTGCACCTGAGCAGTTAAGAGGTCGATTGTTTGAGTCATTAACCAGTCCAGTCTCTCACACAGTGTTTCACCCAGTTTGTGGGGCTTCTAGAGACCCCTTTCTGTACAATGGTCCATTAGTCAGAGAATCAGGCAGCCAGGTGTTTCTGTACAATACAACAGTAGCATGGTCCTCCTATTCCTGGGAAGCACTCACATCACAGACTGTAAACAAAGTAGGTGGAATATACAGAAGGGTGAAAGGTCTTTTAACTGTTCTCCCAAAACATGGATCATGTGTGATTAAGAACATCAAGGAGAAAGAGGTGTGAAGAGTCAATCAGATTCCACTTTTACAGATGTCTGTGGGACAGATTAAGACAGAATTTCTACCTCTGAATTTCTAGGGTATATGCTGACCATTTTACAAAGAAGAACTCCTGGGAAGAGGACCCACTTTATCTTAGAAAGTCTTCACAGAGCACTAGGCTTACAGCATCAGTCAGCAGGCTAACACCCCAATCAGTGATCTGCATGATAGCATGGAAGTGAGGGAAGTTTTTGTACGAGTAACTGGAGACAGGCGGGCATGATTTCTCTCTGCAGATCTCCAGAGGCTGTTTAGCAAATTTAAGCAGTTCTGCTTTGAAGCTAGATGTACATGATGTTGATGGGTCAACATCTAAGTTAGAAGGATATATTGGCAAAACTTATTTCTTCCTTGTGATCATCTTGAACCTGCTTACAGTATATTCATGTATGTAAACAGCCAGCCTATTGTATTGTCTTGTACACAGAAACTGTTTCACACCATTTTCAGCACAGCACATACTGCTTAATGCTGGTGCATAAACTTCTTTATTTGCATTTAATTAAGTCCCAAGTCATCCTGATAAACAAAATAATTCAAATAGCTTGTCTCCCTCTTTCAACAGCATTTAGAACAAGACCTAGCACAGGATGCTGCAGGGTGCAACCCCACCTAAAAGGAGTAACTGAAGGATAGAAGAGAGGCTGGGGTTGAAGGCGGTCGTGGTGTGGAGGGGGAAATGAGGCTGACTAATAATGCAAAGGCTTTTCCTGCTTGAATACTGATAAGCCAAGTTATCTATGCTGGCCACCTGCCTAACTATTTATTTCCTGCCAATGTTTGATTGCCTGTGCTGATCTTTGGGGAACTGTTATTGTGCGAATGCTGCTAAATGATTTTAATCTTTATTTTAATTCCTGTAAGCTTTTAATATAATTGTAAAAGATAATATGTGATTTGTGTGTTGTCTGATTGCTAAAACCTATGTGCAATAATAAATGAGTATTGAAATTCCCTATGGAAATTCTGGAATATAGCCAAAGGGCAGATAACTGTGAGTGAAGGCTTAAGTGAACAGCAGCAAAGTCTTGCCACTGCCTTTGCTGGAGATGCACACAGAACACTTTGGTAACATCAACACAGCACTCTTTATCTCTCCTCAGCCTGTGTAAGAGGCAGCTGTGGCCAGTTTTCTTGGCCTCTGTGCACCCTTTCTGTTTTGACATTACCTATAACTGCATGGCAAATTGTGAACACTTACTTATCTTCCCACGAGCTCAAACTCTCGCAGCAGAGCTGTGCCCGTGCTCAGGGACCACAAAATCCAGCCACATCCTTGTGTTTCTCTTCTTCCTCTGAACATAATCCAGGGCATAGCATGTATTTTCCATGGTCTCAAGGCTCTTCTTCATGTCAGATGCTCCACTCAGGCTCAATTCCTCATCCTGATAAGACAGATCAGTGGCACAGGCCTGCCACTACTACGCTGTTGTCCATAATGTTGTCCAGCTTGGTCTGGACCTAATAACACCCTCCAAAACAGTGATGAAGCACCAGATAGGATCGTCTGACCAGGGCTAAGGGTACAGCTTTTACATAACCAGACTATTTTAAAAAATGAGAACTTGTGGTGTATGAATGAGAAATAGCTGGTGGTGGTTGACAATATAGTTTGAAGAACTGGAACTGGGAACCACTTCTGTTTAGTGTAGGCAGCAGAACCCAAGAAATGGTCTGTGCTGAATCCTGGGAACTTCTTGTTTCTACTGACCAAGTAAAACTTCCACAGCCCATTTTCTGGATGGAGAGGAAGAGGTCTGTGTGTAAGGCACAGTAATGCCAGTGACTGTGTGTAGGTGTGTTAGCCTGGGCCAGTCTGTAGGTACAAATTCTGCAACACCATCACAAATTATTGTTATCTAGCCTTCCCATCCACTTCTGGGATCTCAAAAATATTCCTCAGCATTGCTGAAGATGAAGGAATAATAAAAATTGAGGGTAGAAGAGAGCCATCATAAGCACCACATGTATCTCTCTCTCAATATTTATATATATATTTATATATGTTCATATTTACACACACTCTAGCAGGTTTTGGCTATTCTGATTTAGAAATCCCCCTCCCCTCCATGCAATTCCTGGAGCTCACTCACATGCTGGACAGACAATCCAGTTGCAGAAGCCCAGAGCTGGGTCATGACTGAGCCACAGTCTATCCCTGGGCAGCAGCCAAAACATGAGCCAAGGGTTCAGCACACTGAACAAACCACAGAATTGTGTAAGTCAGAACTCATAAACAAAGACAACCCAGTAGAAAGCACGTAATTCTAAAAGCATTTTGCACTGAGAGCAAATGTAAGCATGATTTTGGAAAGGCTGAATGAGCCGTGTCTTCCAAAAACACAGGTCAGGAAGGCAGGTTATCCAAAACACACACAGCAGAATATTTCTCCTGTACCATTACATATTAAGACCCAGGTCTCTTCCTAGTGGTAAAATATTTCTTTATATCTCCCAGCCACTAAAAAAAGTTAAATATTTCAGTCTTAAAAATTTAAATATTATCTGTACTGCACTTTAGATGCCTTTACTCAGTGTCTGCCAGGAATCTCTATGAGATCTGTATGCAGCAGTTGTTCTGTTCATACAGCTCTTCATCATCAAGCATATGAACTTAGATAATTGATATAGAAAAAAATAATTATCAAGTTACCACATATTTCAGAGGGGAAAAAAAAGAGTAAAATTGTGGGGTTTTTTACTGTATTTTATTTATTAACTTTGTTAATGTTGTTAATGCATGTGACCTCACTGCTCTGCCCTGGTTGCTCCTATAGCAGTGTGTCAGGCAGTCTACTCCCAGCACCTGCTGTGTTTCAGTTACAGAGAGATGTAATCAGCAAACCTGGCTATCCTGTTTATTTCTCTTTTCTTCATACAACCATGTTCAGAGACCAGAACAATGTGATACCTATCAGCTTCATTTTTACTTTTGCCTTGAATAATCTTTTTTTTTATTACTCTAACAGCACTCAGAGATTTTAAATAAAACAAAAATTTTAAAAACCCCAGAAAACAAAAACAAACCAACAACAAAACAAAACAAACAAAAACAAACAAAAAACCCAACAAAAACCCCAAATCCAAGATGTATGTGGATTTATTATATAATTAATATATTAATATGTAGATATTATATGTATTATATATATGCATTATATGTATTAGATTATATGCATTATATCTATGTATTATAGATATAATTATATGTGAACATGTTTGCAGAGCAGACTGAAGCATAACAGAGAGGTATGCAAACTAGCTTTAAACTGTATGAATAAATTAATTCCACTGTGGCACCACACAGGTCTGACATATCTATAATACACTAGTCAAAAGAAGCCAACTCAAGAGAGAAGCTGTGGGAGACTGAGAAGGAAAAAACAGCCACAGAAACTTAGCTGAGACTAGCTGTGATACTCATCTATTTGCTGTCTTTTACTTGAATACACCTATTTATGCACCGACAGGAACTTCTATCCAGCTGTCTTTGACCAGACAGTTATTGCATTAACTGCAGGTGTAAGATGTGCAGGCTAAAACCAGAGATTTCAGAGAACACGTTGCCTCTGCTTGCTGGTGTTGTTGCCAAAAGAAAGTCTGCTGAGGCTGTAGCATATTAGCTGCAGGAGGAAGCTTCCATCTCCAAGAACATGGGGAAATCCTACCTCCTCCTTGGATCTGTAGTGTTTGTGTTTATAAAGTTTACCATCACAAGAAAGAAGCTGTTACTTTAGCACCCCCAAATCAAGACTGGGCAATCAGTGGTTAAATTACTGGAGCCTGTTTTCACTGTCACAATTGGTACAGTTATATATCACTTCAAGTTGAAAACCAGGTTTTCTGTTCTCTCAGATACGGCTAATATTTAAACATTTATACACAGCACTTAGTTCTTTCCACTGCTAAGGAGACTGAACAACCTTGATATTCATGTACATTGTGACCCAATTTGGTGTATGCTTTGGGTTTTCTTGGTTTGCTTTGTTTTTTCGTCCAGTTTAATATGTGTAGCTTTAAAAGTCATGCTGATAAAGAGAGTTAGCTATACTAGTATCTGTTGTCCTGCAAATTTTAAAAAATCCATTAAATTTGTAATGTATATGTCACCGCTTTGACACAAGACACCTAAAATCAGAATGGGAAATTTAGTTCAGACCTGATTCAAGAACAACTGAGGCTGCATGGTGCCTCTTGAGATCATCTACTCAAACACTGTCCAGTTGAAGAGTCGGGTAGAGCAAGTTGTAGCTGATTGCATACTGAATGTCACCAAGGATGGAGATTCCACTACCCCTCTTGAGTAACCTGTTCCTGCATTTCACCACCCTTACAGTAAAAATTTTCCTAGTTTTAAGCAAAAGTTCCTGTTCTATTTTGTGCCCATTGCCTCTTGTCTTGTACCTCGGCTGCTGATGACAGCTCTTCAAGCCTGGCATTTCAACTAGCTTTCAGTCCACTTCCCTGTCCTTTCACCTAGCCCATACTTCATTAGCTGTCTGTGAAAATACTACAGGAAAGTGTCAGAAGGCTTCCAAAAGCTGAGAAAAACATCTAGAGCTCTACTTTTCTCCATCAAGCTGGTCTTGTACTATAACAAAACACAAAATGCTAGACGAATTATAAAAATTTAAATTATTACAAGGACTTCTATAAAAAAATGAAACAAAACAACCTTCTACATGAATCTATTTCAAAAGGTTAATTTGAACTTCATGAAAAGCTATAGAGATACCATAGTCAACATATTCTAACTAGTACAACTCTATACAGAACAAGATTATGTGAATTCATTATATTCTGGGAAAGACTGAGGATAAAAGAATGGAATATGCTACCCCTCACCGCATACCCACGCATTTTGTGTGTAACAATCTTTTTTTTTTTCACCCTGGTATCTTATTTCTGGCAACTTTAAGTTTGAAAAATGCATTTTACTTTATGTATGACAGGGAGAAAAATGAACTCTGGTTTCATAGCTTTACATAGATTAACAGAAGAATAGATTTAAATATATTTTGTCACTAATCTAGTGACAATTATACATGCTGAAACATTCTTACTACAGCAGTTTTCAAATACAATCACATATGCTGTGAACATTAATACTTGCGGTTTGAACTTAAATTCAACTCCTTTACACGTCCTCTCAAGATAATCTTCCCCAAAATTACAAAGAAAGAAAAGCTACATCTGTTAAAAACATCCAAAAATAATGCTAAATATATTTTTTCTAGAACAAAATAAATTTGAGGTTGATGGCTTTTAATTTCCTTGCTTCTAGAAAGGAACACGGAGAAACATTTTATCTACAAGCTCCTTCACTGTTACGTTTGTGTAAGTCAAACATACAGAGAGTTCTCTCATCTCTATCCCCTCACAGCAAAAAATAATACTGTAAAATTCTACAGGCCCATCTACTGTTTTGTGGTGCAACAGCTGTTACCAGCTGGAGATGCTTTATGCTCAGCTGAACTATGTTAAAAATCATTTCCCTAGTCACCTTCAAATGAACATTTTTAAATCTTTTTATGACATTTTATGACTTCAAGTCCCTCTTTTGAAAGAATTCAACCTGCAATTATATATAGACTGGAAAGATAAAATGGCTTTTGACTGTATTTTAACAGAAAGAGTGACACAAAGTATTACAAAAATCCCACAAACTACAGAGCTTTTTAAAATCTCTCACCAGATCATTGAGATGCCACAAACAGAACAGTACATCTTACCTGTTATTTACTATAGCTGACAGATTTTGACTGATTTTACCTGAATAAGTGGATCTTCTGCTTTTCAAGGATATTAATACAGACTCTTAAAAACATACAGACGTACTCTTTCAGAAAAGAGTAACTGGAAATTGAGCAACAGGAACCACACATTTTTTAAGTGTTTCACCAAACAGATGTACTACCGTAAAAAGGTGACAAGCTTTCCACAATTTTTAAATTTGGTTCTGGAAAGGCGTTCACATCCAAACTAAAGATCAGATAAATACCAGGGGGACAAAAGAAAGGTGAGGATTTCTGTAACAGAAAGAAGCAAGGCTTTCCTTCGTTCATCCAAACTCCTGTGGGGTCAAGGGGTGCAACTGGGCTGCTCCACGAGGGAAGGCGTGCTGAGGGAGCAGCAAGACAGGCACAAGGCACTATCCTCACCAACAAAAAGCATGTCCCACCATATCAACCACACTCAAGAAAAAGAGCAAAGCAGGCCTGGTGACAGGAAATTTAAGGACAGTGACTATTACATTTTACCTATGGAGTGTATTTCAAATAATAAGGGAGCTGCTAATACACTAAGAGATATCAATACAATTCCAATTAACCAATACTTCAATACTTCCAATAAACCTTTCATATAACAATTCCCAATTCTTTTTACAGGAACTTCTGCATGAACATGACCACAGAAAGCATTGAAGAAAGAGGTCAACTAAAAACTGACTCCGTGTGGTCTGCCCAACTTAATTTCTGTTTGATACCAATGTTGACATAACAAGAAACGAGGCCTCAACCTTTCTCCCCTCAAAG
Source organism: Dicaeum eximium (assembly GCA_013396995.1). Taxonomy (NCBI): domain Eukaryota; kingdom Metazoa; phylum Chordata; class Aves; order Passeriformes; family Dicaeidae; genus Dicaeum; species Dicaeum eximium. Next base: position 467,045 of record VWZP01005834.1, read on the forward strand.
TTAATGCATGAATTATCTAACAACAAAATAAGAAATTAAGTTTTGTGCTTTTCAAAAGTGACTGCTTACTAAAAATAAATACCAGGCGACTTTAAAAATAGATTTTATTTAGTAATTGGAAAAATATACATCAAACTGGATATTTGGAAATCCTATAATAACTTAAGAAGCATTTTTAAAAGATAAACTGATGGTTAATTGTAAAACCTAGTCCTGTCACAATTCACAGTTAAACTGTAATGAGTACAGGATGTTATTACAATTTTTAAGTAATTGATTTGCATTTCATATATATACAGGTCATGATTGATTCATTATCAGCTCAATTAGAAGTTTAGGTTATTTTGTACAAAGGCTATTTACACAAAGAAACATAGCATCTACACAATATCCTAAAATCAAAGTGCTTCTGAGCCTGTGTGGTGCTTAATGCTAAAACCAATGTCAGCAGATTAAAATAGTCCAGACGAAGTTTATAAATTACTGAATTCTCTAGCATATGGAATACATAAAAAACAAGTCCACAAAAACTTGAATGTGATTGCAAATTGATAGTTAAACAACAGTTAAACAGCAGAATCTCCATAAAATAATAAATTATTGTCTCCACTTTGAACAATGGAGGCAAGCATTATTAAAGCTAGAACAAACTAGCCAGTTTCAAACATATTTTATTTATGTAAAATTTTAAATCTCTCCTGAGACCAGTTTGTTGATTAAAAGGCTTAAATTATTTATCTTGTGGGTTTTTTTCCCCCTCCAATATAGCTTAGCATCCTCCTGCTTCTGCAACAGTAAAATTAAAAGCCTTCTACTGATTTCAGCAATTCAGTGTTATTCTTTAGTCAGAGCCAGCTTTAAACAGACATGAAAACACACAAAAGATTTAGGACAACCTCACAAAATCTGAGTCCAATCATGCCTTTGCTGCAATCTTAAAAACTGCTTTAAACTAAATACTGATTTTCATTCTTTGTGACTCCTTCCTCCACTGAGTGTATTACCCACAGCTCAGATACAATTTTAAATTTTTTCCCAAATGTTCTCCTGAGTGCTTTCATCTCTTCTACCCGTGAACAATCTTCTCCTACAACAACATGGGAGACACCCTCTTCAAGGTGAGAAACTACTTTTGCACCATAAAAACGGAGCTCCAAAGCTCTAATTGATAGTGTAGTTCCAGGGATTTTGCTTTTGGGTTCATTAACAGCAGCATAACAGTCCACGTAAATAGTGCTTCCTCTGAATATACCGAGCTGACAACTGTTCCACCAATAACGTTCTTCTAGCTCTGCAATCAAGTCCAGAGGCATTGCCTTATTGCCTTTCATTCTTGAGAACACTTCCTTGAGCTGTGCAGCATCTGTGTTTGCTGTGTAACTGTCTCCATAACAATCATACTCACGAGCAAAATGTTCTTTTGTGTCAGGGGACATGTGAATCATAAAGGCTGGTTGCCAAGGCACGAGCATTTTGGTTTGAAAACACTGAAGGAGCCACTCTGCCCTCACCACATCATATTTGTTGGAAGCAATGATGTTTTTCACTCTGACATTCTCAGCTCCTACAATGACACAGTAAGTCTCTGGCCCTGGGTTCTGTACCACACTGCCACCACATTGGGCTATTCTGCTTTCCAGCTCAGACTTTGAGTATTTTCCCATTCCTGTCATGACACAAAACTCAACGTCTTCAAATACATTTGAAACCTTGCTTACACTAGAAAGATCAGGAGCTTTAAATTGCTCAGCTATTCCGATTATCTTCCTCACCTTTGAAACAGTTTTCCTTTTTTTCTCATGTGGCTCATCATACTCATCTAGATGAAGGTGCTTAGATGCCAGCTTTCCTTGTGCTTTGCTTCTGAGGTCTTCTAACATGTCTGAAGTCATGCACTCGTACCATTCTTTATCTTCTCTTATCTTCTCAATTCGGGGGAATCTCAAAGTACAGTCAGTTTTGTACATATCACTGTCAACAATCTCAGCTGCCTTGACCTGAACTATGACAGAGTTGCAAGGTTCAATGTACATTTCAGGCTTTTCAGCTCCACACAAAATGTTACCAGGAGGGTTCTTCCTATGGTAGGGCTTCCAGTGCTTAGCCAGTTTCAAGCCTAGATCATACAACTCCTTCATAGTATAGCCAGAGCCAACACGACAAATGGAGTGGAAAATGGTCGGTTTTTCATTTGGAGGGGGCGTCTCTGCAACGGCGCATAGAAAATGAGACATCATTCCACCACGAGACCCCTTCCCCCAGTAACCACCAACAATTAAAAGGTCCAGTTCATCCATCAGTCCATTGACATATTCTGGCTTGATTTTTAACCAGCCTTCCCCACGTTTGTCAGGCTTGTAGGTGGACATGGGATCTTTCACCATAATTCCCTCCTCTCTGTTATCTATTGCTTCATTTAAAGCATCAATTACTTCTTTTCTTGTTCTGGCACTTCTTTTATGGACAATATGTATCCTGCCCTTTACTGGGGTAAATACACTATTTAAGATTTCATATCTTTTGCTTAGTACTTCATGGCCCAGCTTCTGATCATTAACCATCAATACATCAAATACACAGAAGCAGGTCTGCAGATCAGAGTCCTCCACCATTCTTTTTATATCAAATTTGTTTCCTTTTTGCATAAAAGTTTGTGCCTCAGGATTGTAAGCCATCATTTCACCATCAAGAATGCAATTTTGTATATTGCTCTTAAATACATTATGAATAAATGGCGTTAATGAACCTTCAAGGGGTGAAGCACCAAACTGCTGAGTATAGTCAAACCCATTTCGAGAAAAATACTTGTACACATCCCCATCTTTGTGCATCTGCATACGTTCACCATCCAGCTTAGTTTCTATGTAGAACGTCTGGTTACTCATTTGTTTCTCAATTTGCTGGACATCTGCAATAGCAGCAAGCATCGGTTTAAAGGCAGAAAACAGCATGATAGAAACATCACTAAGTGAGACAGAGGGATCATGCAGTTGTCTGCAGACTTTTTCCAAATCAGTAGTAACATTGTGCAATTCAGCAGCATCAGGATGAAAAACTGAAAATATAGTTTGTTGACTAACACCAAGCTTTAGATCCTTTATAATCATTCGGATAAGCCATTTTTGTTCCAGTGCTGTGCTCTGGGTAATTAACTGAAGAAGACTTTTCTTTAACTGACCCTTGTTTTTAGCAGCATTATTATTAGCAATTGCATCTAAATGTTCATTGACTTGTTCTATTGTCAGTCTACCTTGTTTTGGGCTCCTAGGTTTTAGCACAAAGTATGCAATCATTGCAAAATCTCCAGCATCTCCACGTGAGCCTGTAGGCGTTCTGTAATTTAAAAGCTTTGCAGCATCTTTTCCATCTTTTGGTAAACTAAGCAGTTCAATATAGAGCTTTGCAAGCATAGTTTCTTTAATTCCATATGCCATCCTTTCTCTTTCCAACTGTGGGAGAATAAGCCGCATAGCTGGGTAAAAGGAATCTGTGACATCTTTCTCTTTTTGATGAAGTGCATCATGGAATTTCCTCCAGGAATCCAGAAAATCCTTGAAATACTTGGTTTTCTCTGGACGAGATTTGCACTTCTGTATTCGCTCCAGAGTAGAACACAGATCTGCAAAAGGCACGTGAGAGGCCACTGTTTTTTTAAGAGGCTGCGAAACGGGTGCAGAAGCCATCAGTCTGTTTTTCACTGGGAACAAAACAAAATTATGTATTTATAACAAAACGCCAGCATATTATTATGTCTAAAAAAAAAAATCTCTAATTAGGATTAACATTTTTTCTCATTTTTCTACCTAAGATTTAACCACTATCTCAAAGGCCGCCAGCCGATTCCTCATCTAAGGGTCAAACTCAGCAGCGAGGCTGCGCCACTGAAACACTGGCATCCGCTAGACAGAGGTCTGCACGGCAGGAGAAGGCACCGCGCTCCCCTCCCGCTGCTGCCCAGGCGGGAGCTTTCAGTGCTCGGAGACCGATTTCCTCCTCCACCTTCCCCGAGAGCGCATCCTGCCCCCGACACCACCCGCCCCGGCCTCTGTCCCCCGGCTGCTCCGTGCCGGCGGAGGGAGGGCGCGGTGTCCAGCGGGGCCGCAGAGGGACCGCACAAGCGCACCCCACATCCCGCTGCCATGGCCACAGCGCTCCCGGGGGCAGCGGACACCGCCCGCGGGGCACCTCCCGCTCCGCACGGGACCACAGAGCCGGGAGCACGGAGGAACGGCCACCCAGGGGAGACTCACGGGAGCCGCGGCTACCTGCGGAGCCGGCCTGACACCAGGCTGACAAGCGGCCTCCCACCGCCCCGGAAGGAGAGGGCCAGCCCGGTGACGCCGCGGTCCGCGCTCCTCCCCCGGGCCGGGGCGGGGAACGGCGGCGGAGTCCGGGGCGGGGAAAGGCGAGGAGACAAGGGAGAACGGCGGGGCTGTGCCCTGGAAGCGGAACCGCGGCTGCGGTGACTTCCTGCCTCGGGAGGAAGGAGCGGTGGTTGAAGTTGCGCGTCGGGGTCTGCGCTGGCCCGAGGCACCGGCGGCGGCCGCCCGGGAGGATGCGGCGG